>OZ010800.1:8871200-9362202 GCA_963932465.1 Maratus speciosus
CGCCTCCTGGGTACATTTTGAGCCATAAATTTTATGCATCTTTTCTGTCAAAAAGCAAAATTGGCACATGTATCTTGGCAGCATTACTTAAGTCATTTTAATCCTTTGCACTCAAAGCTATTTAAAAGCGAAATATTAAATGTAACTCTAACCAATAAAGGCACTGGAAGGCAAAGGGCTAAAAATTAAGACCGTAGCTTTTCAACCTTAAAGTTTACTTACTTCTAATAAAATGAAGGTTCTTTTCACTGTAATTAATGAAAAAGAACAACAAATCATTTAAAATGTGCAATTTTTTCTTCTCGCCTTCACAATTCATCAAAACATTCATGATTTCATTGATGAGAGTATTCTTTAAATTTTCATTTTGGGACGAGTTCAATAACATGTGTAGTTCATCACATGTGTCCAATTTCTGTTGTAGATTGCTGCTAGTGCTGCAGAAAGGAGCTTGGAGATTATGGAACAAGAAGTCAGTCAGCTTCGACAGAGGTAGCTAAGTTTTTTTTTTTATGTATCCTCTTTTAAAATGAATACAAATTGTGGCAGAAAAAGTGTCACTGGGAAAGGCTCTCGAGTGAATCTTTGCATCGAAGCACAAAGTAGGGTTAGTTGGGCCTCTCTAATCTTTAACCCTGTCTGAAACTTCTTTTTATGACAACAAAACTTTAAAATGTTTATCCCCTTTCTTTTACAAAACTAAAATTCAAATTGTGCTCGACATAAATTGCAGTTTATTTTCTAACTGCGTGTTTTATTGATATTCATCTAATAAAGAAACTCAATTGGCCAAAAGTTTTTAATTAAATTAATTTTTAATTAAATCTGCTTAAACTATATATCATCTTACTCACAAAAAATGTAATTTTAATACTATCAGTAATTATTTTTAGGTATAATCTCTTTCAAATTTTTGTTATATAGATTTCAGTTACCACAATTTTCAAATATTAACGGCACATTATTTTCTTGTCGGTATACGCTGTATAGGAAGCTGTGATCCAAACCAGGGGTCATTTGATTCGAGACTCCAGTGTAATTAACAGGGTTGGTTAAAAAAAAAAAAAGGATTTAAAAAAAAAGTTTTTTTTTTGTTTAAACCGGGTTTTTTTTATAAATATATTTTCCTATTACATATACATGCATATTTATTGATAAAAATAAACATTGTTGGATATATAAGTAATATAACTTCATTTAAAAATAATTTAAGTTAAATAATTACAATCAA
This sequence comes from Maratus speciosus, assembly GCA_963932465.1. NCBI lineage: Eukaryota > Metazoa > Arthropoda > Arachnida > Araneae > Salticidae > Maratus > Maratus speciosus. Next base: position 8,872,432 of record OZ010800.1, read on the forward strand.
TTATGTAGAAATATGAAATCATTTAAGATTTAAACATTTTTAGTAAAAGCTATGTCTTATGTTCCATGAATAAAATACTCTACACAGTGAAACATTGCTACCTTGAAAATCTTAATAAACAATCTTTTGATCACTAGTACTATAAATAAATATATGATGTAGTTTCATAAACATAATATACTTTCCCATGGCTATTCAAAATAATTTCTTAGAAATATTTGCAATCTGAGGAATCTGATTTTTCTGTTAGAACAACACTACAAGAGCAATTATTATCTTTTACTGAAAGTAAAGCTTTTTATAAAGAATTCTTGGAAGGGTTTAAATTTAGCAGTAGGGTCTTTACACTTTTCAAGAAATATTGTGTATTGTCATTTGACACTTCTCCTCCAAAACTGCCCTGTTTAAAAAAAAAAAGGGCGGGGGGGGGGGGGGGGGGCAACAGTAATATAAACAGAAATACTTATTTACCAGCTTTTTAGACTACTGAAACCACTGATCTTAAAATGGAAAGTAGATTTATAAAAGTTGTCATCCACTAAAACATTTAAACAGCCATCAGATTTAATACACAGGATTTTTTTCTAAGCTATTTTATAATACGTATTACTTTTATATGTCTAAACTAAAAATTAATAATATATATTTTTAGGCGTTTTTATGGACTTTTTTCTGTTATGTCTCAGGCGAACCTTATCTCGATTTTTACCCATTTGTTTGTCAGATCTAAATAGTGGATTCGATTATGCAATAGACGATTTAAATATCTTATTGCACATTTTAGTTAAAAGTAAACAGGTGCTTCACTATCTTGAGTTTCTTTTTTATTCTTATGGCTGTTCTAAAATCCAAAAGGGCAACCTTATGACATAAGTTTTAATTTATTTTTGTTCAGAAATGCATGAAACTAGCAGATGCTGTTGTTCAGAAACTATGTAATGGAAATGTGTTTTCTTTTTTTTTCTTTGCAAACGCAATAGATCTTTCAGAAAATAGTGTCAAAGTTGGCGTTTTGAACCAAATTTCCGTGCAAAAGAAAAATAACTACTCAAGGAAGGTTTAAAACATCTTTGTCACGTAATCAAAATTGCTTATAACTCAATAAGTAATTTATCGTATCGCAGTTCGATTCCAAATCGCTTCCAGTCAAGCGTTCCAATTTTATCTTTCCGTTAAAAAATGAATTTGTAAATGTGTCAAAGCATTTTGCGCTTGTTGAGTAAAGCAGTTTTATTGCGGTCAGAAAAAAATAGAAAAATATTTTTGTAAAAAGCGGGTCAAAACTTCCATGTATCCCCTACTCTTTTATTTAAATATATGACTCCGTTTCTATTTTTTCTGAATATTTTATAAGTTGACAGTTAAAAGAATAAGTTGTGCAAAGTTTTTAAAAATATGTTTTAAAAGGGGTTTTTTACGTATTCGATATGGTCGAATATTGAAATATTCGGCCAAACAGAATATTCGGCAGACCAAATAGTGTGATATATGGTCGAATATTGAAATATTCGGCAGACCAAATAGTGTGATAGTCAATCTAATTGAATATTCGGTAATGTGGCTGAATAGGCTGAATACCGAATAGGTACCGAATATTTGGTGCATCTTCAATGAGCATTTTGTTTTCTTTTGAAGATAAGGAGACGGATGGGAAAGTTATGACAGTAAAGTTAGAACTTTTTAAAATACAATATAAAGTTGCGATTTTATTAAATTATATTCTCACATCAGTTTTTCATTTTATGGACTGTAATATTTACTATTATACTATGAATATGACTACAAACTAAAACTCAAAGGACTGGGGGGAAAAAAATCAGTTTAAAAGCCTTTGACAAGGTGTTCAGAAAAATCATTTAATCTTTTATTTATTTTTTTTATTATTATTATTATTTTAATGAAATACTCTGTTTGATTTCTTGTTTTATAAACACCTGCGATTTTTGTCCATTTATGATGAAAAATGAATTCCCAAATGGGTCAGAAATTAGCCATTTGAAATTAGCCATCTCTATTTGAAAACAGCCTACTACTAGTTCTTTTGCATGCATTATTTGCTAATTTAGACTATAAAGTTAGACTATAACACATAAAAAGGATGAGTCTGAATGTATTCACAAACAATTTCTTTGCGATGTAACATTGTAACCATCCATTACCATCTCTATCATATACATGCAGTAATATTTTAACTGGATTATTTGGGTTAGGTTAAAGGGGTTGGGTTAGGGTCCTGTGTGCCTGATACTACTATCCTTACTGCATTTTCAAATAAAATAATTTTCAATGGAAGAATTTTTCTTTTCAGCGATAGAAAAACAAAACAGAATAGAAAAATAAACAAAAAGTAACAAAATAGAATAATGCAAATCGGGTTGGCTAAGAGTAAATTATTGGGTGGACTCGGGGCCCCATGGGACCATATAAGTTGGCGCCACTGTGTATAGATGTCTGTTTGTCTATAACCAGAGCATGAATCTTGCGATGGCAAATGGAACAGATGCCTTGAGTCCCTGTTCTTAACCCATTTGGGAACGTGGTATAATTATGGGCACCTTTAAAAGGTGCATACAGAATTTCTTTCCCATCCCAGTAAAAAAGAATAGAAATATTTGCCTCATAATTATGTAAGTTTAGGTAACTTGATAAAAAAATGAAGTGGTGCCAATCGAATAAATTTTGCGTAAGAGATGCTGGTCTCGAAGAGGTTAAGTGTTCCTTATGATCAAGTTTTGAAAATATTTTTTCTCTTTTAAAATGAATACAAATTGTGGCACTAAAAGTGTCATCGGGAAAGCCTCCCAAGTGAATCTTTGTCTCAGGACCCAAAGTAGCATTAGTCGGGCATCTCCAATCTTTTACCCTGTCTGTAATTTCTTCTTATGACAGTGGAACTTTAAAATGTTTATCCCCTTTCTTTTTCAAACATAAATTTCAAAATGTGCTTGATATAAATTAAGATTTATTTTCTAACTGCATGTTTTATTGGAATTTACCTAAGAAAGAAACTCAATTTGCTAAAAAATATTGTTTTTAATTAAATTCATTTTAAAGTCTGCTTAAACCACATGTTATCTTATTAGCATAAAAATGCATATAATAATATCTGTAGTACTAGTTTGGAGATTAATAATTTTTAGGTGTAATATATTTAATTTTTTTTTTTTTTTGTTTTACAGTCTTAATAGTATGATTAATTTTTAAATTAAGAACTTTCAATCCATTTTAATTGTAAAATAATATAAAAGATTTTGAATAAAAAAAGACAAATTTCAAATACTTGTCATCATTTTAATGCACCCTAAGCAAAGATTGTTCTTATTATTATCATCATTTACAGTTTGAAATCTTATTTATGTAGGTTAACATTACTTGAAAAAGAACACGAAAATTGGGCTAATGCAGCAACAGACGAAATCGTAAAACCAGTTCCAAAGAGTAAGATGTTTTGTTTAAATCTCTTATTTGAAATATACTAGTTGTATTTATGTGTTTAGATGGACTAATAACTCATTGAAAATATGTTCTTTTGTTCAAAAATTTAATAGTCAAAATCTTCTATATAGTAAGCTAATTTGTAGAACAGTCGTAGCAAAATTTTAAGTTCTAAAATTTCTTTAACCCCTTAACGGCCGCTTAATATTTGGGAAAACCATAAAAAAAGTACCTATTTTTTTATTACAGAAATTGAATAATTATAAGGTTTCTATATAAAATATGCAATTAGTTTTTTCTAAGGTAAAAAAAAAAGATGTCAAAGAACAAATTCACATTTGTGGAAAAGCCATCATGCGAGAATTCTGTGTTTTAATGTTTGTTTTACACTGTTCAATGAATTGTATGTGTTGCGTCAAAACAGCCAATAAATATATTGGGATAAAAATAAAATTATATTGAATAATGACATGAGTTACAATTTCATGCATGTGCACAGGAAAGAGTGCTTGCGGTTTTACAGGGACCGGGGATTTTGTTACCCGGCTGCGAAATTAGAAAATCACAGCTAAAAAGGATACGCTGCTGCGTGCGTGATTGTTGACATTTCAACTCCAACTACTTCTTCCAATGTAGCTGCACTGGGAACCAGGAAGTGTCCTTGAACACCAGATATAAATAAAACATAATAGTTCATAGCAATAAAGATAATTTCTTAGTAGAAAAGTATCTTGATAGATATTAATAAATCATAAGTTATTAGAAGCAACTGAGAAAATGCCTAAGTAGAAAAGTACTTCATATGATTTATAGTTTCAAAATTGCTATAATTTACATGATTTATAATTTCCAACATTGTAGTAATTAATAAAAGAAAATTCACAAACAGTTATCTCACAAACAGATGATGAAGTTGTGGAATGTTTATATTTGTAACATGATTTACTATTGATTGATTATCTAAACATAACTCGTAGAAATTATGCCATTTGATGATGAGTTATCCACTTAAATGTTTGTGCAGAAACATACACCATACAAATTAATGTGAATGATACTTTTATTTTTCACATCTTAGATATTTATTTATCATCATCAAACAAATTTTTACAAATAATATTTGTAATAATATAATATACATTAAATTTTGATTATTAATAATTTTTTTTAGTGTGATATATTTCGAAACATGCAATAACAGAGTCCAACATCACAATCAGTGCCAAAAACCAAACCCAAACGCTAATATTCAAAGACTTCACACCGAAATGGCAGTTAAATTTTTCTGGTTTCAGAAATTTTTTCCAGCAGTAAATCTCCAGCCCGGAAATATGACGGGCATGAGAAATAACGAACGACACCTCAGCCCGTCATATTGACGGGAGCAAGAATTAAGGGGTTAACTAAACTATGGGATTATTTTTTGTTAGCATAAAAATAATTTTTAATAAGTTAAAACAAAAGTATTGTCTAAATCCGAAAAAACAAATTTTCATAAGCAGAAATAAAGGGACAGTAGAAGCAAATTCAAAGCTTAATTAAAATCATATTGCTGGTTGCATTTACTAATCCCAACCACATAAAGATGAAAGTGATCTACAGTATACTCCCTAAAATCCACAATTGCCTAAAATCTGCACATCATCACATATGCAAACAATGAAACTTTCAATTCAGATGTAGGGGGGAAAATTACAGAATTTTTTTTGTTTTATGTCATTCTGTATGTATTTTAATATGTAATTCTCGATAACATGACTGAACTTGTAGTTTTTCATGAAGGAAGGATAAATTTATTTGGGGAAAAAAATTAAGATATTGCTGATCTCTTTGGTAATCAATCTTTTAACCAAATATAATTACATATTAATTCAGCTTTTTTTGGTTATTAAGACTGGCTAAACCTGAAATAAAACTTCTTTATGATTTTGATGTGAATTAATAGGTTACCTTTATGAGGAAAGTTTCATTGGATCAATCAAGGAAAATATATCTCATCATTATTATGCATATTTAATTACACATTAATTATTTACTTGACCTATACTTTGAATAATTTAATCATTTTTAAAATTATCTTATTTTTTTATAATTTTAGTTTATTACTTTACTTAATTATTTTACTAATTGCAAGAATTCATTACTATTTTGATTTCATTATTATATTCAAATTACTGTTTAAAAAATGTAAAAAAAAAAACAAAAACAATGACGAGAAATCTGCAAAATTCTAAAATCCACACAACCTCTGGTCCCAAGCTGTGCAGATTTGAGGGAGTCTACTGTGTTGAAAAACTCCAAATGAAGTGAATTATGCAAGACTAATAAAATGAGTTTAAAAAAAAAAATTACTTTCCTGTCGACCATTTATAGTAAACAAAATCTTTCCCCAAACAATAGCGATTTAATTCTGATAATGAATAAGTGTGCCATCAGCATGAGAGATATTAGTAACAATGTGATATCAAGTGTGTGAAAAAAATTATGGATGCAAAGTATGCTAAATGGCTGCAAATTCAATTACAGATTTTTATTTTTTAAATATCTGAAGATCTGTTTGAAATCTTTAACACTTGGCTTGTCAAAAATAAACTCTGGTTGCATGCAGCTAAAGAAATAACTTAGAGTATGTTTTAATGTCATACTTATCTATTGTTGGTCATAAGTCACATTGTTTGGTGACAGATTACACTTTTATGGGATCGAGTTCAACAGGGAAATAGACAAATACTAATTAATGAAATGGTTAAAAATAATGGAAGTAGAATTTAAGGAGAGTGGGAAGTAGGCATATGTAATAGAATTCAATTAATTTTCTAATTAATTGAAATTAGAATAAAACAATGTGTTCTTCAATTTTATTTTATTTTGTAAGTTTCCTTTCTCCTAATTTCCACACTCCGAATCTCTTAAGTTTCATTTATAGTTTTTCCCCCTCCCCACTCTTCTAATTTTTTTTCCCACATTAAGGTTGCCAGCTCTCTTAAACTACAAGATTTTTATTTGCACTAGTTTATTTTTATTTTATCAATATACCATAATTTTCAAAACCCTACTGAACTATGTGCCAATGATGTCTTAAGAGAATTTTTTTATAAGAAAATTTTTAATAGTCATAATTGTTATTAACAGTATTTGTGTTACATTATTCTAACAACACTGTTTAATTAATTTTGCAGTCATATTTTTATAATAGGGCACACCAAAAGCATTAATTTTTGTAGTAAATAGAAAAGATGAAGTGAATAAAAATTATTGAAATTATAAAAGTGAGAAATGTTTAAAAAAAAAAAATTGTCATGTAGGAAATGTTTAAGTGTACAATGTACAATTTGGCAACCCCATCACCCATGGATGTGAAAATTTGTTAGCAATTCTTTCCAGACTGAGTTTTTATGTCCTACTTTTATCATTTTGCTTTTAAAATATCATAGAATGTAGTATCCTTTTTAGATTTATTTTCTCATTTTCAAGGTGATTTTGTTTTGCAATAGTTTCTTGAAAAATTAATTACATACTTTTCACTACTTTAAACTTTAATGAAGCTCTGCTGTGAAATAGGTGGAAAGTATGTCAATCCACAATTTTCTTTTTGTATTTTTGCATTTTCTGACATTTTCTTATTCTCACTTTTTGCTCTCGTACTTGTCATATTTTCTTTTAAAAAGATTTTTTTAAAACTATTTTTGCAGCATCTGTCTAAGAAAGACAAATGGACATTTCACTCTGCTACCCTTTGAAATTTTAACAGCTCCCATTTAGGCCTGCCCTTAAATCGATTTAAGTCTTAAGGGTGCATTCGAAAAAATATTTTTTCACCCTGAACAGCTCGAAATTTTCTGAGACATTTTCAGACTCATTTTTAAAAGTAAAAACATGAAACTTGCTGGTGTGATTTCTGAAGACATGTTTAACATGCCGTGTGATTTCATTTTCAGTTCAATTAATTAGAATTTGATTTTTAAACAATTATTTTCTCAGTATGACCATTTTTTTCATTCCCAGATCGCCCGCTTCGGAAAATTCGGTTCAAAACGCCAACTTTGACAGCGTTTTTTACAGTATTTTCTGCATTTATCAAAAAATTAAGAAGCACGGCACATTATGTAGTTTCTAAATAAGAGAATTTTCCAGTTTGATGCGTTTGAGAGCAAAAATGAATCAGAAAATAAGCAGTTTAGATCGGAATACACCCTTAAATGGATTTATAGCTTACATCGGAAATCCGATTTAACTATTGGTCTTAAATCGATTTAAGCTAACTTTGGCAATTGTGATTTAGCCAATGTCTTATATCGCAATTTAGTCAATGTTAACATCAGAAATTCGATTTAACCATTGGTCTTAAATCGATTTAAAGTTAATATCAGAAAAATGATTTATTTACTGGCTTTAAATTGATTTAAACAAAATACCGATTCACAGCTAATGTCGGATTTATCTATATTGATGTATCTACCGCATGCATGGTAATCTAGTGTTAAATTGATTTAGCAGGATCCCATTTAAGCAAACATAGACTCTCAATGCTCTCCTATTTAAGAAAATGACAATTTAAGTAAAAATTGATATTTATTTATTTATTTTGTAAACAAAATTCAGAGTTTATGAGAAGTTTTATTCTTAAAATACAAATTCGTCGAATTTCAGTTTATATGCTAATGCAATCTTTTGATGAAAAATTAAGTTTTCACATATTTGAATAATATTGTATGTATTTTTTCTATTATTCAGTAATTAATTTAAATATTTTAAAGTAGAATCCTGCATTGTTTCCACATTGTTTTCCTGAAATTGGTTCAGTATTTATATGATTAAAAATAATAATGAAATTTTATATTTTAAATCCATATTCATCGACTCTCAGTTTATATTTGTATGCATTTTTATGATGAAAAATTCATTTTTTACATGTTTTAGTAATGTTTTAACATATATTTTTTATTTTCTATTTTGTAACCACTATCTTGTATCCCCCAGTCCTACTCCCATTCCCCTTCAATAACAAAAATGTGTCCTTATCCTGAATTACCTTTCACTACAATGATAAAACACATTCATTCTTTTTTCTTTCGTTTATCTTTCTCTTTGATTATTAAAAATTAGGGATGCACCGAATAGTGATTTTTACCGAATACTGAACATTCGGCCTACAGGCGAACCGAATATCCGACTTGTCGAATACTTCTATATTTCAAAGTTTAAAGGCATTAAAATGTTAAATTTTAAAACAATTTTACATAATATTTAAAACAGAAACTTTTATTCTAATAAACAAGAGCTTTTTTCAAGTAAATTTTATGCTGAAAAAAATCTGTTTTGTGGTTATTTAAGAAGAGGATAAACTTTTTTAATTAGTAAAATTTTCAATTTCATAATTTCAAGGAATTAAAACAAATGAATAAAATTTTCTTAAATTCTAAAAGAAAGATTTTAAAACCAAAAAGAAATTGTGAAAAAGTTAGAAAAAAAATTGTACAGGATCATATATTATTTGTTTGTCAAGAAATGACTAAAATAAAAGTAAATAAATAATACAATCTATTCAAATTTTATAAGGCGGCAACTTAGCAAGAATAACTGTTCTACTCCCTTTGATGAAGCTAGGAAGTTTTTAAATGCATCCTAGATTGGTGTCTGGAGTGTGTGATCATTTTCAGAGATTGTAAATGTTGTTCTTAAAATCTTAGCAAGAAACAGATTATTTACTGGACAATGTTCAGGAACTTGCATTTGTACATAATTAATTCCTATGAAAATCCTCGTGATTGGTTAATTTTCTAAAATAATACTTAACAAATAGCAAATAAATAATGTAAAAACTTTCTCTTTTATTTAAATATGATTCTGTTTCTAATTATTTTTAATATCTTTATAAGTTGACTGTTAAACATAGAAGTTATATATGGTTTTTAAAAATATGGTTTAAAAGTTTTTTTTAAGTTTTCAGTTTGGCCGAATATCGAAATATTCGGCCAAACTGAATATTCGGCAGGCCGAATAATTTGCTATTCGGCCAAGCCGAATATTCGGCAAAGCTGAATATTCGGCATACCGAATAGTTTGATATTCAACCAAACTGAATATTCGGTATTATGGCCAAATAGGCCCAATACCGAATATTCGGTGCATCCCTAATAAAAATCTTGTTTATTTTGTTTTAAAGGAAAAGTATGATATTCAATTTTCTTTTCTTTTTTTACTTGAATATAGTATGTCGTGCCATCTCAGGGTTCATTCTCTTCCAAATTTACAAAAAAAAAATTAAGGCATTCAGTTCTGAAAATCTAAAAAAATTGATCATCAGTCTGTAAACTTGGTTATAAAAAAAATATTGCAGAAAAGTATTGCGAATTTCGACAAATGGTCAACTTCCCCCTGTAGATTACAAAAAAATGCAAATTTTGTCAAAGGATCACAGGGAAAACGGATTTTGTCAAAAGGCTGCAGAAAAAGGCAAAATTCGTGAAAGGGTCACAGAAGGAAATATGAATTTCATCTAAGATTTCAGGAAAAATGTAGTGGTCTCTGTAGAAAACAGCACCCACACAAACATCTTATGTTTATTATTATAGGGCTATGTAAAAATTTCTTGTTTTTTAACTGCACGATGAATTCAGAAATTTTGCATCTCCCCTTTCCTCATCTAATGAATGAATTTCGCTATTTTATTCCCTCAGACAATTGACAAAATTCACAATTTTTTTTCTTCTATCCGATTGACATATTTCTCAATGAAGTTGACAGAGTGGGTGCATCAAACAGGAGCAGTAAAGGACTGCCGTGGACATAAGGCAGTTTGAAAATGGCTGCTGGATACATAAAAATGTCAAAAGGGCCATCAGGTGCTGGATCCTGCCAAATTATCCTAGAATCCCCACTAGGTGGGGCACAGCCCTTTGCTGAAACTGTCCAGGAGAAACTCTACTTCTAGTTTCAGAAGTTTTTAATATTTGGCATGTCTGTGAAGTTTCTGTTATTCTAATCGTGTTTAGACAAAATTTTATAGAAATGTAACTAATTTTTTTTAATTTGATTTCAAATTATTAACTGTTAATTTTTATTACAGCATGTGTGGAAGCATGTACCCAGACAGTTGAAGAAAGATATAAGTTGATGTATTTTAATGAACAACATAATAAATCACAGGCACTTTTACATGCAAAAATAAAACATAATCTGTGTTATCTAGAAGAGTTGTTCCCTAACTTTTAGCCTGATGCACCTCTCAATCGAATTTTTTTTTTCAGTATCTCTGCTATCAGAAGTAATGTTTAACATTTAAAACAACATTATTATAAAAGTCAATGTCAGTCAAAAGTTGATATTCAGATAATTTTTATTTTTGATATTTAATTACATCAATAATTTAATTCTAATACAATAATTCATCAATAATTCTCTTTCAGTATGCAGTCTAAAAAAATTCATATAAAAATTTTAAATGTGACATACTGAAAATTTGTATAAATTATTTTATTAATTATTAACGATAAAGTTTGAAAAGAAATGCGCACTATTCATGACTTGTTGGCATATACTATGTAAACAGTGATTAATTTGTATTGTCTCAAAAAACATTTGAAGATGATTAATTTAAATTTAAAATTGCTACCCACCTTAACTTTTTATATGAATGTTAAATTTTAACATTCTAGGTAACATTCAGGTAGAGATGCTGACATGTCATCTAGTTGGCAGACCTACTATTTCCACTTTGTCTTAATGCTCCAGAAATAGGACAAAATAAATTGAAAACTAATGTCTGTTATCAGGAATAAAAATGTCATTTAAAAAAAAACTAGAATACTTTATTATAATAACTTACTTAAATGTTATGTACCTCATTAAAAATGGGCTTAGAATTGAAAAGATTTTCACCATGGGAGCTATTTTTTCCTATATTTTTTAATATAATTGTTTAAATTAAATATGTAATAATATAAATATATATTAAAATTTAAAAAATATATTTATTCAACAATTTTATTTGCATTAGTACCAGAGCCATAGATACTTCATGCAGCTGTGACCTCATTTGATTTCATAAATTTCCTGCATTAAATGCTTGAGGCAGAATAACATGTTAAATAGATGGTGTTTTAGAAAGCAATTTTTTTAAGTTTTAAAACATGCATTAATTTTAATGGTCATTTTAACTTCTACAAGAGTTTCTTCCAGGTTTAAAAAAGGCAGGGTGCTGCTTCTGTGAAAAGCACTCTTTTGTCTTCTTAAGGGCAGAAGTCGGGATACTCTTTTCAAGACAACAATGTCTGCTTTTATTAATCAAGCAATTTTTTTAATGCAAAAAGTTATATAAGCCCCCTTTTTTTAGTGGGACGCAAGAAAAGGTGCTAATGTTTCACAGATGAAGGGCAAGAAGGGTGCTTATGTTTTGGATGAAGGGCAAAAAATAGTGCTATTTTCGAAACTAAAGGGCAGCCAATGCACAGCATCTTACTGAAACTGCTCTAAATTCTGAAGTTTTAAATATTGGGCATGTCTGTGTATTTTTTGCCATTCTGATCATATTCACATTTGTCATTTGATTTGTACAAATGTACTACCTAATTAATTTCACTTTATTTCAACTTAAAAACTATTAATTTTTATTGCAGTAGGACGTCATTTATTACAGAGAGCTAAGAAAAAGCAATTAAAAAAAATCTTATAATAATAAATATCAGCACTGTTACAATTATACAGACCCTAATCTGACAAAATGCATGAGGCAGTTGGTTTTTAAAGGACAGTTAACAATAGTCTTAGAACCAAAAAATTTTCACAGCAGGTGCTTTAACTTTTTTCTTTATTTTATTATTTTCGATAAATATGTATAATTATAAAATAGTTATTCAGCAATTGTATTATTTGAATTAGAGCCAGTACCATATATTCCTCCTGTGGCTGTGACCTCATTAGATTTTCCAAATTGCTTACATTATAAATTTGGAGCAGAATACATGTGTAATAGATGGAGTTTTTTCAAAAGCAAATCTCAACATTTTTAACCATGCATTCATTTTAAATCATTTTGATTTTATGTTGACTTCTAACAGGTTAATTTGAGGAGCAAACGAAAGAAAGATATCTTAAATGGCCATCATATTCTTTTGACCTTAACAAAATAGAAAGTCTTTATATATAATCCAACTTCATATGTGTGTGAAGTTGGTTGTAACAAAATAGAGTGACTTTAAGTGTGTATATACACATATACATATATATATCATCCAACATCATATGTGTGTGAAGTTGGTTAAAAACATTTTAACTGTGTAAAAGTATGCTAAATTTCAATATTTTAAACAATTTTAGATTGGAAAGAAGTTTTTTCTAACTAGTTTCTAGTCTGCCCAAACAGACAATGCAGTGCGGTTCATGGTTTGAATTGCTTTTGAAGATTGCTCAAAATAAAATTTATTTTGTAATAATATTCAAATTATTTCTGATTCCTGATTATTATTTTATTCTGGATTATGCCCTATATATATTTTTTTCCAAACATTGAAACTGTACTTCAAGTGACTAAATCCTTATAGACATAAAAGGGGTTTCTAGTGCTTTAATGTTTCAATTCAGACTAAAAGTTAATAGAGCTAAAAGTATTTATTTCTCTAAATTCTATATTCCGTTCAACTTTTTTCCATTATTTTTAAATATTTTGTGGTTACACGAGGACTGTACCAAATACATGAGGACTGTTTTTTCTTTAATATTATTTTAAACATTAACTTTGTTTTATTTTTTACTTTCCAGTTTCATTTAACAATCCACCTGAAGATTGTGGTTTTGTGACTGATATCAATCACTTATTGAAAGAAAATAGAGGCATAGACGTAACTTTCGAGCTAGAGACTCCAAATGGCAAAACAAAATTAATCGCTCACCAGTTAATCTTGGCTGTGATGTCCTCTTACTTCGCAGACGAGTTTTATGATAAAGGAAGAAATAAAGGACACCGGGTCATTCCTTTGAAAGGAATCAATCCAAAGGCGTTTGAACAAATGATAAGGTAGATAATTTTAATGTGAAAGGTTAATTTTATTCTATACTAATTTGCCCATTTTCATTTTTATACCGTATGATAAAGTGTAAAGCTGGGTCATTTGTAGTAATGCTAATTGAGGATAAAATTCTTATAATTTAAATGAAAATGGCATAAAACAGAACATGCCACAAGATTATGTCAGTGAGCAGACAGGTTCCTATTTTATTGTACTAACTCGTGAATTTTCAATGGAAAACACCATTGGAGAACATTGAACAAAAGATGATGCCATGCCCACTTCTTTTTAAAACCATGATTAACTTTTTATTTATTGACTTTTAGTAAAACATTACCAAATTAATCAAGCTATTTCATCAGCAGTATGTACTAACCGATAAACATGGCAACATTTTTAACCATGGTGTAGCTAATGATACACTAAAGTTTTTTGCTGTTAAAATTACTTATTACCATTATTATTACTAAATTTTTGATTTATTAAATTGGCAAATCTTTTTATCCAACACGAGGGAATTACGTGTGACACACCGGTAAATTATTACAAGCATCATATTAGTTAAGATTTTGCTCCATACTTTTTATTAGTTGTACATGATGTATTGTTTTATCTATTATGTTACTCAGGTCATTTTTAGGGTTTTGTTCATGTGACAAAAGCCTATTCGTCTCGCTCCTTTCTCTGTCCATTACACAGCTCATTCTCAGAAACTATATGTTAGAAACTTGAAAATTTGAAAGCTAAATACCTCCAATCACATGCCATATCATAAAAATTAAAAAAATTCTTTTGACAATACTCAGATTTTATTGCAACTGATTCCAAACTTTATAATTAACTTTATAATCACCCTGTATAACATTAAAGTAAATTTATGAATAGAACATACCACTCTTTTCAAATAATTTCATACATTTTTTTATTTCATTTCAAAGTATCTCAGGTTCTATGGACTCGATGATGACAGAGTTTGCTTCATTCATCTTGATATCAATGTCTTACATATTTTAGTTCCACTTTTGACCACTAGAAGCACTTTTATATCAGGTTCTATGAGTCCAATGATGATGGGGTTTGGCTTATTTCAATTTTTTGAAGGCTTTGTTCAGAAGGTGTTTTGTTGGGTGATTGTGTTCCGGTATTTTTTTCATTTTCAATACCAGAATTCTGGTTTTTCTCGAGTTACATTACTTGGTCACAGAAAAAAATAATTGAGAAATTTGCAAGTCAGTTGTGGAAAGATATGCACAATTCATCAGTTTTTTAGTTTTCTTCCTTTTTAATAATTCAGAAGAGATTCTGTTCCAAATTTTTTGAAAATTTAAGGCAGTCGGTTCTGAAATTTTTTTAAAAATTGGCGAGTCCGAAAATTCGGGGAAAAAATAGCGTAAATTTCGACAAATGGTCGCCGAGTAAAATAGATTTCGTCAATCATTTACAGATAAAATCACCAATTTTTTCAAAAGATTGTGAAAAAATGCAAATTTCATGAAATTGTCATGCAAAAATGCAAATTTCATCAAAGACTAATTTTATCAAAAGATAGAGCGGAAAAAACAAATTTCGTCGAAGAATCGCAAAAAAATGCAAATTTCGTGGAAGGATTGCGGGAGAAACTCATTGTCAAAGGAATGCCGAAAACGTGTCAATTTCATTAAAGGATTGCGGAAAAAATGCAAAATTCGTGAAAGGATCGCAAAAAACACCCAGAATTCATCAGAATCGAAAAAAACGTGAATTTAGTCAAAAGATCACAGAAAAAACACAAATTTCATCAAAGGATTGCAGGAAAAAAAGCATAATTAGCGACAGAAGGATGTATCCCCCCCCCCCTCCCCTGTTGTAAAGTTTTCAGAAAATTTGCTGTGAATTTACTCAAAATCAGCCCTTCTGTTATATATTAATATTTACATGTTTTGTTTTGTTATTTTGTTTTTACATATAATTTTCAAAAATATTCCTAAAATGTGTTATTTTTCTCCAGTAAAACTCCTACATTTTTATGTGAGCAAAATTGAGTTTAAAACCTGGTTTATTCATATAGTGTTTAGGACAAAATTTTCTATAAACCAATTAATTTTGCTCCCATGCTTTCTCCTCTGATATTTTCTCACAAAACGAAAGAAAACAACAACAACAAAAAGAATAATCAGATTTCATTGTGGGTAAACAAAACCAATATCACAAACCTTTAAAATGGAAGATTTTGAGGTTAAACATTTATCATTTAAAGAAAGGATCAAACTAGTATGTATTTGTGGATGAGTACTACAGATAAAAAGGTACTCTAAATACACACATTGCAAAATATGTTTTTGAAAAGTATTGCCTTTTTTTAACTGTATATCCTTTTTATTTAATCCCCCCTCCCACCAGGGCAGAGTTCTTTTGTTCTAAAGTCAGCACTAATCTCGCTAAAATTTTAGGTATTTTTTCAATCAACCTTGGGGAATATTTACATCCACATAAAAATAACCACTTAAAATCTTCTATAAATGCATAAAATGATGTTTATAAATGCAGCCACAACACTGTGCAACACTATAAGTCCCGATGCAGTGAGATAAAAACTGGTTTAATTTTGAATATTCGCAATTAATAGTTCAACTTATAGTGCAAGTAACATATGGCATGATTGCAATACTAACCAATTATCTGAAAACAAAACAATTGTGCTTCAAGAGCCTATATTAGTCACATGAAGAAATAAGAATGCAAATTTTAATCCTACGGGAGAAGTCTTTGTAGCTATGCTTTTTAATATTTTTTTTTTTTCACAGGATACCTAAGGTCAATATGTTATATTGTGCATTTGTACTTTTTTGAATTTGGTTGAAATATTTTGGCACTGAAAAATTTAAACAGCCAATAGATTTAAATGAACTCCCCCCCCCCCCCCAAGATATCTTATAATACATATTACTTAAATGAGTAAATTAGAAATTAATAAAATTATATATTTTAAGCATTTTTTATGAAACAATGCCTCAAGTGAGCCTTCTCTTGGCTTTTTCTCCTTTTTCTTGTTAGGATCAAGGCAGTGGGTTCAATTGTATTGCAGATAATTTAAATATACTTTGTTATTCTTGACCTAATCATTACTTCAACTATAAACAAAAAATTCGGTTTAAATCATGGTTAAAACCACTTGGTTTAAACCGTGCCAACCTTATTTCAAATGTTTGATTTATTTCACACATTTCTTGTTAAAATTTAAAAAAAAGTCTTTAGAAATGCAAAAATTTAAAGTGCAATTACAGTTTTATGCTGTATATGGGTGACAACATTTTGACAAAATAGATTGGAATTTTTAATGTAAGTGTCAGCTAGAATATATTTTATCTTTAAATGACAGTTCTTAGCACAGAAATAAAACCAAAAAGAGGTTGATCATAGGTCAAACTGCAAATTACCATTATGTTGGATAGTAAAAAATTAAATCGAACCACTAAAATTTGAATATGTATATAATTTTGCTTTCCCTACAGGGTTTTGAAGTGCTGTAGTAAAAAAACTAAGACAAATACACCAAAACAGAACATTTGAAAGAATACAGAAACAAATCAAGTTTTATTCTCAGTTGATGGCAATACACAAACCATTGAAGGCAGTTAATAAATAAAAATGACACTTATAGGCAAACAGAAAAAGTTTTGTGTCTTAGAATTTGCAAAATTTGAATTGGTGCTGTTGACTCAATGGGTATTTTGTACGAAATATCAAACACAGTGACCAACTGACAAGATAATTCATGTGTGGTATAGTAAGTTCAAAGAAACAGGATGCTTGTGTGTTAAGAAACAAAGTGAGCAGGAATTGGATTACAGCAATGATGTATGCCGTGTGACCAAGTGTTCACACATGTAAGTTATGCAAGTAAAACTTAATTTGTTTCTGTATCATTTCAAATGTTCTCTTTTGTTGTATTCATCTTAGTTTTTTTTTACTACAGTGTTTCGAAACCCCATAGGGAATTATGAATAACCCTGTATATGTATCTGAAAATATCAATTCCTCACACATTATATTTACTTTTTGTATTTTAATTTTCATGTAAATCTGTATTAAAAACAAAAACATGTCCATAGCAACCCAGATGTAATATCAATAGTGGCAACGATCTGAAAAATCAATTTCGCCTCTATGAGAAATTTATTTCTAAACTTCGCACAAGTTAAACTTTTACATCGTCAAATAGAAAATAAGGCTTACCTATGATATGAGTTTAAATTATTCACCAGTGTGGTTTTTATCCTTAATAATTCATAAAAACTGATATTTACCACTTTTTGTATTACCAGGTACTTTTTGTATTTTCAGGTATTGTTATGGTGAAAACCCCAGCTTGATAACAACTGAAGAGGTCTGTTCCCTGTTCAAAGTTGCTTTCGAATTCAAAGTGATCAGCCTGCAGAATTTATGCCATACTTTCTTCAAGCAAACCAAGATTGAGCCCGGGAACGTTTTCAGCATTCTGAAGATTTCAGTGGAAATGGAAGACAAGAGCCTTCAAGATATGTGCTTCCAGATCTTGCAAGAAAAAACCAGAGAAGTCATGGCAGCCTACGAACTGTGTGACATAACACCAGCTATGGTGTACACTCTCCTGAAATCGCCAAAATTATCCCTCAACTCTGAATATGAATTGATCAAATGGATATTTGAATGGGCGAAAGTAAAGTCTGAAGATGCCAGAGACTATCTGGAGAGATTGCTAAAAGACATGAACTTTCTGGCTCTGAGATTTGAAGAGTTTGCGATACTGTGTCAGGATTATCAAGGATTTTTCAACCCTGATGAAATTGTCAGTATTTATCAAAATATAGCACATACTGGAACAAGAGAAATGCCTGAATGGTTCAACAATGATTTGAAAAGCCGTGTATATACTGGATCAAATCAATAAGTTTCATTTTAAAATTTGAATTAATTGTAAGCTAATTCCTAGCATTTCTGCATTGTGCCTGTCTTAATATTTACATTTTAAATCTGTTTATACTAGAAGAGTTGTATAATAAAAATAATTTCATTTATTTTCTCTTCATTTTAAAAACACCTCTATAGTTTGCCATGCCTAAAATCTCTTCTGTTCATTTTTTTTTTTGTCAAGTTATTGCAACTCACTGAAAATGTTTTTCAGATTTTGTTTCATTAACATTTAAGTAATAGATTTAAATATAGTAGATCTTTATAAGGGAATTCTCTATATAACACACAACTTCTCAGACATAAAAGGACTAAATTTGAAACATTAGCTTATCTTTATCACTTTAATGAAATAATTGCTATTGCAACAAAAAGTTTTAAAGATGAATAATGTAATGAATGTGCCCTAATTTGGTCAATATTGTAATGATATTAGTGTGAATATTGCCTTAATATTGGGGCATTTATATTTTCCCCTTATTTAGCCAATAACTAGGAAATATTGCCCCAATAATGAGGCATTTATATTTTCCACTTATATAGCCAATATTTGTGTGATGTGGTATGAAATATTCTTCATATTTATCTAATATCTGTTGTGAATATTGGTATGAAATATTACCCTAATATTGGGATGTTTACATTTAGCCAATATTGGTATGAAATATTTCCTCAATATTGGGTTCTTTAAATTTGTCCCTACTTAGCCAATATTGGTAGGCTGTATTACCCTAATATTCAGGAAGCCATTATAATGTTTGCCTTTTTTTCATATTTATATAGCCTATATTTCATCAATTTATATATGAAGTATATCCCCGAATAGTGGGAATTCATATGTAGTTAATGTTTGTACCTAATACTGCACCAATATTTTCAAATTATTTGAATGCTTAACTTTTCACTATACTTAATATTGCATTGATGTTCACATTTGCCTATAATATGGATACTATTGGCATGAAACTGCACCAGTAATGGGCTATGTATTTTTTCTATATATATCCAATATTGCCTGTCATATTACGAAGAATGCAAATGTTTTGCATGTAACCAAAATTGACAATAGGAAGTTCATATTTTATCATATATGTATACCCAGTATTGTGATTACATTTAGATCATTAATAGTCGATTTTGCGATTTGATATATTCTCAATAGCAGGATACTGACACTTTACCAATACAGTAGTGAATTATGAAGCCCACAATCACAAATGAAAATTTGTATCATAGCCTCTTTTACAACTAATTATAAAACAATATAAAGATTAAGCTAATATTATAGCCACTGTACAATTGACACCATTTCATTTAAAATATTACTTTGTTAACTTTCTAGTTTTCATTCGCTCTTTTATATACTATTTTAAAAAATTTCAAACACTAACACTTATTTCATTATTATTTGTTTCCAATTAATTATTTCAAGAACTCAAATAACTTAATGTAGCAACAGCTACTGTTTAAAAAACATCAGAAATGAATTATTAATATTAACTCATTTACTAACATAAATGTTAAAAAGTACGGAAATAAACAAAGTTCTCATGTTTATTATTATATCATTTCATACAAATGTATTCGCATTTAAATTTATTATTACATGCTAGTTTCTTTTCGGTTTAATGTTCTTTTTTTTTCTGCTACCATCTCTATCAGCTGCAGTGGCCAAGAAGCGGCTGTTTTTTTTTCTTTTTTTTTGTCTTTCTGTGTCCACTTGGGATGTTTGAGGGATTCTTCCTTGTTAAAATTATATATGTACTATTAACATTTTGAAAGCTTTAATGAAAATACAAATGCTAACCTACTAAGAAATTTAATTAATATTTTTCTCATATTTTAATAAAATTATGTTTGAGAAATGAATTAAGTGAAAATATGTTTTATTTAAAATAAAAATGTGTTTGATAGCATTTATAGCAATTTGCAGTTAAACAAAACTCTCATTATAATGCAGTTTAACTTTATTATGTTTCAAGAATCTTAGTTTCCACAGACAATTAAAATGAAATTTTATTTTTTAGCTAGTCATCATCTATATTCAGCAATATATCATGAGATATGGTTGAAAATAATTTTAAATCCTTGTTTTGATAGATATTTCCATTAATTGTATATTATTTTATCCTTTTTAAAAATATACTTTTTCAAATTTAGAGGTTATTTGCATGACTTTGCATGGTTTGATTTACTTTTTGCCTAATATTTAACAAACTACACAATGTTTTTACACACTTTCTTAACAATTTTTAAAATGCAAATATTTTGTGTAAAAAATTATTGGTTTGGCTTATTATTTAAATTTTTACTTATTGTGTGATATTATCAAAATCATTCTTCTTTAAAAATAGTACATGTAAAGCAGCTGTGGATCAGAAGATATATTTTTCCACATTCTGAGGAGAAATATTCTTATTCTGTGAGTAGTGAAAAAAAAAATGTACAACACATACCATAAGAAAGTCTAAATGCGAAATTAAATACCTGAGCATTGTTAATCAGAAAGGTTTAACAGAAATTGCAGAGGGTATTTACCAGGGCTGCGGAGTTGGAGTCGGGCCCATTTTTGAGCGAAAGAGTCTGAGTCTGATCTGTTAAAATTCCCAGAGTTGGAGTTGTCCAATTTACAAGCAGGTCTGCTTTGTTGGCGTGTGTTGGGGGGGGTGTAGGTTGCTTGCCCCTCCCATGTAAACATTCAGCAGAGTGACTTGACAAATTAGTTTAAGTTATATATGAAACTTTGAAAATATTGTTAAAATAATAACTTTGAATAAGAATATGTTGAAATATATGCAACTTCATGAATCCTATATATATTATATGATGTATCAGTGATAAGGTAAGTGTAAAATGTACTTACAGTAATGTGCCAAAATGATGAACAGAAAAAGGTTTCCTTTATTGGAGCTTGAAATACATGAACGTGACTTCGTTCCAGGATTAAATTAATGGACACTTGCGACGATAGTCTACCCGAACTCGAGAGCACTTCATTATTCGACGACGTAAGTAATCTTTAAGCAACTTGAAATATATTATACACAACTCTATCGCCGATTTAATTAACAATTTTTCGATGAAACGTCTTCATACTAAACCATTATGCTTAATAAACTTTAAGTTCTTACAATTATATCGATATTTAGCCATATACCATAGATATTCGCTGAAACTTCATTAAAACATACCAGATAGTACCATAAGTCAACCATCAGACATCGCACACCGAAAACATGAAATCGCTGTCCCTTTAAATCAGGACGAAAACCTATCGGCCAATCAGAATCGACTACGCAATTTGCATAAGTCGAAAGATACTTAACATTTACTTATAATTTGAATAACATTTAATAAATATTACGATGACTTTAGAAAAATTACTTTAATATAAAAATGACTTAAAAAGATGATTTTATATGTTAATTAAATTTAAATACTTATCTTTAAAAAAAATAAATACGAGCGAATGCGATCGCAAGTAAAATTGCCGTATACGGTCCACGACCGAAACACGATATGCAACCATCCAACCGTGGCGGTAAAAACGTAAACAAACGCCAAAAGGCGGCAATGAAAAGAAAATATCGTGTTGTCGAGTTCAGGTAGACTTTACAAATTGTTTAATGGAAAAAATAGAAATAAAAAATGCTTGGGAATACTTTTCCACAGAATGCCCCTCTTTCCCATTCATTTTGATTTTCTGCAATAAAGTTTATTACAAAAGTTCTTGTAATAATGGCAGGATCAAAAGAAAGGTGATTTTTTTTTTTTCGTGGAAAGTTCATCACCATAAAAAAACTGCTCTGAATCTAAGAAAGGAGTCCTTTACGAGGTATTTGGTCAAAATATCTGCATAGTTCTCTTTTGACATAACATGCTTAATGTCGAAGAGGCCATTGTTATACCAGTCTCTTATAAACTTGTATTTTAAATCAATATATTGATTCTTTATGGTATCAGTTTTATGTTTGGTGAAGGAAATGGCAGCAGTATTATCACAAAGGAGCATTGGACGTTGAATAGTAATGATGTCCAAGTTAAGACTTTTCTGAATTTCAATTAGAGACATGTTTAAGAACTTCAGATCTTTTACAGCTTCTGTCGTTGCTATTATTTCTCCTTCCATTGGACTCAAGGCTACGCAATTTTGTTTAGTTACTCTCCAGGTTACTGGAATATTATTTAAGAAAGCAATGTAGCCGCTCCAGGATTTTCGATCAGTAGTGTCACTTGCCCAAGAAGCGTCGACGTAGACAGCTAGCTGGATTGGAGGGTCAGATTGTGCCAACTTCAATCCCAAGGATTTTGTCGAAGAGAGATACATCAGGATTCGCAGGAGTGCCTTGTAGTGCAACAGGTTGTGGCTCTCAGTAAATTGTGAAAGTGCAGCAACAGGCCAAGCAATGTCTGGACGGCATCGATGAGCAATGTACTGTAGACATCCCAGTAAGTTTCGGTACGGCAGGTTCTCGGGAAATTCGTCATCTTCAGCAACTGGAACAGGATTATATCCAGGAGGAGAAAGAAGAGATATATTAGTAAAATCAGGGACATCAAACTTCTTTAAACACTTTTCAATATAATGTTCACTGTTAAAATTAACTATTGCATCCTCTTCTCTTTTAAAATTGATACCTAGTAACATTGAAATAGGACCTAAATTTCTAACTTCATAAATGGATTCAATTAACTGTACTACCTCTTTTAAAACTTCACCATTCTTCGCAAAAATAGGCAAATCATCCACATACACTATAACTATTGCTTCACTTTTATAAGAGTATACACAAGTTAACCCTTGTACTTCACTGAATCCATTTGCAATTAACTTATTATGCAAATCATGGTACCAACATCTTCCAGCTTGGTGAAGCCCATAGATTGCTTTCTTTAACTTTAAAACACAGTGTTCTTTCCCTGGAATTGTATAATTTTCAGGTTGTTTGATGCAAATTTCTTTATCAATATCCCCATATAAGTATGCACATTTAACATCAAGAAGACAATGCACCCAATTCAATATTGTAATAAAAAAAGCTATGAAAAGACGAATGAGTGCAAAATTTATTACTGGACTAAATGTGTCGTTGTAATCTAAACCTTCTCTCTGATTACCTAGTGCAACTAAACGTGCTTTAAATATGCAATTCTTCCCTTCACTATTTTCTTTTACGGTATAAACCCATTTGGTTCCTATAACTTTTTGATCAACTTTTGGGACAGGTGTCCAAACATGTCTATCTAACATGGTTTGGATCTCTTGATCCATTGCCTCCTTCCATTTTTGTGCCTCTGGAAGTTGTTTTGCTTGTGTCACATTTTGTGGTACAATTATTTCAGTTAGGAGTGCTTCTTCAGCTAATTCACTCTCCAGTTCCTTATCTAGCTTAATTGGGCCTTCATATGTATTCCCTAATGAAAAATTTGCCACAGTATCATTCAATATGATTTTATGCATTTTACAATATTCACGTAAATCTTGTTGCGATCTTAGTCTGGAACCAGTAGGAGATAAGATATAAATATCAATTTTACCTTTAGTTCTTCCTTTCTTTCTTTTCTTCATAAATCGATAAAATGTTGCTTCTGGTTCTTCCTGTTCCTTCAGAATATTCTCTTCTAATTCATCTTCAGATGTTGATACATCATCTTCCACTTTCTCTTCGGATCTAGATTCATCTTGCTGCATTACTTTCTCAGCTTCTGTCGGAGTTGTAGAGCTACTCGGTTGATGGACAGTCAAATCATCTTCCATTGTCGGTGAATTGTTAGGACCTGTAAAGAATTCATTATCATCATTTGAAAAATCAACAAACGTGCGATGTATTATTTTCCGTTCAGGAGAACCGTTCAGTTGAGCTTCGTCAAATGTCACATGCTTTGACTCAACTACTTTATTTTCTTTAGGGAAATAAATGCGATATCCACAGGATCCTATACCATATCCTACAAAAACTCCTCTTTTTGCTCTTGATTGAAACTTATTTCGTTTTTCTTTAGGTTGATGTACATACGCAATGCATCCATAACGTTTCAAATCACGAATGGATGGTTTAGCTCCGTACCATCGTTGAAACGGTATTGCTTCTATGCCTGTGTGAAATATTCGGTTGCGAATGTAATTTATTGCCATAACTGCCTCAACCGATAGATTAGGCGGCAGATTAGCTGCTTGCATAAACGTTCTAGTTCCTTCAAATAAAACTCTGTTATATCGCTCGGCAACGCCGTTCATCTGGGGACTATATATTGTGGTCCTCTCATGCTTGATTCCCATCTTTTCTAACATATCTTTTATTTGCTTATTGCAATATTCTAGCCCGTTATCAGTTCTCATGACTTTGACTTTTCTGTTAGTTTGGCGTTCCACAAACGTGATGAAGTGCTTTAATTTCAGGAAAACTTCATCTTTAGAGCGTAGCGGGTAGCAAAAGGCTCTTCGACTAAAATCGTCAATAAAAGTAAGTATGTACCATTGCCCATTCCTTGATGTAACTGGAGCCGGGCCCCATACATTGCTATGTATCAATTCTAACATTTCTTTTGAGCAAACTTTCTTTAATCTAGGATATGTTGACCTAGTATTTTTAGCTAGAATACACGGTTCACACGGAGTCTCTCTTCCCTGTAATTGTCCACAATTTTGAACTAAATTTTCACGAAACATTTTCTTAATTATATCAACATTACTATGTCCTAGCCTTTCATGCCAGAGCATGATGTATTTACGCTCACTGGCAAATGTAACATTATAATTTTGATTTGACACTTGTATATTAGTTACTTCCCTGACATTATCTTGTATTACATGAGCACTTCTTGAATTAATGTTATAGGCTTGATTTAAGGATTTAGTACAAGTAGAAACTTTTAATTTATTCTTATTAGAAAAAGATGGTTGATCAGCAAGCTCTAAATATTGGTTCTTAACATTAGATTTAGTTTTGTCATAACTTTTAATGGCTTTAAGAACGTAAAAATTATATTTTAGAGTGGCAGTATATAAGTACTTCCAATGCTTATCAAATACTTTAAACCCATTGTCCATTGTGGCATGGAGACCAGCTTTATCAATCTTTGACATGGAAATTAAATTTTTATGAATGGTAGGAACATACAACACATTATGTAAATTTACAATAGATACTTTATCCTTTTCCTTTAATTTAAAACTTACTTTTCCTATTCCTCTAACTTAATGAGGTGTTGTTCTCATCCTAACAACTGCACCCTCTGGTGGCTCACTTAGATAAGTAAAGAAATGCTTATTTTGGCAGACATGAGATGTGGACGCTGAATCCAATGTCCATTCCCAGCAAGGGGGGGAAACATTGCACAAATCATTACTTTTACATTTTAATTCTGCGACGTATGAATCTAAATTTACTTCGTCCCTTTTATCACCACTTTTCTGTTTCCTACAATTTTTATCCCAATGGCCATATTTACCACAAACTTCACACTTTAAATTTATTGTATTTCGAGAATGAGACTTAGGGGAAACTTTTTCAGACATTTGAGTGGTTCTATCAGCCATGAGGGTTTCATTTCGTAATCTTTCTCTCAAATCCCTCCTTGAACATTCCTTTAGAATCTCCTCTTTAACATCCTTAAATTTAAAATCTTTTTCTGGCAAACGGTCTAATTCCCTAATTAAATAATCATAATTTTCTGGTAGGCTTTCTATTAATTGGTAACAACGATGCTTTTCTGCAACTTCCTCCCTGGAATCAACTACGCGACGATAAGCTTCTTCAAACCTAGCAATATAAGTTGGGATATCTTCATCTACATTAATTTTTAAATTCCTAAATTCATTTACATGAAACGATTTTAATGCTCTTCCTGGGATTTCCAGATTTAATTTTAGTGTTTCCCATATTTCCGACGGATCATCCAAATGACCTATTGTTAACCCAATTTCAGGACTAACATACGTTTTGATAATTCCGGCTGCCCTTTGCTTTGACTGATTTAGCTTAAACTTATCAAGGGGCTTCAAATCTGTATAATCCGGCCATTCAGTTTTATTCACCCAGGTATACAAACCTTCAGTTTGCAATGTGCATTTTATAAAACGAGTCCAACTTTGATAGTTATCCCTACTTAATACTACTATATCTGGTGCAGTAGCCATTTATATACTTTTACTTAAAACAATAAATAAATATAAAATAGAAATAGAAATGGTAATAAAACTTGCATGCACATATATATAAACATTAAAATATTTCATACACTAGATACTTGAAAAAAAAACACTTCATTAATTAGCTTCAACATTTTCATTTTAAAATACTTTTCTCTAGCTTTACCGCAGTTGAAGTGCTTGTGGGTACCATAACCTTTGTTGGGGGGGTGTAGGTTGCTTGCCCCTCCCACGTAAACATTCAGCAGAGTGACTTGACAAATTAGTTTAAATTATATATGAAACTTTGAAAATATTGTTAAAATAATAACTTTGAATAAGAATATGTTGAAATATATGCAACTTCATGAATCCTATATATATTATATGATGTTTCAGTGATAAGGTAAGTGTAAAATGTACTTACAGTAATGAGCCAAAATGATGAACAGAAGAAGGTTTCATTTATTGGAGCTTGCAATACATGAACGTGACTTCGTTCCTGAGTTAAATTAGTGGACACTTGCGACGATAGTCTACCCGAACTCGAGAGCACTGCATTATTCGACGACATAAGTAATATTTAAGCAACTTGAAATATATTATACACAACTCTATCGCCGATTTAATTAACAATTTTTTGATGAAACATCTTCTTCCTAAACCATTATGCTTAATAAACTTTAAGTTCTCACAATTATATCGGTATTCAGCCATATACCATACATATTCGCTGAAACTTCATAAAAATATACCAGATAGTACCATAAGTCAGCCATCAGACATCGCACACCTTGCACACACCGAAAACATGAAATCGCTGTCCCTTTAAATCAGGACGAAAACCTATCGGCCAATCAGAATCGACTACGCAATTTGCATAAGTCGGAAGATACTTAACATTTACTTATAATTTGAATAACATTTAATAAATATTATGATGACTTTAGAAAAATTACTTTAATATAAAAATGACTTAAAAAGATGATTTTATATGTTAATTAAATTTAAATACTTATCTTTAAAAAAAATAAATACGAGCAAATGCGATCGCAAGTAAAATTGCCGTATACGGTCCACGACCGAAACGCGATATGCAACTATCCAACCGTGGCGGTAAAAACATAAACAAATGCCAAACGGCGTCAATGAAAAGAAAATATCGTGTTGTCGAGTTCAGGTAGACTTTACAAATTGTTTAATGGAAAAAATAGAAATAAAAAATGCTTGGGAATATTTTTCCACAGCGTGTTGGTCCATTTTTGAGCGAAAGAGTCTGATCTATTAAAATTCCCAGAGTTGGGGTTGTTCTTTTTCCCCCACAGACTCCGCAGCTCTGGTATTTACAGATTTTAATATGCAAACCTACAGGATAAAAAGACTAGGGTCACCCCGCTAGTAGTTCATCAAATATTTGAAATATTGCACCATTTTATGAATTTTTTTTTATTAGAAATTGTAAAAATTTAGTTTTGATTATGGAGACAATTATGCTAAGTTAAAATAATTCATTTCTTACTTATTTCTTACTTTTTCACTTACTTATTTCAAATAATAGTTTTATAAGACTTTTTGTTAATCACAGCTCAATGGGGATATTTTAAAGATTAATTTTTAGATTTTCGATTGATTTCTTCGATTGATTAACTGCTGGTAAAATCTCAAATAAAAAACTATTTTTTTATAATTTTGTTGTTATTTAATTTCAGCAGATTCAATTTTTGCTTATTATAGGCAAAGGTTATTCATTAAGAGATGTAGCAATTCTGTTAGTTTACTTCTAAAACTTAAAAGGAAGGAAATATAGTACAAACCGCGTAGCACTGATTTTATTTGATCTACTGGCGGGTCATCCTAGATACCCTAAGAAATTTGTGCTATTTCTGAAGTGAAATCGCTGGTGAAAAGAGAAAACTCGATGGCATAGGATGGGAATTGTAAAATCTTTAAATACATGTACAGCAACAAGGTAAAATAATAAATCGATATTAGGACCCCAAATAACGAAGTGTCTGAAGGAAGTAAATACTCCTTGAAACTTAAATTTCTAACAAATTACAATACCTGTAATAATATCCTTTATTGAATTGCTAAAAGGTGTAAGATAAAAACATTAAAATAAGGGAAAAAATAGATTTATAAGTTTTGGTTCCATTCAAGCCATAATCAAAACAAATAACAATATTCTAAAATTGCAGAATCAATGATGTAATTATTTGAAATGCCTTCATTCGACATCAATCGAAATATATTCTTTCAGATTATGCACGTTATCTTTTTTGTTTCGATATTTGTAATCATGAAGTTACTTAAGCCATAGTTTTAATAATTTGAATGATGCTGCATCATTACATTTGAATTTTCACATCTAGCCATCTCTATAGTTTTTTTTATAATGGATGGATATTGTAGACTGGTTGGGGGGGGGGGGATATTTTTCTTTCATTGAAATTTATTTGGATGGTTTCTTCTTGAGATAATCTTGCCAGGGCTGAAGTTTTCTATTATACTTTATATCAGCTCCAAGCTCCCTTTTTCTATAACTAAATTTCCTGCTAGTCATGCCAATATAGTAATTCTTTGATCCATCTGTTCCAATAAAAGTTAATTCCTTTACTCCAGTTCTAAGCCTGGAAAATATTGAAGGGTACAAAGTTTGTATTTTTGCAAAT
Source organism: Maratus speciosus (assembly GCA_963932465.1). Taxonomy (NCBI): domain Eukaryota; kingdom Metazoa; phylum Arthropoda; class Arachnida; order Araneae; family Salticidae; genus Maratus; species Maratus speciosus. Next base: position 8,901,606 of record OZ010800.1, read on the forward strand.
CAAGTTTGTTTTTAGGCTTCTTATTATTGGTAATATCCATGACTAATTTATTAATACGTTGTACCTTAAAACTGTTGTTACACACAATTCTGCAGATATTATCTAAATTATTTTCAGTACATGTTGTAAAAGCCTGTCGTATGATGATATTGAACTGTATATATCTGTAGACTCAAATTTTATATGTAAATGGAGAACATGCATAATGTGATAGATTGGTTAGCCATGCTCTTCCTTGAAACAGATCTGTTGAGACATTGACTTGTTCTGATTAACATTACATCAATGAACAGAAGATTTTTATTGTGTTCTACTCCAACAGTGAATTTAATGGTACTTTCCATTTAATTTAGATGATTTCTAAATATTTTAAGTTTCTCAAAATTTCTCTACTAAATTATAAAAGTATCATCAGCATATACAGGGTGTTTCACAAAGGACCCCAAACTTTAAAAATCAATAACTTGGTAACGGTGATAGATAGAAACATGAAACCAGTTGTATGTTTATTAAAAAAATTGTAAGAATCTTATACATAAATCTAAAAATTTAGTTAAAAATAGCGCCGATAGATGGCGCTGCGATAAATAGGCTGTATCACATTAAAAGTGATTCAAAATGTGCACCTTTTACATAACAGACATGTCACAAATGCAGAATGAAATTGTCAGTTACTCTCTGTAGTGTGTCACCGGAAATTGACACACAAGCTTGACAAATAGCCTCTTTAAGAACGCCGAGTTTTAAAGTATTGTTCTGATAAACAATGTCTTTTAGTGTGCCCCACAAAAAAGTGGAGGTCGGTTGAATACGGAGGCCACTGTATGCATTTTCTCTTCACTATCGAATAATTCAATGCAATAACTCTATCGTCGAAGCATTCGTCCAGAAAGTCAAAAATGTCTTGTGTATGATGCGGATGAGCCCCATCTTGCATGAACCACGCCGTGCCTGGTCGATCGTCTAATGCTTGTTGAGTGGCGACAAATTGTTTCAAAAGCACAATATACCGATCTGTCGTCACCGTTTCTCGCAAGAAAAAGGGCCCAATAATGCCTTTGTGACAGATTGCACCACAAACTGTAAGATTTTGGTTATAGAGTGGTGACGCGTGAGTCAAATGTGGATTTTCTGTATCCCAAAATCGCCAATTGTGTCTGTTAACGACCACTATCCAGATAAAAATGGGCCTCATCCAGAAGCCATATTCAGCCGACATCGAAACCAGAGCCATTAATCTTGTTGAGCATCTCATTAGTGAAATCTCGTTGTCGTTCTGCTCGAATTGGTATGGCGTTCCGGCATTGAATCTTGCAAAGAAACACATGTTATGTTTTCCACAGGATTCTGTACTTTCTGGATTGAGCTCTGTCTACGAAATTTATTCGGATTATGCTCAATAACCGAAGCAAGTGTCGTTGAATTTTCAGGCGTAATGACGGAGTGGATCCGACCCACATTTCCGAGTAATGCATCGGCCATGTTGCCTGTCTGTCGAAATTTTATGAAATGCTCACGAATTGTTTTGCCATCTGGACCTTTGCGACTTGAAATCATGTTTGAAAACTTCTCCTTCTGGCAGTAGGACTCTGATTTAATCGGTGGTACACCAACACAATAAACACATGTTCCTCCACGGTATACATAACTTTCGGTATTATTTTCATTATACGCTAATAGCGGTCAGATTTGAATGGCAAAATTTTCCACGGCTGGTCGTTGTATGGTTCTGAACTGTCTTTAGAAGGATTCTTAATGCTCTCAGCGCCATCTATCGGCGATATTTTAAACTAAATTTTGAGATTTATGTATAAGATTCTTACGATTTTTTTAATAAACATACCGTTGGTTTCATGTTTATATCTATCACCGTTTCCGAGTTATTGATTTTTAAAGTTAGGGGTCATTTGTGAAACACCCTGTATGAGACAACTGTGGAGCATTATATGAAATGTACTAAAAAGTGTAGTTTCCAATGGGCGAAGAGTATATTCAACTAATAAATCTGAAATAGAGGAGCCCATTGGGGTTCTATGATTCTGTTACTAATGTTTACCATCGACTGTGAAATAGTTATCATGAATGATCAGAATAAGCCCTCTTTTTATGTTAAGAAGGAATTTGCTTTTTTTCTGCTAAAAAGAAAATAAATTGTTTTCTTTGTATTTTGCTATTCCCTTTAGTTTGTAGATTATCCCCGTAAAACTATTTGGCCAAACTCGAAGTCCTTTTATAGCTATTTAATGACTGAGCACAGTGCCCTCCATGGGCTTAAACATTTTGGAGCAGTGATATGCATTTTATGCAAAATTACTTTTTTCAAGCTGGGCTTAATCAGAATGCAAAAACTATAAAATACCGATCTTACTATTATTTTTTATTATTATTAAAGAGAACATATTTATTGGTGCTTGGACCACTTTCAGCCATTTTTATAAACAAAAATTAGCATTTTTAGAAGCCCACCAAAGTGGAAAAAGGGGTAAAATATAGACCCTTTTCTTCAAATGGCCACCGCTTAGTTAATTCTCAACTTTTGGACCTCGAAGGCTTGAAGAACCAGACAATCTTATATACTTTCAATATTTGTTAAGTGAAAATTGATTGAAAATGCCACTGGTGATCGATCGGATCCTGCTTAATTAAAAGTGCCCAGTGCACATGCTGGGACATATCCACACACAACCGAAGCTATGTGTCATCAATTTTTGATTAAAAATCTTTAAATGTTTTGCAAATGATAATAAATAATCCAAAAAACTTTGAGTTCTTCATTCCTTTTTTCAGAAAAAATTCTAAAAAACATCCTTTTTCGACAAATCTCCCCTTAATTTCATATTGTCAAAATCTTCCAATTGTTCAATATCAACACAAAAACATGAATCCTGTTACACACTTGATAGAAACAATATCAAGACAATCCATGATATAATTCTGTGTATATGAGGGTTTTTCTGAATGAAATCTACCACTGATTTAATGCTTAATTCAGAATCTGGCAAAATGTGTTTTAAGAAAGGAAACGTAAGTCTTTTCTAAAAAATAAACCTAAAATTATTTAGAGTGCTTAGAGATATTTTTATATTCTGGTATAGTGAGGGTTTTGTATCATTTTATTTAAAGTAAAATGCTATATTAACTGTTGTTAAATTCTTAAAAAAGACTTCTTTAATATTTGAACACATCAGAAGAACTAAATGAATTTATAACTAAATTTTATTTTTACTTTTTTCAGTGTTAATTGTATACATAACAATTTATAAAATAAAGTCACTTATTATTACATGGCATATGTTTAATGCTTTGAAGGGTTTTTTCCCTTTCATCCCACAAAAAGTGTATTGTAGGGCCACTTGTTCCACTAATGTATGATTGAGTATAATGTATGTTGAATCTTTAAACTGTAGGTCACCTATTTGAGATAGATATTCCGACTATCGTAGAAATAACAACATAAATCATCAAATCAGTCTAGAGAATTTCACAATAGGAAACATATTTGTTTGTGGTCAGCAGAAAAAAGTAAATTGTGGCAACCATAGCTTACTGCATTGTTTCGGGGGAGTTGTAAAAATTTTCAATCTTGTTTTGTATTTTATTTGCATACCGTGTATATAGATATTATATTTGATTCTTTAAAATCAGTATTTCTTCAAAATCTGGTAGTCATAACTTTAAAAATTTGGCTGCATAATATAAATAATATTTATAACAACTATTATTTGTTTACCAGATTGCCGATCATTTTTCATTTTAAAAAATGGCATTTTGGAAAAAAAGTACCAAGTTCATTCTACGGACCACAAACACATCTGTTCTCACAATAACTTAAGATAAACTTTATGCTGCGACAGGAACTTGAGTATCCCGGAAAACTTTTGCAAGACGTTTGAAAAAGGATGGACTACATCCCCAAAAACTTCTTGTGTGCGTCCCACTCTCGAGACGTCACCCTAGCGCCCTTTTACAGTAGTGCTGTATGCATCACAGTTTTTGTTAGGTAGATTTCGTATGAAATACTTCCTATTGCCGTCGTTCCTATGTTGGAATTTCTGAAAATTTTTGCAGATCTACACCGATCATGACCCCTAGAACCCCAAACCACCCTCAGTAAAAAATTATATATATGTATATATATCACTTTCTTCTGGACGCAATAAATTCCACAATTCTCCACAAATCTCTTCCAAACTGATACATAAAATCTCGGTCAAGTTCGTTAATGGGCAAAATCGGACCAAGGGGATGGAAATAGGGAGGGGTTTTGTGAAAACCGAAAAACCCCCATAACTTCTTAATTTTTGTACATATCAAATCAGTTTAAAGTTTTTATTACTTCTAAAAATAGGACCAAAAATTTATGTCTCGCAGATTTTTGATAAAATTAAAAATGGGCTGAAGGGGCACAAAAAATGGGGTTTTTGAGAGAAAAAAATTCATAACTTTGTCAATTCTCAAGATATCAAATCCAATTAATTTTATTATAAATCTCCTTAATATTATCTACAACGTTTATATTCACAAGTTTTTGATAGGACCAATTCGTACCGAAAAAAAAAAAAAAAAAAAAAAAGAGGGTGGTGAAGAAGAAAAATTTCCATAACTCTGTCAATTCACAAGATATAAAATCGCCATGAATTTATCATATATCTTCTTAATATTGTCTTCAACATTTATATTGACAAGTTTTTGTTAAAACCAATTCTTACAGCAAAAACAAATTAAAAATACATAGCGGTTGAAGAAAAAAATCATCTTATTAAGAATGTATTCAAATCCAAACTGCTTATTTTCTGACTCATTTTTAAATTAATTTTCGCTTTCAAGCGCTTCCAATTGATAGATTCTCTTCTTCAGAAACTAAATAATGTACCGTAATGATTGATTTTTTGATAGAAGCAGAATATATTTCAAAAAATGATGTCAAAATGGGCATTTTGAACAGAATTTCCCGAAACGATTGTGTTAGAAACGAAAAATATTGCCCTACTGAGAAAATAATTGTTTATTAATCAAGTTTCAATTAACTGAAAGAAATATAAAAACACATGTCGCTTATAAATCTTTTCAAAAATCACGTCAGCAAGTTTCGTATTTTTCTATTAAGAATTAATCTGAAAATGTGCCAGGAAATTTCGAGTTTTTGAGCATGGAAAAGTATTTTTTTTAATACCGCCTTAACATGATTCTGATAAAACCCACTATTATATAAAAATGAAATAAAAACTCATCAAAAGCGGTCAGATAAAACTGTTAAAGTGGATTTATATCTACTCATGATTTAGTTTTTGTTGGTGCAATTAAAATACTTAACTTCGAAATCTACCTCCGCCTGTAGGCTGGGCCGGCAGGGATTTTTTTCTTTTGAACTGATGATGGTTGGTCTACCTGCTCTTCTGAGATGAGAGTAGATTCAGTGTGTCGTCTGACTGTAGACTCGGCAGTACTTATAAAAACTTATTACTGTCGCGAAAATATTCTCAAAAGAGATCGATGTATGACTTCTAGCATCATGGTGGGAACAGGTATGATGGCCACTGGTCGCACGGATCTCTATGTGCTTGACCAAAGGCCCATGACTGGGCAACGATACATTTAAAACGTTCTGTTTCCACGTGTTCGACTTTTTCTAGGTGTTGTCGGTGAAAAGTTTTGTTTTATGGATGATAACTGAACCTGTCATTGCACACTGTCTGTACTAGATTGTCTTGAAGCCGAACATATCCATTGCATCGCCTCTTACCTGAATCCCAATGAAAATGCACGGGATGCTTTGGGGAGACATGTTACTGCTTCACAATTTTCTCCCACAAACAAGGAAACCCTCATCCGTACTGTGAAAGAAGAATGGGGCAACTTGCCGCGACAGTTACTGGATCATGTTGTTCTGAGTATGCCACGCTCTGTTGAAATTTGCCTCACATTACACAATGGCCACATCCCTTATTGACATGGCACTCATAATTGTTTATTGTAAGTATTTTGCTTTCTTTTTACTGTCCTGTTTTCGGACAATATATACATTTCAGATAAACAACCACTGTATATATACACAGGGGGTATACTGGGGATGTATAAAACTGCTATATACATCCTTTCAACAAAATTTTTATATTAAACCCTATTCAACATTCTGACAATACTATTGTTTGCTTCTTGACCCACAACATGTCTAAATTTTCATTTACATGCACAATTCTTCATGATTCTTAAGATTTGTTCACCAGGGTACAATTCCCTGTTTTAATGCAAATAAATAATGATTTTAATAAGCAAATCTCTCTGAGGTTTCTGAAAAATAGATATATTAATTATTAACTGCATTATTAAAAGAATCATTGCTAAAAGAATAATAAGACTTTGTAAAAAACTATACAACGTAGCTTTTTCTAGCACGCTGTGTCTTACTCTATCTTGCACTGAAGAAGAATCTCGCTAGTAGATACGAAACAGCTGTTTGCTGCTTTTCACGATTTATTTGTGCATTTTTAACGTTGGTTTCCTGCTTTTTTATATTCCTGCACAAAGGCTTTAATTGCTATTTTAATATACAACGTAGGGTTGGGCATAGCTGTATAAACTAGAAAAGTGTGAATGGATATACTATAAAAGTTCAAATACATATGAAGCCTAAATAATATCAAATATTGCTAATCTGTGTAACTCTTTTTTTTTTTTTTTTTACTTATCCTAATTTGTTTATCATGAAATTAATTCGGTACTGACAATAAAAATGGTGCAAATTTAAATTTCCTTTGGCATTTCACAAAACTACGTTCAGCGTAGTAATAATCTTTTCTTTTCACAGTGTAGCTAACACAAAACCCTTGTTAAAAGTTTAAACTTGACATTGTGTTAAGCACGCTTCGAAAGGAGGTCGCAAGGTTGCAACGCCGCTTTGGTCCATGCCGCGTTTTTCCAAATAGGTTTTAATTAACTTTTAAAGACACGGGAGGCGTATTGAGAGATCCACTTAATGCAAACTACTCTAGAATCCCATACTATTTGTGCGATTAATTCTGATTAAAATAGTCTGTTTTTAACAATTTGACGTTTATTGCTTTTATACTGCTACTGGGCATGTTATTAACCAAATATATCGTTAAAAGTTGTTATCTAGGCTTTAAAAGCTGATGGTACATAGAGTACGCCGCCCCTGTCATTATGTATGTCCAAACTGTGTCTTTAAGGCTTAATATCTCGACTAATTACCGACAATATTTTAAGGATCATTGTCAACAATGCTTTTATACTTCTGCTACAATAGGTACCTAAAGCGTTCCTCAAACTTTGTGAACGCTCTATCTCAAGAACTCGCGGAATTTAATAAAAATTTATATTCAGTTAGTCCCTGATATAAATAGGTGTTGATTAGTTTTTGGTGTAAATCGCTCAACAGGTGATGCTGCTATGCGGCATTTTTTTGCAATTTCTGCAATAGCTCTATCTCAAGAACTAATGCTTGGATTTTCAACAACCTTCAGATTCAGGTATACCTCGATATTAATTACTGCAGGCTGAATGCCTGCAAATTGAAATTTGTGTGTAACGGAAAAATGCGCTTTTCTCAAAACCCATGTGACCTAGGGTAATCGCTATAGTTTTACTACAAGGTTTAAATTAACGTCTACTACCTCTAATTTTTTCCTAATTTTAGTTTTAGTAGATTCGGAAACTGAGGGGGGGGGGGGGGACATATTTTTGCACTACATTTTCGACGATATTTTTGAATTTTTAATACTTAAAAGAAATTTATTTCTGAGTTCAGCGTTACGAAAGCTTTCACACGATATACAGAATTTTTTTTTCAATTAACTTAATTAGCCTTTCTACATATTTCCTAAATATATTTGTGAAAATTTGAACTTTCCATTTTTTATAGTTTACGAGTAAAATGGCTGTGACAGACAGATACGGGAGTGATCTTATAATGGTTCCGTTTTTATATTTTAAGTACGTAACGCTAAAAAACAATATTTCATGTCAGAAATTTACGTTTGGTGCAACCATCTTGTATTGCAGTAACTACTTCTATATGACATTGTGTCAAATCTGAACCTGAGGAAGCACATTCGAGATGGCTTCTATCCGAGCCCAAATGTTCATCTGTATCGCTGTGGGGGAAGAGGTTGCGATGGGAGTAGTAGGAAAACAACAGTTCGGGCTCAGGAGAGGGGACCGTCCCTCCTCACGCAGCACGCAGGTCCCTCCTCCCATCCCCCCTCAGGCCCCGTCCCCTTTGCGACATCGCCTCTGGTATCCCCTCCGCCACCGCCCCCTAGCGGGAAAAATGGCGTTTTTAGAGTATTTTTCTGCTATAACATGAGAGTTGAACATTAGATCGACTAGATTATCATACTATAAGATGAAGATTAAATTTACATTTGAATTTTGAACAACCTTTACCTTAATGAGTATTATTAATTAAGCAAAATAATGGAAAATAACAATTTTAAAGGAAAAAAGCTGATTTCTGTAGATTTTCTTTCAACTGCAAGATCAGAATATCAATTTAAATGGAGAAAGTTAAACATATATTTGAATTTTGGATGACTAACATCTTAATGAGCATTATTAATTAAGCAAACTAATGAAAAATATCAATTTTTAATGAAAAAAGCTGAATATTTTCAAGTACAAGATCAGAATATACTCTTAAATGGGGAAAGTCGCGTACATTTGAATTTTGAAGAATCTTTACCTTAATGAGCATTATTAATTAAGCAAAACAATGAAAAATATCAATTTTTAATGAAAAAAGCTGAATTTTTTCAAATACAAAATCAGAATATCAACTTAAATTGAGAAAGTTAAACGCGTACATTTGAATTTTGAAGAATCTTTACCTTAATGAGTATTATTAATTAAGCAAAACAGTGGAAAATATAAATTTCTTAGGAAAAAAGCTGATTTCTGTAGATTTTATTCAACTACAAGACCAGAATATCAACTTAAATGGAAAAGGTTAACCATATATTTGAATTTTAACAATCTTTACCTTAATGAGTATTATTAATTAAGCAAAACAGTGGAAAATATAAAATTTCTTAGGAAAAAAGCTGATTTCTGTAGATTTTATTCAACTACAAGATCGGAATATCAATTTAAATGAGGAAAGTGAAACATACATTTGAATGAACAACACCTTAATAAGTATTATTAATTAACCAAAACAATGAAAATATCAATATTTAATGAAAAAGTAGATTCTTTAGATCCTTTAGAATTTTTTTTCAACTGTAAGATAGGGATATCATCTTAAAAGGAAAATTTAAACATATAATTTAGTTTTTGATCCACCATTACCTTAATAAATTTTGATAATTAAACAAATAACAAAGAATATTATCGAATTTTTAAAGAAAAAGATTAATTTTATTAATCCAATAATGATTTTTACATCTTTATATAATACTTTGAACCTATCCAACGTTTTTATTCGTTATTGGCTTTAAATTTTATCATTTTCATATAAAATTTTGAGTTTTCAAACCAATTAACTTAATTTTACTACATTTTAAATGTGGATATTTCTACATAAATAGCCAACTTAGTAATTTTTGCACAACTTGCACTTAGTAATTTTTACACCAACCTAATTGATTTTACTATTTTTAGACCACTGTAAGATTATAATTCAACGTATCAGTTCTTCTAAAAGTAAAAATAACCAGATTTCCCGCCCCCCTTTCATGAATTACATCTACGCTCTCTTCAAACTCATAAGAAAATCCTGCGTTTCTCCTCCTTGAAGGGAGGAGGATACAATAGCGTTACGTCACTTGTTTACAAAATATCGATATGTTGACGATTTGACCATTTTTCAAAAGAAAGTATCAATATTTTTACATTATTACAAGTATAATTTTACAGTTTAATGAATAATTATTTATTATTGGATACCCAATTTTATCAACAGATGAATTAACTATACCTGTGCTGAAACTACATTTCACATACTTAGCCACACTTTAAAAAATTTCACTTCAATTTGTAAATATTAAGTGCATTTTTAACATAACACATGTTTTTCAACACTAGTTCCTATACGAGAATTTTGTTTATTAAATAGTATGTATTCACTTTCAAATTGCTTTTACTTGAAATTATATGAATCTTTTAACAGAAAATTTGTTTAATCACAGAACGAACTGTAGTTAACATTTTAAACACCAATATTAATAATTAAGCAAAACAATAGAAAATATCGATTTTTAAGGAAAAAGATCAGAATATCAATTTAAAGAGGAAAGATACGAGGATTTCAACTTAAATGAGGAACGTTAAACATATATTTTAGTTTTTGAACAACCATTACCTTAATGAATTTTAATAATTGAACAAATAACAAAAGGAAAATGTGATTTTTACTGAAAAAGACGAATTTGATTAACTTTTACACTAGTCTGAGATTTTATCATCCTTTTAGATGCTAGCTATGTAGAATTTTAAACTTTCAATAAGACACACTTCAAGAAATACTCATTACTAAACAAAAATAAATTAATTTTAATCTAATCAATGACTGAAAATTTCACATTTAAAAAATATTTTCATGAATGTGCATAAAAAATGAGAGTTTATAAATTAATATCCGTATTTTTATTACATTTAACTGGATTTTTCTATATTCGAGCTTAATTTTTATACACAAAGCATTATTTAATCAAATCCAGTACTTTCAGATTTAACGAAATTCAGCGTTTTTCGCTTCTCAAACTAATCCTATGAGCTAAAAAACAACAGCGCCTCCTATAATTTTATAGCGTTGAGTGAAACGAGTGGAATTTTTCATACTGTTTGCTGTTTTCGTTATATGAAGACGTCAGCTTATATTCTTTAGTTTAACTAAAATGATTAATATGCAAGAAATGTCTTTAGCAGAGGAAGATTCAAGTCAATCTTACTTAAAGGATATGAAATCAGCTATACCCAGTCAAGAAGCACATGCTTCGAACATTGAAATATTACCCTCTTCACCAGAACAACTAAAACCAGCTTTTTCTTGCAATCAATGCGAGAAATCCTATTCCAAAAAGAATACATTAAACAGACATCAAATATCCCATTTGGAGAAAAAGCCCTTTGAATGTGAAATATGCTCAAAGACATTCATTCAAAGCAGTGATTTAAAACGACATAGTGTAACTCATTCCAGGGCATCTACTACATATAAATGCGATCAATGCGGGAAAGATTATTTACAAAAGTGTCTGTTAACAATTCACAAGAGATCTCATAAGAAGTTTTATGATTGTGATAAATGTTCCAACTCTTTTTTAACAAAGTCTGCTTTAACTAAACATAAAAAAGTTCACCCCAAGGAATATGAATGTAAATACTGCAACATTAAATTGTACGATGAAGTTGAATTTTTACATCATAAAAAAGTTCACCCTAAGAAATATAGTTGTAAACACTGTAAAATTATCTTTTATCTCCAGAGGGAGTTTATTCATCATCTGATCAACATGCATAAATGAAAAATGCAAACTTTGTTAAGTCATAAACTTGATTTGAATATCTGTATATTTTAAAAATGTATATGTCCTCCTATAACTGTTGAAAATGATGAATAAATATTGTTTAACTGAAAAAGCTTTTGTCGTTTATTTTTACCATATCAACTTGTGATTTTTCTTGACTCTATCTCATTAAGTCAAAACGATTTTACTAAAATTTTAAAATACATATTGTATATTTTTTTAAATTTATAATTTTTTCAATTTCGTACCGAATGAAACATGAGTTAACTATATTTTATTAATTTCATATTAAAAACCTAACGTTTACCATATAATTTTATTATGTTCCGTCTAAATTTTATCTACCCAATTAAATTCTATAATCCCTTCTTATTAGCAAACATTACTATTTAACTGGAAATTTCACATTAATGTTTTTCTTTTTTCATGATTGTACATATAAAAATAAGAGTTTACAAACTAATTTCCATAATTTATCACATTTGAACTTAATTTTTATACTCAAAACATTATTTAATCAAATTTTTATACTTTCTGATTCAGTGAAATTCGATGATTTTTCATTTTTTAAACCAATACCACAATATTTATCGACATTGGACTTGAATCTTCCCTTGTATATTTTTACATTACACAATTAAGATAGTTATAGACTTAGGACAGCAATAGAGTTAAAAATTGATTATACTCAATTTTCACCTTATATGAATTGGTCCTACATGACATTTCTTATTGCTACAATCACTTGATATATTAAAATTAGTCCGAGTTATTCAGTCTATATTATTAATCAAATTATCATATGTTTCATCTTACACTTCTAAGATTTCTGAATTATCATCCATCAAGTTGCTTAAAATATTTATACTGTGTTTATAGTTCTATTGATACATAGCCTACATGAATATAATCTTTAATTTTAACATTTCATATTTTAAATGACCTATTTTCAAAACTAAACTATATGAATTTTTACTACATCACTTATCAATATCACAGAATGATTTATGCTTCACACTTTTCTAATAATTATCAGATTCTTATAACATAATTTCTTGATAACATATATTATACTACTGATTTGTACGCATGAGTGAGTTGTCACGTGATCAAAACGATTGAGAATAATATAAATTTTCAAAAAGCAGCGCAGTATTTCTCATTTCAACTGTTAAACTTGGAAGAGAAGGTGACTTTAAGTGCGCAACTCTGATAAATTTCCAGATTTTAATTCAAGTGAGGAATCGATTTCTTTGTTAGTGAATAAAGTAAGTTTTAGTATATCATTACAACATATATGTATTAATAAAAATAAATAAATAAATGATTACTTATATACTAAACCTTTCCTAAGTATATAAATATATTTCTTTTATTGTACAGATGTTGCAGCAAGATGAATCAAAACAGCAGCAATCCTCTTTATCAGAAATGGATGATCTGAATGATTCGCTCTTAGCACATGTAGAGTTAAAGAATAATAAATATGTAAGTACTTAGATATGAAATACTATAATTCATATATGAAACGTAATTAGAGTAAATTTAAAATCAAATATTTTATTTTTGTACTTTAACAAATGTTTTTTATCCATATCATTGAAGAGAATTCTAATTGTTTACATTTATTTCTCTCACAGATGTGTTCTATTTGCTACAAACAATTTTTAAGTAAATGGAATTTAAAAGAACATACACAGATCCATACAGATGAAAAACCCTATACTTGTGAAGATTGCCAAAAGCCATTTTCAAGAAAATATGAATCAAAAATGCATACCGCATCATGTAGTCTATCACCAGCTGTATGTAAACTTTGTGAAGATATTCAAGAAATAACCAGACGTTTGAAGAATTTAACAATCAAGGAAGAGATTTAGATTATGTACTCAACCTATTTGCACAAGAGTTACCACAATATCCCAAAATTGAAATTTCGAAGGCACACAGTGGATGTAAAGAAATTTTTGTTACCCATGATTCTTGTAACCACAATGAATTTGGATATTATTCATAATGTATTCCTTAAATTGTTATAATAAATATTCTTTTATCTGCACTTATCGACGTGTTTATTTATATCTCCTAACATTTTAAACGAAAAACGCTTTCCCATCTTAAAAAATTTCATAAGAACAGATAAAAATTAACAGATGAATGAAAAAATATGCATGTTCACAAAGTTTTCTAGATATATTTACAAAAATGTTTACAAAATAAAAAAATTGCAAGAGTAAAAGAGAAAATTTCACAAAATTAAAAAAAAATACAACATAACATTTTTTTCTTCTTACAAATGTGAGTTTTTAGAAAAGTAGGAAAAAAATTACACTTAGATTTTTTTTTTCAAAAGTGAAAAAAAATATTTTTACAAAAAATATTTTTACAAAAAAATTTTTTTACAAAAAATTTTTTTGCAAAAATTTTTTTTTAAAATATTTTTACAAAAAAAATTACAAAAGTAAAAAAAATATATAACATAAAAATAATTTTAAAAAATTACAAAATTTGTGAAAAAAATTGCAAAAAAGTTTTACAAAAAAGTTATGAAAAAGTTTCAAAAAATGATATTTTAAATATAGTGTATAATGGTTGGCAACCATTATAATACTATTTAAAATATCATTTTTTGAAACTTTTTCGTATATTTTTTTCAAACATTTTTGCAATTTTTTTTCACAAATTTTGCAATTTTTTTTTTATTATTTTTATGCTATATATATATTTTTTTACTTTTGTAATTTTTTTTTTGTAAAAATATTTAAAAAAAAATTTGTAAAAAATTTTTTTGTAAAAAAATTTGTAAAAAATTTTTTTGTAAAAAAATTTTTTGTAAAAAATTTTCTTGTAAAAATATTTTTTTTTCACTTTTGAAAAAAAAAAGTAAGTGTAATTTTTTCTTCCTACTTTTCTAAAAACTCACATTTGTATGAAGAAAAAAATGTTATGTTGTATTTTTTTTTTAATTTTGTGAAATTTTCTCTTTTACTCTTGCAATTTTTTTATTTTGTAAACATTTTTGTAAATATATCTAGAAAACTTTGTGAACATGCATATTTTTTCATTCATCTGTTAATTTTTATCTGTTCTTATGAAATTTTTTAAGATGGGAAAGCGTTTTTCGTTTAAAATGTTAGGAGATATAAATAAACACGTCGATAAGTGCAGATAAAAGAATATTTATTATAACAATTTAAGGAATACATTATGAATAATATCCAAATTCATTGTGGTTACAAGAATCATGGGTAACAAAAATTTCTTTACATCCACTGTGTGCCTTCGAAATTTCAATTTTGGGATAATGTGGTAACTCTTGTGCAAATAGGTTGAGTACATAATCTAAATCTCTTCCTTGATTGTTAAATTCTTCAAACGTCTGGTTATTTCTGATTATTCTGGTTATTCTGGATATTCTGATTTTGTATTTGAAAAAATTCAGCTTTTTTCATTAAAAATTGATATTTTTCATTGTTTTGCTTAATTAATAATGCTCATTAAGGTAAAGATTCTTCAAAATTCAAATGTACGCGACTTTCCCCATTTAAGAGTATATTCTGATCTTGTACTTGAAAATATTCAGCTTTTTTCATTAAAAATTGATATTTTTCATTACTTTGCTTAATTAATAATGCTCATTAAGATGTTAATCATCCAAAATTCAAATATATGTTTAACTTTCTCCATTTAAGTTGATATTCTGATCTTGGAGTTGAAAGAAAATCTACAGAAATCAGCTTTTTTTCCTTTAAAATTGTTATTTTCCTTTGTTTTGCTTAATTAATAATACTCATTAAGGAAAAGGTTGTTCAAAATTCAAATGTAAATTTAATCTTCATCTTATAGTATGATAATCTAGTCGATCTAACGTTCAACTCTCATGTTATAGCAGAAAAATACTCTAAAAACGCCATTTTTCCCGCTAGGGGGCGGTGGCGGACGGGGTACCAGAGGCGATGTCGCAGGGGGATGGGAGGAGGGACCTGCATGCTGCGTGAGGAGGGACGGTCCCCCCTCCTGAGCCCGAACTGTTGTTTTCCTACTACTGATGGGAGATCACAAGCAAGATGCAAACCAACAAAATTCCACTCATATTCAAAAGTAAATCTAACTTTTGATTAGGTAGGCAAAGAAAGCGCTGCATCTGCATCTGTTGAAAAGAAGGTTTGACCATTCTTAGCAACATATAGACGAGCATTGTCGTGTAACAATTTTGGCGAACTTTCGTTTAAAATAAACAGTGACAGAATATAGATTATATATTATACTTGTTTAAGCAAATAAAGTTCATGCTTACTTTTCTCAGTAGCGCACGTCGGCTTGTAGTAAAATTACAGACGAATGACCACCAAATAAATAATGCAGCAACACCTTTCACATAATATATAAACATTTATATGAACAAAACGGTAGATATCACTGTTACAAAGCACAATCAACACTGAACTACAAAGAACATCATAGAACGTCTTAGAATGTCTATATATTATCAAAACTTATTTCCATGGAAACACGATAGGCCTTCTAGCGGCAGAAAAGAAAAGAGATATACGAATCGTTAGATTACATAAATAAAATAAAAGGAGTATTTTACAACATCCCCCCTTAATCTAGCGGTTCGAAAAAGAAATTAAATTTAGTTGTTCCCTTAATTTTAAAAATTGGGGTCTGGGAAGAGGCTTTGTTAATATCTACAATCATTTCCTTTGAACTACAGTAATCAACAAGCACTATATTTTGTTCTTGTAAATGTCTAATATAATGATATTTGACATCGATGTACTTGGTTCTAGCACTATGTTTCCCAGTTTGTGTCAGTACTATACAAGATTTATTATCTTCATATAGCATAATTGGTAAGGATTGTTTGAGACCTAAGTCTTCTAGTAGAGTCAGCAATCACTGTATTTCTTGTGCAGCATTTGCAGCGGCTATATATTCTGATTCTGCAGTGGACAGAGCAATACAATTCTGGCGTTTTGAGAACCATGATATTGGATTGTCTCCTAAAAGAAAGATGTTACCGCATGTAGACTTTCTGGTCGCTTTATCTCCAGCCCAGTCTGCATCAGAGTAGCAAGTGAGAATTGGGTCAGTTTGGCTGCTTATAACAAGATTCAGGTTCTTTGTTGTGTTTAGATACATGATAATTTTTTGAACTGATTTCCAGTCTTTTTCTGATGGTTTTTCAATTTTTCGGCTAAGTATATTAACTGCTAGGGCAATGTTCGGTCGTGACACTGTTGCTATGTAAAGAAGAGCTCCAATGGCTTGTCTATATTCATTATTATCGTCGAGAAAATTACTGTCATCTTCATTTTTTGGGTATGAAGTTTCCATTGGTATGTATGGGGGCTCATTCTCTTCTATGTTAAACTTCTTAATTAATTCTTCAATTTTACTTTTCTGATTCAATTCAAAGCTTCCATCAATATTTCTTTGGATGTTGATTCCAAGATAATGTTTCACTTCACCTAAATTTTTAACTTCCAAATTTTCTTTCAGAATATTAATCACTTTGTTGATTTTTGTTTCATCTTCACAAGAAATAAGATCATCTACGTATAGAATAATTAGTATATTTTCATTTTCATCTGTTTTTCTAAATAAACATGCATCTGCCATACTTTGCTTGAAATTGTTTTTTAGCAAAACTTCTGCTAGCTTTTGATTCCACGCATATGCAGCTTGTTTAAGTCCATATATGGATTTTCTTAATTTGCAAACTTTCTTCTCATGATTAACTTCAGGTTCGACATATCCCTCTGGCTGTACCATATAGATATCTTGCTTGAGGTCTCCATGCAAAAATGCTGTTGTGATATCAACATGTTTGACATGCATATTCTTCTGAGCTGCAGCTGTTAAAAATGCTCTTATTGTGTGCTTGACTACTGGGTCAAAAGTTTTATCATAATCTGTTCCGAACTTTTGGTTGAAATCTTTTGCTACGAGTCTTGCTTTATATCTTTCAACTGTGCCATTTTCGTTCAACTTGGCTTTAAAACGTCCATTTACAGCCTATTGCCTTTTTATCTTTGGGTAGCTTTACAAGATCCCACGTACGATTCTTTTTGAGAGATTGCATCTCTTCTTCGATTGCTTCGAACCATTTCTTCTTTCGGAGTGGTTAGATCTCCGGCAGCCGGAGCTATAGTATGGTTCCAGCAGTGAACCTTTGAATCAACTCGAATAATAAGAACGATTCCTCCTTGAAATCGTTTCTACGACTCTCCGTTTAGCGTCATTTGTCGTGCCGTCGCTGATAAACCAGTATTTTAAATTAAGAAAAGTTAGAAAAGAATAATGTTATTAATCTCCCTTCGGTATGCAATGCTTTTCTTTACTTTACTGTAGAGTTTTATGATTTTTTTAATTTAAAATTTGTATTTTTTGTTAATTGTCATGTTGGATGCACATATTTAGGACTAACGCGAATTACTGTAGCGTTTCATGTTTTTGTAATTAATTTTACTGCCTGTCTCAGTGCTATTGGCAGTTTATATGTGTACCGTAATAAATATTTTGCAGGGCAATGTCATAAATTGAATTTTTCAATTTCTTGCAAATAATTTTCTGATTTTATTGTTCGTTTCCCAGTGACTGCACAGTCTAGACTACTAATGTCATTTTATACTTTCATTTTAAAGCTTAATGTGAATGAATTGTTATTCAAATTGCTTGTATTTAGAGTATTTTATATTATAAAATGCATGATCTTTATGAATCATGCTTTAAAGCAGGCCCCTTGGACGAATATCCAGTTAGGGTCCCCTGTAATTTGATTCTAACCACTCTTTGTAGTCTGTTTAAGGAAAATGCTTATATCTTTGCTTTCGGGGCCCTGGGCAGCAGCTTTGTTTACCTTTGTGAAAATCAGGTCCTGTTTTAAGAAACTATCACTGATATTTTATTGTACAGGGTGCGCCATAAATTCGTGCAAACTTTAAAAATCCATAATTAAAGAAATAATGGTCAGAAAAATTTTTCGTTTGCGCGAGTATGATCAGACGGATTTTGGATTTTTTTTCCATGAATAATAAAAAATGATTCCAAGAATAACCAATAGAGGGCGCTCACATGCCATATTGAGACGTTTTATGCAAATCAGGCTAGCAATAAAACACCTGGATGGAAATGGATTCATCATTCGATCTGGGCAGCATGCTATCGTTACCAGATCGAGCGCTGCTGGTCAAACTGTTCTACAAGAATGGGGAATCCACTACTATTGCATTGAGGAAGTTTCGCACGGAGAAAGGACTAAAGGCGCAAAAAAGCCCTATTTCGTTGAATGGAATACTCAATTTAGTACGACGTTTTGAGGAAACGGGGAGTTTGGAGGATCGTCCACGTAGTGGCAGACCATCCTTGAACGTGGATCGCGTCCATGCTGTAAAAAGTGTCATGGAAGAAATGGCAGCCGAGACATCAACAGGAAGTAGCAGTGCTCGTGAAGCTGGTAGAATAACGGGAATTCCGGAATCGTCGATTCGACGTATTCTGCACGGAATCTTGGATCTGTATCCGTACAAGATACAGACACTTCACCAGTTATTACCGGCAGATACAGATAAAAGACTAAAGTTTGCTACATGGGCACTGGCACAAATGGATCGTGACACACAATGGTTGCTGAATGTCATGTGGACGGATGAAGCACATTTTTCACTCCATGGCGACGTCAATACGCAAAACAGTCGTATCTGGGCGACGTCAAACCCTCGGGAGTATCAGACCAAGCCAATGCATTCTCCTCGTGTGACTGTTTGGTGTGGTTTCACCGCGGCTTTCATTCTGGGTCCTTTCTTTTTTGAAGAGTCTTGTCCTGAATCCGGCTGGAAAACGTGTACAGTCACTGCAGAACAGTATCTTACGCTTTTGCGTAACCAAGTTGTGCCTGCATTGCAGGAAAGACATGCGTTACCTTCCGTCACCTTCATGCAGGATGGTGCCCCGCCCCACTTTGCACGTGAAGTCAAGGCGTTCCTGTTAGACACTTTCACTGAAGACCGAGTGATAAGTCGAGGTTGTAAGTTTGAATGACCCCCACGATCTCCAGACTTGACCCCAGCAGATTTTTGGTTGTGGGGATACTTAAAGTCTCGTGTTTATCGGTGCTCCCCAGCCACTTTGGCGGAACTGAAAGATGCCATTCGACTGACCGTCGGTGGCATCGATGCCGACATGCTACACTCAGCTGTTACAGGCATATTGACACACCTCACTTGCCTAATACCTTGTGGTGGTGGTCATGTTGAGCATCTTTTAGTACCATAAAAGTTAATACACAGTGTCATGTTATTGTGATTTCTTTCAATGTCTGTTTGTGTTTGTCTGATTTGCATAAAACGTCTCAATATGGCATGTGAGCGCCCTCTATTGGTTATTCTTGGAATCATTTTTTATTATTCATGGGAAAAAAATCCAAAATCCGTCTGATCATACTCGCGCAAACCAAAAATTTTTCCGACCATTATTTCTTTAATTATGGATTTTTAAAGTTTGCACGAATTTATGGCGCACCCTGTATATACATTTGTTAATAAATTTCTGTTGACATTTAAGTATTTAAAATATCTTTTCAGATTCTTGAAATTTTCCCGAGACTGTGGGACTACTGTGCTACCGAGATAAGAAAAACCCTGAGTATGTTTCCAGGTTTCGAAGGTTCCAAAACTTCTAGGGAGCGGACTTCATCCATAGGACAAAAAAAGACTGCTGATTCTCAGAATGATCAGTTGAATGGAAGAAAAGAAAATGCGGGGCTTCCCTAAAATAAAGTCGACTGAACAGTTACCTTGACAACAGGACTGAGGCAAGACCGGTTTTAGAGTCTTTCTTATCCCAGCCAGACAGTACATTAATTAAAATCCAGGTACAAAGGCTGCAGAAGTGTTGCCGAGTGGATATGTGTGTGATTTTCACGGCATATTCCTTGGTAACATTGCTCCGGCTAAATTCCGTTTCAAAGGGCCTTCAGAATCGAAGCTTTCTGGCAGAAAGGAGATGTGCATTGAACTGTTGAAGTAGAAGTGACTGTATTGCATAAAACATTTGAAGGAAAACCACCAC
The DNA here is from genome assembly GCA_963932465.1 of Maratus speciosus. NCBI lineage: Eukaryota > Metazoa > Arthropoda > Arachnida > Araneae > Salticidae > Maratus > Maratus speciosus. The sequence goes on from OZ010800.1 coordinate 8,922,167, forward strand.
TATATTCAGTTGAGGTATGTTAGTAAGAATTTATGCTGTTTTCAGTACTTTAATTATGTTTTTTGTAATGATTTTGTTCAGTATTTCTTATTTTATTTATATGATCAGCTTATCATATCAGTTTATAACAATATTTACAATAATTGTGTCTCAGACATGACATTTATATATTTTTTAATTAAAAAAAATGAAAGTTCCAAATTATGTATTGTATTATATTCATAGAAATCATTTTGCTTTTTTGTATGTTTATTTAATGCTATTCATAAATTAATTTAATAATTAAAAAAATGATTTAATTAATTTAATAAATATTAACATATTTTTACAATTCAAGAATCTACGTGCATATTCCAAAATGTTAAACCTTTGTCACATTTGTAAATGTATTGTTATAAATTGATCTGATATAAATCAAATAATAATATGCAAAACAGAATCATTTTCTCTAAAATATTTTATTTTGGCTGTGTTTGTTTTTTCGAGATTGTTCCATAAAGCTAGTTTTATAAGATAAAAATAGTCTTTTGGTATTGTCAGTCTGTATAAAAATTACAGCTAAAAAAAAGCAAATCATCAAATTTTGATAACTGTTTTTTTTATCGTTAACATTTTTTGGTACATAAATATACATGTGAGAAAAATAAATCACCCATCGTGCTCAAAACAGTACTTGGTGTAATCTTATTAAATATAAATTAATAATAAAAATGGTATAATTTTGTATAAAAAAACTAACAATGTAAAAACTGTAATTTAGTATACATTTATTAAATTCATAACATCAGGTTGGTGGATTTGATCACTAAGGTATTTACGACAGTAATTTTATTTTTTGTGGTGTATTATACTTACTTAAATAAATATAGTATTGTATAAGTTCCAAAAAGCATAAACACAACACTTTTTGGGCAGTATACACCCAAGCTTAATAAGGATTTATTTATGTGAAATTGAACAGAATATGAAGTGTGATTAAAATCCGTGCATTAGTTTATGAGATACAACTATCGCGAAAATCTTGGAAAATTAGCATAGCAGTACCACCTATTAGGCGATTAACACCAAAACCTAAACAGCAACAAGTTATATCAATGTTTAACCTTATCTGAAGTTTGATGAAATGAAAATCCATGGATCAGTTCTTCAGATAAAGTTAGTGCAAAAATTATACAAAAGGCAGCATAGCAGCGCCACTTTTGCACGATTAACACCAAAACCTAATCACCAATAAGTTATGTCAACATCTAACTGAATCTGACGGTTTATGAAAATCCTTGCAATAGTTCTAGACATAAAGCTAGAGCAAAAATAGTGAAAAATGCAGCATAGCAGCCAGGGTTGGGTTTTTGACGTCAAAAAGTGGTTTTTGACATGACAAGCATCAAAAACTGGTTTAAACTGTCATAAACTGATTTAAACTGTCGAAAACTGTCATAAACTGGTTTAAACTGTCGAAAACTGCCAAATACATGTAACACACTAAAACATTTTAACAATAGGTAAACATTAAATAAGTCAATGATTTATGTGATCTTTTATTGAAATTTAATAATTTAAAAAATATTATTTGCAATAAATTTTTTTTTTTTTGGATTTTTCAAACAGAAGAAAATAATTTTGTACAATTAAATAATCCGAAGCAATTTTACCCTGCAGCATGCTGCAGCACACCACGTGTTTCGCACATTTATTTACACCCAAAAGATTTTTGAGTTTAGAGTGTATGAAGTGTTAGAAAATAGTTTGTCTCTTAATTGATGCTGAGCTAGTAGGACTTGATAGCAAAAGCATTGCTAGATGAGCAAGTTTTGAAGCAGACTCAAAAAGCTGTTGCATTTAATGATACCTTTCCACCAAGCAATGGAGTCCTCTCTATAGCACTGAAATAAGAAGACGGGAAAGGGGATTCTTTAGGCTTCATACACAATCAGTATGGGTAAGCATCCATAAACTCTCTCCGTAGCTCAAGCGCGAGCTGAATCATTTTTTTTCCCCATAAAAAAAGCTAGCTAATGCTTTAAGCTCTCAAAAGTAAGAGAAATTAAAATGATTTTAAGTAAGAGAAAAAATGTACAGCTCAGGGGAGCTTAATGTCTACTTTTTAGAAAAACACAATTTTACAAAAAAAAATTTAAATAAAAATTTTACCCTGTTAAAAAGTTGTACTTAACAATAATACTTTACTATGTACTAATTACTGATATACAGTAAGAGTGAATTTAAAATATTACATGTAATGTTGTCATGTGTGACATTTAATTTGAATTTTTACAGATCAATTTAGTATTTGAGGTTTTTGACATGACGGTTTAAACCTGACATAAACTGACACATGTCAAAAACCTGCTAACCCTGTAATTATTACTAATACTATATACTAATTATACAATTACAGTAATAGTGAATTTTAAATATTAAATCTAATGTGTGACATTTAATGTGAAATTTTACACATCACTGTAGTATTTGAGGTTTTTGACATGACGGTTTAAACCGTCAAAAACTGACACGTGTCAAAAACCTGCCAACCCTGATAGCAGCGCCACCTATTGGGAGATTAACACCAAACCCTAATCAGTAAATCTTGCGTCAATGTTTAACTAAATCTGAAGTTTGATGAAAATCCGTTCATTAGTTCTTGAGACAGAAGTCGTATATGATAGTCGAACGATATATCACAAGAGGGGTGTCAGATATATTTAGAAAAGTGACCCCCTTGAGGGGACTAAAAGGGAAGGAGCACCAGAGGTACATAAAATGATTAAGCAGTCACAGACCTTACCAACGACATGTCACATGAGGGGTGTAAGCAAATTTTAGAAGAGTGACCCCCGGTGGGGCAAATTAAGGAACGGGGCATCGGAGGTACATAAAATGAATATGCAGTCACAGACCTTTCAAATGATATGTCACATGAAATGTGTTGGGGGGAGGAGGGGCAAGTTGGAGGGTAGAGACCGGAGGTGCATAAAATGATTAAGTAGTTACAGGCTTTTCCAATGACATCTCACATGAGGGGTGGTGGCAAACTTTTCAAGAGTTCCCCCCAGGGGGTAAAATGAGGGGTGCCTAAAAATTAAGAAATGTGCCTCGATTGGGGGGGGGGGGGGGCACCGAAGGTGCATAAAATTATTAAGCGATTACAGGCCTTTACAAAGATATGCCATATGAGGTCTGTCAAAAAAATTTTAAAAGTGGGGCAAGGGGCGCCAGAAATGCATAACGTGTATAAGCGGTCACAAGCCTTTCCAACGCTATGTCACATGACGGGTGACAACAAAATTTAGAAAACTGCCCCCAGGGGGAGGCAAGGCACCGGAGGCACATAAAATGATTAAGCGGTCACAGGCCTTTCTAACGATATGTAACATGAGGGGTGTCCTAAAAATTTAGAAAAGTGCCCTGCCAGGGGGATTGGAGATCAGGGCACTGGAGGTGCATAAAATAATTAAGCGGTTATAGGCCTTTACAAAGATATGCCACATGAGATCTGTCGACAAAATTTAGAAAAGTGAACCCTCGAGGGTGCAAAGTGAGGCAAGGGGCACCGGAAGTGCATAATATGTATCAGCGGTCACAGGCCTTTCCAATAATATGTCACATGACAGGTGTCAGCAAAATTTAGAAAACTGCCCCCCCCATGGCCAAAGTGGAGGGCAGGGTACTGGAGGCATATATAACATGAGTGGTGCCCTAAAAAATTATTAATTTCCCCTCTGGGGGTGCAAAGTAGGGCGAAGGGCACTGGAAATGCATAACATAAATAAGTGGTCACAGGCCTTTCCAGTGATATGTCACATGACGGGTGTCGACAAAATTTAGAAAAGTGACCCCCCCCTGCAGGGCAGGGCACCGGTGGTGCATAAAATGATTAAGCAGTCACAGGCTTTTTGAATGATAAGCGACATGAGGAGCAATGGCAAAATTTATAAAAGTGCCCCCTCCTGAGGGGCAAAATGGGGGGGAGGGACACCGGAAGCACATAACATGAATAAGTGGTCACAGGCCTTTCCAACAATACGTCACATGACGAATGTCTACAAAATTTAGAGAACTGACCCCTCTTGTGGGACAAAATGGGGGGAGGTGTACCAGATGTGCATAAAATGATTAAGCAGTCACAGGTCTTTCCAACGATATGTCACATGAGGAGCAACGGCAAAATTTAGAAAAGTACCCCCTCCTGAGGGCAGAATGGGGGACGGACGCCGGAGGTGCATAACATGAATAAGTGGTCATAGGCCTTTCCAACGATATGTCACATGGTGGGTGTCGGCAAAATTTAGAAAAGTGCCCCCCAGGGGTCAAAATGGTGGGCGGAGCACTGGGAGTTCATAAAATAATTAAGCAGTCACAGGCCTTTACAAGGATATGTCACATGAGGGGTGATGGCAAAATTTAGAAAAGGGGCCTCCCGCGGGAGGAAGAGGCAAGTTGGAGAGGGACACCAAAGATGCATAACATGAATAAGCGGCCACAGGCCTTACCAACAATATGTTACATGATGGATGTTGGCAAAATTTAGAAAAGTGCCCCCCAGGTGTGGAAGTGGGGGGGAGAATCACCAAAAGTGCATAACTTGAACAAGTGGTCACGATATGTCACATGAGGGTTCTCGGCCAAAGTGCGCTGCGGGGTCCTGATTATATAATTATTATTTCATTTGTCTAATTAAATCCACTGTTGCAAATAAAATGTTATATTTCATTTTTTTATCGCCCTTATTCACACCTTGTTCAATAACAAAGAGCAAATAAATATTCATCAACACCACTGAAATCTAAATATCATAATAAAATGAAAGCCATGGTGTCTGTAGCATACAACGCATATGCTCCGAGATTCAGCATACACTGTCAATACCGTAAAAATAAAAAAATATATATCATCTGCTATCAATGATCGCATCAAAAACTGCATGTATGATATTTATCACCCATCATATAAACACCAAAACGAAATCACATACCATTAGTATCATAAACACTGACCCCCAAGGAGTCAGTATTTAATATCACAGTTTAGGCTGGGAGAAGTCGCACCATTAATATCAAGAATACCGAAACCGCAGAATCAGTATTTTTAATATCATGGTTTAGACTGGGAGAAGTCACTCCGTTAGTATCATGATAACCGGAACCTACGATTCAGTATTTAATATCAGGGTTTAGACTGGGAGAATCTAGAGTATTTGAAGCCTAAGAAGTGCTGCTCAATGTTGCGGTTTAAAAAAGAACTATGATAATCGTGGCTTTTACACCACGATTATGGTATCCATGATGTACTGTTGTGTATAGGGTTTTTAATATCGTTATCATGATTTGCATATTATATCAATATATCACCGAGCCCTAATGGCAAGATGGGAAAAAAGAAAGAATTCTCTATGCTGCTCAGCGAGAAAGAAATAAAGCATAGAACACTCTTCATGGAAGTTTTTCATTTAACAGAAAAACGAGGGAATCGCTTGTCAATTATACTTGCCGGTCAGTACCATACAGACATGAGGAGAGATTGACCTTGAAAAATGTTAGTAATTCTTCCTACGCAGGAAGGGATTTCCACGATAAAAGGCATAGACATGGTATATTTAGAATGGAAGTATAAAAATACGTCTAAGAGAATTCTTTTTTTTCTTATTCATTTGCAATCTTTATTGTAGATTAAAACCCCTTGGGGACGAACGACCACTACACGTGCCGCTTAAGATGCTCAGAATCCTTCATTATTCCCATTAGTTATTTTTTAATTGTAAAGTTTACCTTATTTGATAAGTGCATTTTTGTGATTCAATTACGTAAAATTTCCTGTTTTGAATAACCGGTGGTAAAAAATTAAAAAGTAAGCAAAAAACTCTTGTCGCGAAGGGGTTAATATTTTTATTTATTTATCAGATTTAATGCATTTGATTCAGTTTTCCTTTTGGATTTTATGGCTCGAGACATTTTATCCAAACTTCATAGGGGATCATCCAAACAACTAGGGGGCTCTGCCCTCTACAAGTTACGCTCGCCAACCCCCGCTCAGACACTGCAGAATCTAAAAACACGCTAATTTGATCAGCTTTAAAAAGAGTAGAGAAGATTGAATTATAAATAAAAAACAAGTAATTGATCTCTCTGTAAACTAGTTTCCATTCATTTCCCTTTGATTGAGAAATTTTAAGGCCGATTCAGCTGTTGTTATTACATACAATGTCTGTTTTCGTGTTTGATTAAATAAGGTCATTTAAACATTTGAAAATAAACTTAAATAAAAGAAATTAAGTAAACAGAGTTTTTGCCATCCCAGTATTTTCTAACAACGTTATGAAAAGACTAACAAAATACAATACAGACATTTTAAATGTATCGTTTTAAATAATTTTCAATACAGTTTTAATTCTCTTTTTAACATTCACATGAAAATACTTTTGTTAAAATGAAATATTATTATCTGTGGAAGTTTTCTTTCACTTTTAATATTCACATGTAAATAAATTTTTAATCGTAAGGAAATATTATTCTTTGCACTGTTTTAACAAATGGCAACAATTTAAAATAATAACCTTTTCTAAAATATTTTTAAAATTTATCTTGAAATGATTAAAATAAATAAGAAATTATTATTTATTTTATTATTATTATTTAATGAATTATTTTTTTCAACTTTCCTGGAAAACATAATTTAATCACTATATTTTCTTCACTTGTGATTGAAATAAAAGATAATTTCAAATTCAGTTTGAAAATGATGAAAAAAAAATCTAATAATCTCTAAATTTAAATTTTCTCGCTTTTCCCACATAAATTGTGTAATTTTGTTGCCATAATTACATAAATGTCATTAAATTTAGAAAAAATTAATATCTCAAAAACTAATTAAAATTAAAAAATTCTAATAACATTTTTGACATCCACGGCTCATTACGGATAATTTGTGTCAATTTCATTGCCAAACGTTCCATATTTTATGAGAAATAGCTGTGAAACGTAATCAGTCATTTTATAAAATTGTTTCATAAAGTCGTTTCATTAAGATTTTATATATATCGGGTAGATATAGTCAAACTTTTTTGTAATTGTAAACCAAACACATTTTTGTATCAAACGACATTCAAAATCTTCATTTGGCACCGCCTTTGCCTTTTGTTTTGGCACCCACATGTCCCCTCTGAGTTTTGACCCTTTCTGAACATGGCAAAAAATGTTTGACTCAAACTTGACACACGTTAACCCATACCCAGAGTGAAAGAAAATTAATTCATATTTTAATGCAATTTTGGAAAATTAGTCTACAATAACATCTCTAATCTCAATTTTAGTTTTTAGGTAATAAAAGGAACATATTTATACTCATTAATATTCAAATAAATAGTTTTTAATCAGAAAAAAATATCCTGAACCTTCTTATGAAAAATCTGGTCAACTTGAATACGACACAAAAAAGTCAAAACCCAACCCAAAATTAAAACTTTAGCCAAATGTCTAATACAGTCAAACTTTGTTAACACAATAATAGCTTAACATGGAATAATAGTGCGTTGGAAAATTAATGTTAATTCATTTGTTTAACATGATAGAGAATTTCAAAAAATAGTGCCTAAGGTGAAAATATTTTTTTGAATGAAAGTTTCCCTATAATTAAGAAAATTTTTCCCCAGCTTTGGACAAATTATATGATGTCCACACATTCATAAAAAGAAGCAACCTGCAAAAGTTAATAACAGACTTAAAAAAAAAATTATTAGCAGGTACCAAAAGTAAGCCCCCCCCCCCCCAATATATGATAATTTTTCCTTTTTTGAAAAAGTACTATTTATAAGCCCTCCCTTTCAAATTTTATTTTCTAACACTTTCAATCCTTCTAAGTTTCAGGAAATTCATTAATTTTTTTTTTCCATACCTCCTAAACGAATATATATTATACAGTTTATTTGTAAGTAGTCTCTTTACATACCTATTGTATCAGAATGACATATGTTCTCTATGTAATACTATTAATTTTTTCCCTGATTTTTATGCACTAAGACTTAAAAAGATATTTATACTGAGTTTATTATAATTCTTGTTCATATTCTTTTTGCATCTAAATTAATTATTTTATGTAAATTTGTTTCATTAATTTATTATTTTTATTAATGGAAACTATTTAGCTTCTATCGAAGGAAATTTTAAAACAAAAAAAATGTTTATTTTATTTTGCAAATTGTATAAATCCTCTGAAATTTCATAAATTCCAAATATAACCCCCACCCTTCGAATTTTCCCATCTTTTTCACAAAAGTTCCAATAATAAGCCTACCTTAAAATCCTCAGAATTTCCTGTCTGCTAAAGTTCAGTATTTTACTTTAAATAAATTTATTATTGTCTAAAATGATGACCAATTTGTTTCATTTCCATATTAATTTTTTTTATTTCTTACTAATTTATGATTTTAAGAGAAGGGAGATATTTGTAGGTTAATTTATTTCATTTTTATGTCTATCATAGATGGCGCTACTGTTTTTATGTTTAATACAAAATCTCAGATAACACAGAAAAAATTCACAGTCCTTTCAATTTCGTGTTAATGAGGTTCGACTTTGTACAAATATACATTAGACTCATGCACAGGTGTTATTATACTTGATAATTCTATTTCAATCTGATCAAAAGAAGTTTAACTCTAACCTAACACATTTTAATGCACACTCACAAGTGAAAGATAAATAATCCATATGTTAATTGCAATTATGGAAAAGTAGTCTACAATAACATCTAGATTCCATTTTAGTTTTTTTTTTTTTTAAATGAACCCTTATACTCATTAATATTCATATATGGCTTTTAATCCAAAAAAATGCTTAGAACTTTCTTTTGAAAACAAAAAAATTGACATGTAAAAATCAAAACTCAACCTGACTTGCCAAAAGAAAAAAAAAAAAAACATTTCCAATTTGATTTGTGGGTTAGTTAGGTGGATTGAGTCATGTGCAAGGAAAATCAGGTTATATACCTGATCCGACGCAGGACTCTACTTTGGGTATTTTGTATGTAAAAATAGAATTTTATAATCAATTTTCCACTAACTTCTTGATATACTGGCATTTTAAAGCTAGAGTATGAAAAGTTTATATACTGGTGTGTGTCAAAAGAAAATACAGCATTTCAATATTTTTAGAACTTAATTATACATTAATTTTACAGCATTTTCCCTTTAGCCGACAGCGGGAGATAAACCAACAAAAATTCTTTATTTTACAACTGTTTCCAAATAACAGAAACAATCGAGTTAATTATGTACCAAAGTATGCCAACTGGCTCTAAAAGTGCTATGACGAAATATTTTAAATACTGAAAAGCAGAAAATATATATTAAAGGGTTTAAAACATATTCTTTTATCATTTAATAGTTTTATATTAATTAAATTTATGACTATACTTTGAGAAAACTATTTAGAAATACTGAATACATAGTTTAAATTATGCTTTCCATTTCTTAAAAAAGAACCATCAAAAATCATCATGCCTCATTAACATATTCACTAATCCGCATAAATCAAAATTATTAAACATAAATCAAATCAGTGAACTTTCACCAATTGGGATGCACGCCAAATAAACGTATTGTGATAGAAATTCTTTGGAACTACATGAATTTCAATATGAAATGAGGGAGATTTAAAAAATAAACATAGAATGAATGTATGTATAAAAAAAAACTTTTTATTTCTTCCTCCCCCCCCCCCTCCCTTTTTTTTTTTTTTTTGAAGAAGAGTGAGGTGGAGGGGTTATTCATTCCCCTTAACATCAAGATTTGAAAATGATAAACAAGCATTTTGTTATTAGAAATTGATAATTTTGATGTTTGCAAACTCAGCTACATTTATTCTTTCATTTTTTAGAATCATTCTGATATTTTTATGCTATTTACTATGTGACATTCAGAAATATTGTGGATTGTCATATTAAAATAAATGTAGAAATATTTATTTAGTTATCTGTAGGCAATTAACAATCACTACTATGTTTTTTTATTAAACTTAACTATCAAAACTGTAATAAACTACAGTATTCACAGTTGAGTATTTTTATAATAAGCAGTAAATAACAATAATTACTTCTTTAAAAGTTAAAATGTGGATTCGGTCTTTATCCCCCCCCCCCCCACCTCCTAAAAAAAAAGAAAAGAAAACCAAACAAATATTATAAGACATAAAACATATTGATGTAAATAAAGTGATTTATTGATTTTTAAAACTAAATGCAAATTAATAAACCAATTATAATTTAAAAATTAAAATATTAGTTTTAACGCTAAGTACAAAGAATTCAGAAATTTTGTATGTATAGTAATTTGAATTGATAAAACTTTTAATATCTCTAAAATGATTCTTCTAGAACAATGTTAATGTTGTTTATTTACTGTATAGTTTATTGGATTCCGGCAGTCTATCGTACGCAAACACTGGCTGCCGGTAATAAGAATCGTTCAAATAGTGATTCGTTCTCTGGAGCAATGGACAGTCCTACTACGCATGCGTAGTAGCTTGCCGGAACTATAATAAAGATCCGGCTGCCGGCTCTCTAATCACAACCTTCTTCTTTTCATCGGGATTAAGAGAAATCAGTTCTTTGAAACTAGCAGGTTCTTTCATTGCTTCTCCTGTAAAATAAGTTAATTTTTCTGGCGGTTTTCCTTTATTAATTCTATGAGATCTTCTTGATTCCATTGGTGTCGGAAATTGTTTCTTCATAATGTTCGAATCTTCTTGAGATGTTTCTTCATTCACTTCTTCTTTTTCATTTTCTATTTGTTTTGATGGAACTACTGTAATTTCTCTGTCGGAGGTTGCGTCTTCAATGAATCTGACTGTTCTACTTATAATTAATTACATTATGGTCAGATATTAAAATCCGATATCCTTTTACTTCTGTAATCATAGCCAATCATAATTCCTTCTACTGCCTTCTCGTCTAGTTTTCCTCTTTTACTTTTGTGAATGTGTGAGAATGCTTTAGATCCAAAAACTCTGATGTTTGATAAATCTGGTTTCCGACCATTCCATAACTCATACGGTGTTTTAATTTTGGCTTTAGTGGGAAATCTATTCTGCAAATAGTTTGCTGTCATTATCCCAGATAGCATTTTTTGCTTTTTAAAGCCTTTTTACAACCATGCTACGTAAATGTTTGAATGCTTTTTAAAGGCTTCGCATGAAAAGTTTGTAAATGTTTTGTAAAGCATTGAAAAAGGTTGCTAGTTGACGCTATCTGAGGGAGTTTGTAAGTGTTTCATGATAAGCATGTGAAAAGGAAGAAACGAAAGGGTAGTTAGAGGAGTTACAATCAAAGATTGATGAAAGGCTTTTATTACAAGCGTGTATAAAAAAATGAAAATGAGGTTTTTATAAATCATAAAATCTTATTTGATAGAAAAATGAGATAAATAACTCAACTTAGAATTTTTCTGAGCTGAGCATATTTTTTTGTTGTTTGTTTGTTCCTGTGGAAAATTAAAATTTCAGTCAAATATTATCTATACATTGAAAAAAAACTGGTTTTTATTAATCCACATGTTTATCAAATTGCTTATTTTAATTAATATGTTCATTTTTTACCTTGAAAGAAATTCTTACATCCCTGTCCTTTACTATGTATGTATAAAACATATGTTTAATTTTTATCAATTCGCTACATTATTAGATCCTATTTTAATAATAAAAAAAGCTTAATAATGTTAAGAGGATACTTCACTCGCACAGAAACACCTGATTGCTAATGTTAATCCGCTGAAAGATTTTTTTTTTAATATCTCGCTTGCTTTTTTTTTTTTTTGCATTGCATACCTGCAGTTTTGATACAAAGGCCATTTTTCGACTTTGTTTTACAAGGTTTTTTTGCTTATTAGGATATATTCAGAACTGCTTTCAAAAGCGAAAATACTCTAGTGAAAAAAAAAAAAAACACATTGCAAACAAAACTGAAAACTTAAAAAAAAAAAAAGGTGTTTGTACAGATTGACAAGTAACAAATAATAAAATTTACAATATTGAAATGCAAACGAGATATTTAGAAAAATTCTCCCATAGGATTAACATTAGCATGCAAGTGTCTACACATGAGGGATGTGTAATCCCATTAAAAAAAATTTCTTAAGGAAAAACACTTTCATTTGAATAAAAACCATTCCAAGTAAAATTTTAATTAATTATCAGCAGTGAAATTATTGAAGATTAAATACGTGAAATTTTTTACATTGCTAACTCGGCGCAAATCAACAGTGCATTGGAGCACTATTTCAAAGATCAGAGTTCAACATTTTTCACTCTGTTTATTTACGCTTAGTTAGCAACTTGAAAAATTTCACGTATTTAATATTAAAAAATCATTCTTATACACATAGGCATAGAGTCTTGAAAATTATTGATAACTTAAAATTAAAAAAAGCAAAGGGATTTTTTTTTGTCATTTATCCTTTAACAAAAGAAAAAGGAGAAATTCAATAAAATAAAAAAACTAAAAGCTTTTTTATATTAGAGGGTAAGAAAAAGTATTTAAAATGTTACAGGGACTTGAGAACATACAACTCTATGTCTATGCTTATACATAGTAAATTTAATTATACTTTCAGTTACTTACCTTTTGAATCCAGTTCACTATTCAGGATCAGATAATTTTTTATTGTATACATATATAATGAAATCTTGTGTTTACCTACAATAAATAGCACATCAAATATGTGGAATTCCAATATAGTGTACATTTAATGACTTTAGAAGATTGTATATTTTTTATATTACTACTTCATTAATTTTTTAATTCTTTCATTTATTAAACTTATTTCTTAGAATTTTCAATTATTATTTAGAGAATATTGTCAGATTTATAAAATAAATCCTCCATAGGATTCTGATTGATGACCACAGGAATATATTTAGTCTTTTCTCTGAAAATAGTTTAATGATGCAACATACAAAAGAATTTTTTTACAAATTCATTGATCTTTCCAGCATTTTTACATAAAAATAGTAATTTCTTGCTTGTTTAACAATGTAAATTACATATTACAATAAGACAAATTTTTAAAATCATCTGCCTTCCTCCCTTCTCCAATGTTTTTCTTTTACCAGAGAAATATTATCCTATGTACAACAGAGCAAATACTAAACTAACATTATTTTTTTTTAGTTTTTTAAAGTATAATTTAACTCACTTAAATTGTTCTTTTTCTGATTGTAATTATTTTTAATAACTTAAGACTGAAGCAATGAAAAATATTTCTCAGTATCAAGGAAATAGTCTTGAAAACAAATGAAACATCATTCAGTTTATAAAATTCTATTTATTTACATATAAAGAATTAATATAGTAATTTATTTACATATAAAGAATTGATATAATTAACAGGTACTTCATTAAAATTTTTTTCTTGATTCATTCTTTTCTCTCTAGAAAAAAATAAAAAATAAAATTATAAACACAAAAATCACATACGTATAGTAAAAGTAAATAAAGTACAGTGTGACCTCGAAAATCCAGCATCAAAGTCATCTCGCCGCTTTTTTTTTTTTTTACACTTCCACCTTATAGGAGAAAGAATAATAATAAATCGTTAAACAATTAAAAATTTCGAGATTGAAAGCAATGGATTGGCTGACTGTGAGATCGCAGATGCTATGCTAAATTGAATCCCTTCTGAGTACAGAAGAAAAGGTATCAGTGGAAAAATGCTTAAATTTGACTGGAAAACTAACATCTGCTTTAGATAAATAAGACTATATTTTCAATATTCTACATTTGTGTAAAATTAAAACTTGTTAAAAAGCTGTTCAAATAATTGAAGCAAATAAAATTGACATCGATGTTTAGGAAATTAAACGAGAAGAAATGATATATACTAGATTTTTTTTTTGTAACACAGAAAATATGAATAGAAACTTTTAATTTTAATATTTTTTAAAATATTTAATTTTCTATTTTTCTCACATAACTATTACTTGGGTATGAATTAAATTACGAATAACGGCACCATTAAGACTATTAAAAGTATTTTTGAAGTCAGAAATTCGGCATTGTCATGGTCCTGACAATGCCGGATTTTCGAGGTTATACTGTACACAATAGAGAGTAGAGAGTGACACAGACAGAATCTTCATCTGGGATTGTTACTCATAAAATGAACGTTTTGATTTTGTGATACAAAAAAAAAAAAAATCCCTACATAATGAAAAGCACAAATAACCATAATAAATCTAGCCTTTATGTGTTTAAAGGTTTCATAAAAGAGCATTTTCTTATATCTTCAGATGATGGGGGAAAAAAAAAAAAGATTATATTCTATCAGCAGCGGGAGTACTGAAGAGTGTATAGTGTACACTAAAGAGTAAACACTATAGCTACAAACAGGATGGTTCAGTGATATATATAAATGGATACATATCCGATATTTATTTTCAAAATATCATGAAGTTTGATATTTATTTTCAAAATATTGTGTATATTTTCAGTCGAGCAAGAGTAAATGGATTTTTCGACTTTGTCGTTCTGTAGATAAAGAACTTTTGCTCTGGCAATATGACAATTTCAGCCCCCCCCCCACCCCCCAAAAAAAAACCCCAGTAAAGTACCAATTATATGTCTTTCAGGAAACCTTTCTAAAACGATGCATAACTGAGAAAGGTGTATAATCGAAATTTTAGTCGGCTAAGGTGCAAAATCTTTGACTGTAGAAATACAATGCTGCAATCGCACAAATTGAATTTTGATACCATTTTTGATTGTTTTAAATACATTATATATTGAAAAAAAGTTAGCCCTTTGCACTCGAGGACTCCGGAGCGGAGCCATTTAAAATTTGTCTTCAAACTTGAGGGCTCCACTACGGAGGCAATAAAAATAATTTTGTGATATCTGTCTAGAAAAGCCAAGATTACATATTGGCAATTGCTTCAAGAGGTATCACACTTTACGATTACAAAATGTAATAATTTTATAATTTTTAGTTTTTTTTTTTTATATATCATAAATTTGTATTCGTATTCATAAAGAATTTAAAAAATAATAAGATATAACTAAAATCACTTTGAGTTGCTGGTAATACAAATGAAAAAAACCTTTGAGTGCAAAGGGTTAAAATATTAAAAAAAATAATTAAATAATTTCTAAAATTGAAAAATAAAAGTTAGAATTATCAAACCTTTCATATCAGTTGCATACCTTGTTAATTAAACTAATTTTTAATCATCGTTTGACAAGCCGATTTACTTTAAAGACTTAAGCAAAGCATTATTTCAAGAATCAGAAGTAAATTTGCTTCATATACTTTTTATGCTTTCTGTATATTAGTAAAATATAGTAGTATAGGCTTGTTTATGCGTAGATGTAATAGTTTTTCTATTTATTGAACATCATACTGTAAACTAGACTAAAAGTAGAACTTTTGTTTATACAAGAAGTTTAACATAAAAGAAGGTAGAGGGAGGAATGGGACATGTTTAATTCTTTCTTTTTAATAAGATGAATGTAAACTGCTAACATGCAAATATTTTTAGAAGGTAATATATTAATTATAACATTATAAATATATTCATTTACTTCAAAACATAAATAAATTGAACTGATGATTTTTTTAATGCTATCTCTGATTGACAATCCTGAATTTTCCTTCCAGTGATGAAGTTACTGAAATTTGATATTGTAGCACAGACATCAACCTACAATCTTTGTTAGACTGTATATATAGCCAACAATAGACTATTTGCCCCTTATCATACATTGTTTTATAGCTGTCCCATACCTCCCTGTTAGTGGGAAGGTATGGGACACATTTTGAAATTTATAATTTCTTTATAAAATTGTTTCTGCAAATTATGTTTCTATATTGTTCAAGGACATTAGAGAGTGTTTCATTTTATATTCTATATATCAAAATTTTGTTTATGTGTCAAATAAAGTTGATTTTCTTATTTTTGTAAAAAGCATCACATTCCTCCCCACTCTCCCCTCAAGGTCAAGTAAATAATAATTAATGTATAATTAAATATGCATAATAAAGATGAGATACATTTTCCAGGAATTATTCAATGGAACTTTCCTCATAAAGGTATCATATTAATTCACATCAAAATCATAAAGTAAGGAAGTTTTATTTCAGGTTTAGCCAGTCTTAATAATAATAAAAGCTTGATTAATACATAAATATATTTGATAAAAAGATTGTGATTACCAATTATCAGCAATATCTTGATTTTTTTCAGAAATAAATTTATACTTTCTTCACGAAAAAACAATGAGTTGTCATATATCGAGAATTATATACAGTAGACTCCCTCAAATCCGCACAGCTTGGGACCAGTGGTTGTGCGGAATTTAGAATTTTGCACATTTCTGATCATTACTTTGTTTACATTTTTTAAACAGTAATTTGAATGTAATAATGCATTCAAAATTATACATAATGCTTGCAATATGGTAAAATATTAAAATAATTAAGTAAAGTAATAAACTACAATGATAAAAAGTAAGATAATTTTGAAAATGATTAAAATATTGAAAGTAAAGGTCAAGTAAATGATCAATAATGTATAATTAAATATGCATAATAAAGGTAAGATACATTTTCCTTGAATTATTCAATGAAATTTTACTCATAAAGGTAACCTATTGATTCAAATCAAAATCATAAAGTAAAAAAGTTTTAATTAAAATCTTAAAGTAAAAAGTTTTCAAAAAAATGGGTTGCTCATGGAGGGAGTTCAAATGGGATGGTCTCTGAATGGAGGTAAAATTAGTATTGAGCCTATGGGAATAAATTTTGTTCCATGAAAAAATGATCGGTCAAGGAGGTGGTCGCACAGGGAGGTTTCACTATGTGTGTGTGTGTGTGTGTAAATATATGTATATATTTAACACTGGCGTACAGTTACAGAAAAATACAAACTTTCATAGGAAAAAGAAAACATTATTCGTACCATTGAGCATGAACTCACAAAAACAAATTTTGTTAAAATATATAATAACCAACCTGTTAAATTAGAACAACTGTCTGTTCCTCTTCTTGCTGGGCAATTTTAGATTTTGTACCCTCTGTTAGGACTTTGTTCCGACATCATCTGTAATTTTCTCAACATGCTAGCAACCATGACTTCAGCATCTTTACCAGATGATGTCATTAGTTCTTGAAACTAAAAAATAAAACAAAATAATAACAATGAAGAAAAAACTTTTAAACCCTTCATGACAAGCCTCCCTTGTACCACTATTTTCAAATAGTGACTTTTTCCTTATTTAATAAATTTATATGAAATAAGGTAAAAATAATACTTTTTAGTTAGCCGGTCGCCAGTGTTATGTATACAAGTATATATACATATATATGTATGTATGTATATCTAACACTGGCGCCCGGCTAACCGAAAAGTACCGTAAAAATTACCATTCCGATATAGTAATAGTTACAAGGACTGTGTACACACTTTATATCACACATATGTTGTCACGAAGGGCTTAACATTACAATACATTTTGTAATGTATTTTTGTACCAATTTATATTTATTATTTATTATCAACTACACCGGTAGCAGAAAGTTAGAGATGGGAGTCGCAGATTTTCTTTTTTCGTTTGCAGGTTATTTTTCTATTGAACCCTTATTTCGCTTTATATTATGTTTGGCTCTTTCTTACTTAATACAAAAACTTAAGATTATTATTAGTAAAATTAATAAAATGCATAATAACATTTTTAAAAAAAGGTGATCGTTTGATTAACACTTCGATTGTAAAACTTGCAACCTGTCAAACCTGTTTTACCTGCAGATTATTTTCTGCCTCTGAAGTATCTGTTGCAAACACTTGGAGGATTTTCTGCTATTGGGTCAACTACTAAAAGTACACTTATTAAAAGTATGTACTAACTTTATTTGGTGAAATTGGTTGTCGGGATAATCAGGTAGTACCAAAAGAAGAAGTAGTATGAATTTCCTGCCCTGTCAGTTTTCACACTGATCACACTGCCAGTACAGATAAAATTATGGGGGGAAGGGACAAGAAGGGTAAGGTAATTTCATATTTATTAATTAAACAACAATAATAATAAACCAAGTTTTAATTTGTATGAATTTACAAAACATTTAATTTTTAAATAATTCTTATTTTGATTTCATTTTTTCCAATTTACTATTAATAACTAAAAGTATTGATGGGCAATTTTAAAATCAACAAGCTAACTGATAAGCATTTAAGGCTCATGATTTTATAGGCTGTGCTTAATATAACGGTATCACTTCAGGGAGGTGGAGTTTGGCACTTGATATCTTAAGATATCTCTAGGGTGAGGGAGAAAATTCATTTTCGATATTGTTACCATTTTTGATCCAACCAAAATATTCATTTTTCTATTTGTAACTGTTTCTTTACATCAAAATATTCAGTTATCTATTTTTATGAAAATACTAAGTTATTATTAAAATCATTAAATGATTATATATACAATTATTTCATTCTGAAATGTGGAATACCTCAACGTTTGGCTTTCCTATTTTTTTTTTATATAGGGTAGATGTGCCAGTAATGGACACCCCTTGATGTTTTTGGTTCATAAAAAAATAACTAATAAATATTTAGCTTTAATTATTTTTTTTATAATTCCCCCTTGTATGTTTTATAAAACTGGGTTATTGTTGACACTTTTAATCAAACCAATCAGGAAGCAGAAAATAATGTTTCAAAGTTTCGCTGTTTTTCTGTGAAAATCTTAATGAAGAGGCTAAGAGTTGGCTTCGTTTAATCAATTTATATATTATTTATTTTCTTGCAAAATTTAAATGTTTTTGTTTGAGTAGCAATAGAAAACTTTGAATTTTATATACCAATGGCCATTTACAAAATTTCATTTATTTTTAAGATTTTAAGAGGGGTGTCCATTACTGGGATGGTTAATTAGTCATTTTCCAGTAATGGACACCCCATGTAGACATTTCTAAAAATGCAATTTTAGTAATGTTTATAGTGCATAAAACACTTTGGTTTAACTGCAAACCTAAATAATCAAATTTAATTTTTAAATTATACTTACCAAAATGTAATAACACCAAAACTTTTATAAATAGCTGCTTTTAAGTTATTTTATGAGATTTTATGAAATTTCAATATTTTATTTTATTTATTATTATTATTTTTTTTTATGTAGTACATATACCTTGCATATTTTGTAATCCGGCAATCAAACCAGCCAGGAAGCAAAAAATATTGTTTAAGAGCACAGTCAAAGAGGGGCTCATACGGCTTAATCCCTCTCTGTTTAAATAAAAACAATTAAGTTACAGAAGCTATTAAAAATCTATTTTCTGTCTTAAATGTTTCCTTATTTAAAAAAAAAATGTAATACTATTAATGAAAGTTGCAGGTAATATTCATGAAACTATAGTAAATCTGCAGATCATTGGCCTCAAACATCAGTACTACAGTTTTATTTTGAAATTATTTTATTTAGTATTTAAAATATTCAACTCACAATATCATTTCTTTCATATTTGTAATATTAATTATTATAAATGATATATCAAGTAGAGTCTGGAAGATTGTTAAAAATAGTGACACAAAACTAAACATTTAAAAATAGTCGCACAAAACTAAACATTAATATTCCAAAACTTTTTTTTAATTACCCTTTAAATCCATCACTGTTACAATAATTTGATAGCTGTAATTGCCTGATATTTAGTATTTTAATCTATGCATCTAAAATAATTAAAACATCGATCATCTGATAATTTCAATTATTGATACAAACAATAAATGATTATCACAAATACTTTATTAATTACTGGTATCCTAAATGTTAAATTTATTTGAAAATAACTATTTTGTTTCATTAGTATGTATTCATTAAATTCTGGTTCTAAATAGTCATAAAAACAATTATATTTATTACTTTTTATGGGGTGTCCATTACTGGAACAGAGGGTGTCCACTACTGGGCCAGAGGGTGTCCATTACTGGGCTTTTGATATATTTCTGTTATTTAAAATTAAATTTCTATTCATACTGGGAAATGAGGCTATAAGAATGGTTAAATATTGTCGATAGATTAATATAATATTGAAAAAACTGGAATATAATAATTTTAACTATTAATAAAAAAACAAATTTTAAAGAAATTCCTTAAGGGTGTCCATTACTGGCACATCTACCCTATATTTGCATATATATGCATTGCTGTTGGAGAAACCAGATAGTACGTTTGAAGTGATACTTGTGCTTATTAGTAAAATAAAGAGGAAGAATGTTGTCTATCTGTTTTGTTGATAAGAGCGGCAAGAAACAATATATCTGTTGAATACATTATGTAACAAAGAGCTATTTTTAAATACTTTAAAAAAATTTTATTTATATAAACTTATTTTATATTTAATATAGTGATATTTTACATACTCTTTCTTCTTTATTAGAAAATTTTATAAATAACAGATATATAACAATATGTTTACATATAACTGAAAATATGTAAAAATAAAATGAAAGGAAAAAAAAAAGAACTTTGAGACACTGATAACAATATGATTAGTGATGGAAGGGTGGGACATAATCCAGGAATGATAATGTAAGATATTGTAAAGGCCGGAAAGATTACAAAATTACTATAAAGTTGGTAACGTTATATATGTACAGCCTCTTAATATTAAAAGCTTTGCCGATTCTCAATCAGCTGGCAAAATGACATACGAAAATTAATTTCTACTGTAAATATATGTTTATTTTTAATAAATAATTGTTTTATTCTTCACTACACATAGCAAATTTATTTTTTGAGATGTATACATGCACATGATTTAGTGGGGGTTTTTTGCAGAAAAACTTTTAAATAATTACTTGTGTTTGAAGACAGTTTTTAAATTTTACATATAGCAGCTACTATAAATATAGGAATAGCGAAAAGGGTGTTTGTGCAATAAGGATAAGATATTCTCAAATAAATTTAATGAAGGACATTAAAATTATACAATTATTGGCACAGATGTCATATTCGCATATAATTGAAAAAAAAAAAAGATTTCTGTTGGATGTTATTTTAAAATTACAACAGAAAATCATCTGTAAATATATATATAGACGCTAAAAGGGATAACAAACAATATACCTACATTTTGATAAATACATTTAAATGAAATGATCTACGTGTTTTATACGCTATGCATGCATATATATTTTCAAATGAATGTAATTTGTTGAAGGTCAAAGTCTGTTTTGATTTGTAAATCAGTCCACAGCAAGGGGGTGGTGGTGATTTTAAAACTTTAAGTATACATTCCTTATTTTTTGAAGACTTTAAGAAAAAAAGATAAAATTTATTTTTACAAGTTTAAAATAATTAAACATAAAAACAAAATTGTGTTTAAGACTTAAGTGTTTTTAATTATAAAAACACTAGTTAGCCTCGATCATAATTAAAAATGTTTTATTATAATAAAATATGTTCCTAAACACTTACTCCTACAAAAAACTCCTTACACTTTCTCGATTTCGTATTTTATGGTTCATTTACATTACCATTACGTCAATCCTATGTGTTAAAAGTATATATATCGGAACTGCAGTTATGTTATCAAAATACATTTGAAAATTCGCGATGGTTACGAAACGTGAAACGATACGTTATAACATGTTTTAAGTAAATCATGTTTATAGAAGTTAGTTTAATTTAAAGATGTAGCATGCTGTATAACATAATTAAACAAAATAGCGTTGAATCAAATATCATCTTTTCCTCATGGGTAACTTACACAGAAATCTTAAATATAAGACAGTACAGAAGAAAAAAAGACTACAGTAAGAACGATTTAAACAATAATGATATATACTAATAAGTAAAAGTAATGGCAAACTTACCGCATTTTCTGTAAATGTTAGAAACTTGACACAATGTTAGAAACTTTCAAAACAGACGCCATTGGGAGGCCGCCATCTACGCTGGCCGTGAAAAGAAATAAGTTGCGCATGCGCAAAAATCGTACGGATCATAATGATTTCCGAACATGGGTTGGCTACACGATTATCACGAAAAACTTTGCAGGATAGTTAGAAAGTAAAGCAAAAACGACCCTTTTCGGAAACCTTACATGCTATCTGGGATATGGCTTCTCCCCAATATTTGTGTGGCAGGTTGGCTTCAGACAGGAGGCATCTTGTCATCTTCATTAAGCTTCTATTTTCCTTTCCGCAATTCCATTCACTTGTGAATGTGGCACTGTGAATTCCATTTCATTGCTTATATATTCCCCTCCATTGTCGCTTCTAAGCGTTTTTAGCTTCTTATTGAATTTATTCGTAGTTACAGCGACGTATTCTTTTAGTTTAGAGTAAACTTCATTTTTGTTTGCTATTAGATAAATCATAGTGAAACGTGAAAAATCGTCAACGAAAGTAAGGAAGTAACGCTTCCCGCTGACGCTGGTTGTTTTCATGGCGCCGCATAGGTTACTATGCACAAGCTCAAGCAGACTCTTTGCTTTGAACTTTGATTCGTTCGGATAGGGAAATTCTGAAAGTTTATTTTTAATACAATTTTCGCAATTATTAACTTTTCCGCAGTTATCAACTTCGATGTCATCAGCGAGATTTTCTCTCACAAGTTGCTTAATAGCATCTGAATTTCGGTTCCCAAGGCATTTGTGCCATAAATTAATGCAGTTTACATTTCTGCATTTCAAAGCGAACGTTTGATTTTTGCTGTTCCCTGTAGTATATTCATTTTGTGTTACCTTGTAAAGACTATTATTACTTGAAACTGCTTCTAAGTACGTAATTTCATTCTTTGTTTCAAAGCATTTGCTTTCGTTAAATGTAACTGTAAATCCTTTTTCAGTAACTCTTTTTACCGATATTAAATTACACTCTAATTCAGGCAAGAAATATACATTCATTAGAATAACATCATGACTAGTTCCGTCAGACAATTTTGTTGAAATGTGAACGTTACCGATTCCTTGCGAAAATTAACTTTTCCCATCTGCAATAATAATTTTCACAGGTTCCGCGTTCGAATTAAAATCTGTAAACATATTTATGTCATTAGCTAAGTGTTGTGTTGCACCGCTATCTATATAGAAATCTCCTTTAAAATCTTGCGTTAAATTACAGTTTAGTTTTAAAGTGTATTCTTAAGTATTTTTATTTTCATTATTCAAGACAGAATTAGCTTCTCGATTCATTTTGATTATTTTTATTTAATGGATTTTTATCGCGAGTTGTATCCGGAGTTTTTATTTCTTTTATTTTTCTCTCACTAGATCGTCTGCAATCTTGGTTAGAATTGGAATTTTGTGAGATGCTTTGCATACATACTTTATTCTGATTCATATTTTTATCGTTCGTTGTCATGGAGATAAAATTGGATCTTCTGAGATCAATGTTTTGTTTCTTATTATTTTTACTGTAATGGATAATAAGATTTATTCCAATTGCGATTTTGAAAAGGTTTGTTGTTCAAATGATAACATTTGTTTCGGCAATGGCCTGTTTTCTTGCAATGCGAACAGAATTTGTCATTTTTAAGCCGATTTTGTTTAAAAACATTCGTTTTAAAGACTTGTGAAACTCCACGATCATTATTCATTTCCATTCTACAATTGTACTCGTCTGTCAGTTTATTTCTTATTAATTGGGAATTTATTTCGATTTCATGTCGCGCCTCCATGGCAACAATTAAGTTATTGTAAGATTTAGGAACTGAGACTAAAAGCAATGCTGCTATATGATCATCTTTTATTTCCTCACCAACGGCTTTTAACCTATCCACTAATTCGAACATTTGAGCGATATGCTCATTCATGTTACCATCTTCTTGCATTTTTGTAGCGTATAATTTTCATAATAAGAAAAGCTTACTAGATAAGTTCGATCATTCGTGAATAGCTTTAAGCTTATTCCATGTGGCTTTTGCCGTGGTTTCATATTTGACATGAATAATTTGAGAATCTTCGATACATAAATTAATTAACGCTCTTGCTTGTCTGTCGCGTTTTAAATATTTATCATCCGGATTGGCTGGAGATTTATCCTCAATTACGTCAAATAAATCCTCTTTTATAAGAATCATTTGCATATTGAATTTCTAAATGGGAAAATTGTCATTACTTAGTTTCGTAATATTATTCTCTTTCAAGGAAGCCCTTTTGCTTATGTTTAATAATTTGTCATGCGTTTTTGCTTTACTACAGCTAATTAATGTTATTTAATGTTTTATTTTATTTTAAACAATGCAAATCAGTATTAATAATATATTAGAGCTTCAGTCTCGTGATCTATAAGCATTTTGGCGAACTTTTATTTAAAATAAACAGTGACAGAATATGGATTAAATATATTATACTTGTTTAAACAAATAAAGTTCATGCTTACTTTTCTCAGTAGCGCAGGTCGGCTTGTAGTAAAATTAAAGACAAATGACAACCAAATAAATAATGCAGCAACACCTTTCACATAATATATAAACATTTATATGGACAAAACGGCAGACATCACTGTTACAAAGCACAATCAACACTCAACTACAAAGAACATCTTAGAATGTCTATATATTATCGAAACCTATTTCCATTGAAAAACGATAGGCCTTCTAGCGGCAGAAAAGAAAAGAGATATACGAATCGTTAGATTACATAAATAAAATAAAAGGAGTATTTTACAACAGAAATACAACCCAGAAAAGCGCTGATGCACAGTGATTTTGGATTCCAGAACTTCTCCCTTGTACTAGTCGTTCTTGAGGTTGCTCAAGATTCTTAGCTACTGAGATAGTCCTTGATACACAATAGACTGTTTTATGCTGTAGCAACGTGTCATGTGATGGTGACATTTTGAAATGATTTTACATCACATATGAAAATTTTGAAGCAATCTGACGAGCAGAAGTATTTTAAAATATATAAAATCTGAGAAATTTTCTATCGCAACGCGAAAAAAACTGGCAGTTTCAGTAGGACTTCGCTCTATTTCGGCGCCAGAACTAATCATGGTTTACCCGACCTGGTGGCCGAATTCATAATATATATTAGAGGTTTCCATTGTCCCGAACCCTGTGAAATTTTCTATTATGAAACCGGGCCGGATTTAATTTTTATCTGAAAAATAGAGACGAGATCGGGCTAAATTTTATTTTTATAAATGTTGGGTCGGGCCTGAAATTCATTTTTTCCGGCACACGTCAGTGCCTTGCATATTTTTCTGTGAATGACGGGCAGACCAGGGCTGTATTTATTCTTTCGGGTCGTGCCGGATGAGATTTTTTTTCGCCAATGGTAATGTCTTTGTAACGTCCCTCTTTTTATAGATAAAATGAACGGCAAAACAGTATTTCTTTTTTTCTTCTTTTCGTTTTTTAAATTAAAGATGAAATATGCAGGTTAATCACGTGAAGGATTCTTTCACAGAGTGCTGTGAATGGCTGATTTTCCTTTTTAAAATCTTACGATTACCTTATCGGGTTAGAAAGACGAAATAAATTCTGCAAATATATAATGAGGAAATAAAAATAATGAAATATTCAAACAATTTTTCACATTCATAGATTTAATATAAAAAAATAAAAACAAAAAAATGCTGTCCCAAAAATAGACAACCGGCGTTACAAGCTGATTTAGGTACAGATATCCAAAATTCACATATTCCAAGGTCATATACTTGTGATGTAATAGTTTCCTGAGATAAAAGCTAATATGCCTTTCCGTTTCCAAACAGAAATTTTGAAAATCTATTGTTTAAAGGCTCGTGGATGGAAAGTTGTGGACATTTCAAGAAAACTCGGACGCAGCAGGGTTGGTATTTACCGGATTATGCTAAAAGGTAACGATTTTGAAACAAAATCCCGTTCTGGACAATCAAAGAAAACAACTAAACGCCAGACAAAGAGATTTTGAGAATAGTTTCAACTCATAAGTTGTCTGTATGGTCAGTTTTTTAACGAGTAAGCATTCCAGTATCAAAATCCATGGTCAATCAAAGGCTTCCGGCAAGTACATTTCTTGATTATCGCAAAATGTGTCTTTCACCAAAATTTACAAAAGAGCATAAAGACGCTCATGTTCTGTGGGACCGAAATCACATGAATTGAACAGATGAATGGTTGCGTGTTCTTTTCAGTAATTTAAAGATATTTAATTTAGATAGACCCAATGTTCGGACATACTACTGGTACAATATTAACAAGGAACCACGAACTTTTTTTAGCAGATAACAAGGAGGGGGTTCATTCATGGTGTGGGGAGAATCTTCTTACAAGGGAAAAAACGATCTTGCTTTTTTGAAAGGTTGCCAGTGTTCCAAGGATTACCAGAAGACGCTTGAAGTAGTTATTTCCATTTGGAAAGTTGCTACTTGGGAACAAATGGATATACCAGCAAGACAATTGCTCCGTTCACGTGTACTATCTACAATCATCTACAATGAAGTCGTTTTGACAAAACCAAGAAACTGCTATAGAATGGCCAGCCACAAGTCCTGACCTGTACAGCAGGGCTTAATTTCTAATAAAAAAAAGTACCGGAGCCCTAATATTCTGCGGGACCGGTACTAACAATTGTTGCGTTCCCATCCCTCCTCTCACTCCAATCTGCATATTTATATTTCGTACATTATTTGCAAAATTTAAAGCATTTTTTTTAGCAAAGTAAAAATTTTAAGTATCTATCAGCATATACTTAGTTGATAACTATTCCACTTTTTAGTTATCACTCCTTTCGAGTAGTAATCTTTGCGTAATTTTAATGTTAATTAATTGCAGAAATATGCGATTAAATATGGTAAAGATTAGGATTCGGATATAGCGTTAGGGATAGTTCGAAGCTATGCATTTTTATGAAAAAAAGGAATGAAATTTACAGAAATTAATATTTATATGCTGAAAAATGGAACAACGTTTCTCAATTTCTTATAAAAGTTGCATATCTTAAACTATAATCGATTCCTTCCGCAATAACAATCTTTTATGGTGAGTCACTAAAAATCAGATTAAATTAAAAATTTGACACCTTATCGGAAAGATTCGATGCTTATATAGAAAAAGGGGAAACACTGATCAATTGCTTTCTATGAGAATAGCAATTTATGGCACTTATATCTACTTACAAATGAAAGTGACTTCGTAAATGTGCAGGGCAGTGCCTTAGTATGGCCAGCATTCATAATACATAATAAATAGAAAAATCCCTAACGTGATTTTTATACTCGTATGCAATAGAAAACAAAAAACCTCAAACAAAGCCTCAAGCTGATGCTCGTTGGCTAAAAACAGAAAATATTTTCAGGTTAGCTATCTAAAAAAAAAAGAAAATCCCCAGCCAATTAAAAATTATCCTACTGTCACAAAAGAAAATTGAACTGAAAGCAAATTCATTGTTCAGTCTCTTGAGTGGCGCCGTATCACCACGTCATCGACATGAATTTGAAAATATCAGTAGAATAGAAAAACTCTATTTCTGTTTTCCCTTCATTCTGATCAAAATAACATTAAAATGATTTGAAATAGAATATAAAGTGTAATTTTGAAGGAGGAAAAGTTTTTTCTATACATGAATACATAAAATTTTGAATGTGACAAATTGAGCTCGAGTCAGTCCAAGCTCAAAAACTGGTAGAAAAATTGAGTCCGTTTTATCTCCACCTCCATGACGAGTGCAACACATTATGTCACATATAAATGAGTGTTGTGATAAAAAAGAATGGAAAAGCTTGGAGATTGGAAGGAAAGCAAAAGGTAATTTAGGCTTCGTTTCTTTGGAAGCACTATTGCACTGGGCTCCGGCGTCTTGTATTTATAAGATCCGGCGAATTCCGACCAATATTTAGAAATTTACTAAAAACAAAGAAGTACCAGAGTTGGACTCCGGTGCAAATTAAACCCAGCTAAACAGAACAGAGAACTTCTTAGAAAGATTAGCTAGAGATATATACGCTAATGTGCGTCAATTTGCAACGGTTCAAGATCTAAAAGTTCAAAATGAACAAAGTTAGTTTCTTTAAAGCCAGAATTTCTTCAAACTCTTGTTTTAAGTATGCCTGATGGAGTTTTTAAAGTGATTAGAATAAACGGCTTAAAAATGTGAACACTAAAGAGAAGAAAAAAAATTGTACATAAACTTTTGGGACAGTAAAATTTAAGTTTTATTTTTTTTTTCACAAAGTTTGTGGTTGTGTAATATCATTTTTGTATGGTATTATTATAGTCTAGATATTACTTATAAATATAAATTGTTTTGAAATTGTTACTTCACTTTTTCATTTGCAAAACAGAAAAAAACCGTTGTTTATAAACTTTTGGGACGCACTGTATATTGGATTAATTATCAATATAATTATTCAGTTGCTAAGTAAATCATAACAGTTGTAAATTTCCAAAGGGATGAAAAAAGTCCAGGCCAGGATTCGAACCAGGGATATCTTGGCTGAAGTCACCAATGCTCTACCGACTGAGCCAACCCGGACGAATCTGGAGGACTCATTCACCCAACTAACCTTTAACGACCACAATACCTGATCGGATATCTGAATCAGCTCAACAGAATAAACCAAAGGTTATAAATATATTTATAACTTTATAACATAATTATATGGGTTGTAAAATTACTCATGCATCGTTTAAGTTCCAAATATATAACCTTTGATTTATTCTTCGATTAATAACCGCAGTAGCATTTAATCATTCTTCGTGTGTTTTTGCTTCGTAAAACAACATCGCTTTCGGAGCCCTCAATCACCTTTGTGTTTTAATTCTTTGATGAAAACTGTTTGTTTGGATGTGTACTATTACCTCTTAAAGTTTTGCCGATCTTTTATGAAACACCCTGCATGTATATACAGGGTGATTCTAAATTTTTTTTTTTCAAAATAAGACTGGTAATAGTACTCATCCAGACGAGTCATAATTACCATAGAACATGGGGTCGCAAACCACTTATTGAGTCACAAATATAGGGTGTTTCACCCTAACTGAAGTCGGCAATATAATTTTGAGACAAATAAAAATATTTCAATAAAAATGTAACGATATCTGTCTCATTTTGTATGAAATGTGATAACATCACAAAAAGTTCTGGAAAAGCAGGGTGCTCAGCTCACACAATCGATGATACCGTATGAACTGATAACCACAGTCCAAAATGTGGAGCGTCCAATGCATA
This sequence comes from Maratus speciosus, assembly GCA_963932465.1. Classification (NCBI taxonomy): domain Eukaryota; kingdom Metazoa; phylum Arthropoda; class Arachnida; order Araneae; family Salticidae; genus Maratus; species Maratus speciosus. The sequence goes on from OZ010800.1 coordinate 8,951,307, forward strand.
CTGATGGCGCGTATAATGGAAATTCTACCACTTATTTTTGTGATGTTATCATATTTCATACAAAATAAGGTACACATCGTTACATTTTTATTGTAATATTTTTATTTTACGCAAAATTATATTACCGACAAGACGACTTCAATTAGGGTAAAACAAACTGTATTTGTGACTCAATAAGTGGTTTGCGACCCCATGTTCTAAACATATTATTACTTGTCTGGTTGGGTACTATCACCCCTCTTATTATGTAAAAACAATATAGAATCACCCTGTATATATTTAAGGCAGTTTTCAAATACTCTGCTCAACAGTGCTAAACTTTCTAACACAATTTCTAATTTATTTTTAAAAATAAAAGCATAAAATTCGCAGGCTTGAACATTGAAGCCATTTGGAAATGAAACAAGTTTCCCATTTTTTGATAAACAAATTACTTATCGAATTACAAGGAAATCTGATCACCTGCAGACCATCTTTTCTCCTCTCTCACGGTATTGAGTCTGGAAATTTGGCTCAGCATACCGATTTTGACAGTATTTTCTGAGCGATCTTCTGCTTTTCCAGTAAATTAAAACATCTTTCAATTACATAGTACTTGAATAAAGACAAATACAAATTTCATGCATTTCCTAACAAGAATGAATTAAAAATCGTGTCAGAAAGTAGTCCCTGTGAATTTCGGAACAGTCTTAATATATCATTTTAAGAAAACCATCTAAATTACAAATAATAAGCAAATATGGGTTTTTTTTTTGGGGGGGGGGGGAGAGGGGGAATGCAGGAAGATGTGTCTGTAAATGACCACGGTGCAAAAATTTACTTGAGCACAGATATCAAAAACAAGAAGCCATTCAATTTGCATGTGTAAGATAATGTTTCCTTAAATTGCCATTTCCTAAAAATCGTTTTGAACATATTTCACAAACAGGATGGTTTTTAAGGTTATGCAAAAATTTTTTAGATGACTACCTTGTGTAAATCCTTGGAATATCCACAAACAAAGGGTTCCTTTGTATGGGTATGCAAATGTTGTTTCAGATGACCATTTTGTGGAAATTCTTTCGAACATATTTCACAAACAAACGGTTTTTCTTTTGTAGTGCCTTTTCAATGCACCACTTTCGGAAAATCCTTTAGAACATATTTCACAAACATAAGGTCTTTCATTTGTATGGGTACGCAAATGTGCGTTCAGATGACCATTTTGTGAAAATCCTTTGGAACATATTTCACAAACAAATGGTTTTTCCTTTGTATGGGTACGCAAGTGTATTTTCAATTCACCACTTTGTGAAAATCTTTTGGAACATATTTCACAAACAAATGGTTTTTCCTTTGTATGGGTACGCAAGTGTTCTTTCAAATTACCATTTACTGAAAATCCTTTGGAACATATTTTACAAACAAATGGTTTTTCCTTTGTATGGGCACGCAAGTGTTTTTTCAAATTACTAGGGTCTGAAAATCCTTTGGAACATACTTCACAAATAAAAGGTGTTTCTTTTGTATGGGTACGTAAGTAATTTTTCAGATTATGATGATGTGAAAATCCTTTGAAACATATTTCACAAACATAAGGTTTTTCCTTTGTATGGGTACGCAAGTGACTTTTTAGATGACCACTTTCTGAAAATCCCTTGGAGCATATTTCACAAACAAAAGGTTTTTCTTTTGTATGGGTACGCAAATGATTTTTGAAACTATGAAGATGTGAAAATCCTTTGGAACATATTTCACAAACATATGGCTTTTCCTCTGTATGGGTACGCAAGTATACTTTCAATTTACCTCTTTCGAAAAATCCTTTGGAACATATTTCACAAACAAAAGTCTTTCATTTGTATGAGTACGCAAGTGCACTTTTAAATTACCAGTACGTGAAAATTCTTTGGAACATATTTCACAAAAAAAGTTTTCTCTGCAGCTTGAGGGTGATTCTGAGGTTCTGACATTTTCTTTCAGGAAAATATTTATTTTCATAGAATATAAGCAACAAAATATATGCATAAAAAGATAGTTGGTTGAAATTATCTAAGAAAATTCTTTAAATACTTTTGTGGCAGTCTTCCACTTTAAAATCTAAAATGTTAAAAAAAATTGATGATTTAATTTTTATCTTCAGATGTAATTACATATTAATTATAAATTTTTATACAATTCAATTATTTGAACTTCCACAAAATGAAAATAAGACATATTTGTACAAACTACTACTTGTTTAGTTATTAATGTTTAAGGACATAGATGGTTTGCAGTAGCGAAAAGATTTTAGCAACGTCTTCTGTAATCCAAAACATTTCAAAATCATATTCACCTTTAAATTATATTCTTGATTAATGTTAAGTCAAGAGGTTGTATAAAATTTATAAACATAAAATTGAGAAATACTAATTAAATAAGAAATTCTATAACGAAATACTAAAAAAAAAGTTTTTGACAATTTGTTACATTACAAATTTGAAACAAAAATAAATGCAAAATGACAAAAAGATTTTCTGCACTCCACTGCTGTCTTTTAGGTATAAATAATGGAAGACAGTAAAAAATAAATGAAAATTTTCAATTTTAAACATTGGTTTAAAACTGAAGAGTTATTTGAAAGATGTTACATAAGATGCTGGTATTAAATGAACGTTTATTGTATATGATTATTCTGAAATTTACAGCTGCTTTGCAGCAAGCAGTATACACAACGTACCATGCATGTTCAAGCAGTGTAAATATCAGGGGACAGATTGCAGTGACCACAAAGCGATCGTAGAACAAATCCTTTTAGTATAGAGTTTTAGTTTAGTTTAGTCTTTCTTCAAGTTCTCAAATAAATAACATTAAACAATAAAATTTAACTTTCACTTTTGACCAGGATCTTTCAATTTTCATTCATGGTGCGAAAGTTAGACATCGTAAGAGATAAACACGCTGGCTACCAATATTTTAAACAATTTTTAAATCCCTGAGTTATGCTATATGTCATGGTATTTTTCAAGTGTTCTGCTTCATATGCCAAATTTAGCCAAAAATTTTATTTAATAAAATACATCTTATTTCTAAGTAGCATTTATTTTAGATCGTTCATTAATTTTGAATTGCTGGTATGAAACACATTAATGCTATGAGGTTGGAAAAAAATTATTCACGCACCACCGCGGACAAATGTAGTGATTTTTGTATAATTCATACAGTTGTTTAAGTGTTAAATACCTTTAAGAACAGCAAAATATTGGGGAAAAAATACACTTTAAAGCAATGGCTTGGAGCTAAACCAAAAATCAGTAGTTTTTCACTGAAATTTGGACGATATAAGAAGTTTTTAGATTAAAAAAGTAATAATACAAGACGTAAAATATTTATACCAAAATGTAATAATGAAGTTTTGTATTAAATAAATAATAATAAAAAGAGTTGGCAGCTTTGGGATTGATCAGAAATGGGAGATTTTTAATCCAGAAATAGTAGCTGGAATTCAAAAATAGCTTCCTTTTTTTTTTCTCCCCTTCAGAAAAAAATAGTCACTTTTGAAGGGTTTTGAGATACAATAGTAGCCAGAGTCTTCTGATGCTAAAAATAATCGCTTTTAGTAGCATTTTAGTTACAAATGACAGCCCTGCTTCTTACCGAGCAGAGGAAAAGGGAATGGATAGTAATCTAAACATCTGTGCATTACCACAGAAATAAAATTATATTTTGAAACTTTTATGGTAATACAGAATTTATTTTCAATTACCATAATACAGATGGAATTGTCAAAAATTTACATACTGACAAAAACCTCCAAATCTCAAGAAATCGTAACATTTGCCTTATAATAAATCTTGATTTAGTTTTGTTGGTGTAATTTGTACTTAACTTCGAAATCTACCTGCGCCTGTAGGCCGAGTCACAGGGATTTTTTTTTTAATACTCTTAGTAGAGTATCTTCTACTCATGCGAAAATTATTAAACTTATATTAATTTCTGTCTAAATTCGAATAAAAGATATTGTCTATGATTTCGTCATAAAACACACCAGCATTTAGTTACATTTATTAAAATATTTGAAACTCTCTAAGTTTCAACTACGATAAGAGATGTTAAAAGCAAAAAATATATTTCAGTCCTCCTTGGATCATTTTCAATTCTGCACTGAGCTGCACTTGCCTTCTGTTGGGCGTCACTTCGAATCATTTTTCATCTTCTCCGCATATGCGTGTCTCTTCTTTATCATTTCGCGCCAACCCTGCTACACCAGTGGACGCAGGGGCGGATTTATGAAGTGAAGGGCCCCTCTCACTGGAACTTTTTGGGGCCCTTTTATCTTGAAAAATTGGGTACATTTATAATTTTAAAATAATAGATATTCAAAACTTAATTACAATAATTACTTACAAATGAATTAAAATGTATTCAAATCGTTAAGGATTAATTACACAAAATTCATTTCATGTTCAAATTATATCAGATTATTTTACATGAACTTAGATACTGTGGCGGATAAATGTGCTAAAATTATGTACCTTATCTTCCTTTCCATTTTTTAAGAACATAAAATGATAATTCAAACTTCAAACCAAGGTAAATCAGAAACTAAGGAGATAATATTTTAGTGTCTGCTGAGCTATAACTCAAAAACTCTTTTCGCTTCTTTTCGTTTTTGGCTCATTTATGACAAGAAATAAGATATAAATGTATGGGGTTTTAATGCATGGGACTGCAGCGGCCTGCACTACATCCCATTATCTTGCTTGCAATTTTAATTTCATGTTTTAATAAACAATTTCAGAAATCAAATAAATTCATCAAGTATAATCAAATTAAATTAAATTTTCTTTTTTTCGTTACATAACTGGGTTCTTAGAATGACAATAGCTTTCCAGATGTAAAAAGAATTCGAAGCTCCACAAGTTATTTTAAACCCATCTGCACTGCATTTTTATGTAAATATATTTCTAAACACTGATTTAATTAACTAATCTGTATATAGGTTTGTTAAAAGTTGCACTTCCATAACTGCGATTTGCGAAAAATCTGCTAAAATGGAAAAAATTCCTATTGAGTTTAACTATGGAGGACATTGTCTTTGACAGTCATGATATATCTCATTGTCGTGTGTCATTTTTGATCTGGATGTGGAGAATTTTTTTTGAGAAGGTAAAAATATAAACAATGCAATAATAAAACTTATGCAATAATAAACTATGCAAAAATAAAATAGTGATTACTAGCTGACCCGCCCTGCGTTGCTTGGGCCCGTTATAATAACCTTAAACAAAACTAAAATATGTATGATTTTATATCTTAGTAAAATCGGGGCACTAATGCCTCTGGCAGCGTCTAGTGTGTTCCCAACAAACCTCTTTTCGAATGAACTTGTGACCTGGGCCCCCGCGGCGGCCTAAGGCAGCGTATATCGGGAGTGTTTCGCACGCGCGGAAGACAATCGAAAACCAAGTTGAATGGCAAAAACCCTGTAGTAATCGGGCCCATAGAACCTGAGACAAGAATGTGCTTTTGGCGGGGGAAAATGAAACTAAAAACTGCAAGACAAATGTAAGCTAAATTGAATTAGACAATTTTCGTTGAAATCGAACCCATAGAAACCGAGAAAAGAATGCATGTTAATTTTCGAAAAGGGTGGTAAAATAAGCCCAAGATAAACTTTCATAACGCGGAAAATTGCTAAATCATAATCTAAGTTGAACGAACAAATTCCCGTTGAAATCGGACTGATAAAACCCGAGGAAAGAATGCTCTCCCAAGCGGTGGAAGGTGCCCCCTCTCCAATAATTTTGCCGAATTACCTTTAACATTAACCCAATATTTATTTTATGCATGAAATCCCCCCCCCCCTATAAAGTTAACGACTTACCTTTAACTGTAGACTTATTTTTAATTTCGGCTGTAGTGAGTAAACGGAAGTTGATGCCGAAAAAGAAGATTAATATTCGAAAAAGGTGGTGCATAAGGAAAATTTTTAGTAGTTTATAAAGTGACTGGAGGACCCTAGAACTATGTTAAAGAAAATTGCAAGAGAATCGGATCATTTTTAAAGGAGCTGAACCAAGGGCTGCAAGAAGGCGATTAATATTCTAAATTGGTGGTAGCTAAAGTTTGTCGTTCCTGTAGTAGCTGAAGGACCTAAGAAGTTGTTAGAAAATAAAAAGCTAGTGAATCCGACTGTTTTTAAGGGAGCTATAATAGGGGGATCAAAAGGTGTAAATTGGTAGCTGAGAGCAGGACTCTTACGCTCGTATTCACGAATAACTTCGACCCGGAGTTATGCAGAAAACCCGGGTTGAAAATTCAAATGGCATTCACCGTCAACCCCACTGAACCGGTTCGAGGTTGAAATCTAACGCCGGGTTCAGTAACCCAACCTTGGTCTACAGGTGGTTCAACCCAGGATTTTTCAACCGAGCATGCGTATTTAACGAAAAACAAGCGGTGAGAGTGAGGAAGGAGAGGGAGAGGACCGCCATTTTAGAATGGCTGATAGAATGTGCTGTGTAAAATATAGAAGTTCTACTAGTAAATAAAACGGAATAACATTATGCAAAGGTATGTAATCTCATATATATGTAATTATCTTCAATATTTTTATCTGATTTGTTTATATTTATGTATATAGCCTCTTATATATTAAATACATGTTGAATTGTTTGTTTACATAAGTACGCGTGGTCGCGAAAAATTTATTTGTCTTAAAAATAGCCAATATTATTTAAACAGCCGAATAATTGCTTCTAAAGTAACAACTGTCGCGTTTAAGGTCATTTATTTTTTGCAATTTTGATGTTAAAAAATTCACAAATGTATTTTAACAGGACCGAAATAAACGCCATGCTTGCATAAGTTCTAATTAAAATGTGAGACTCAGGCTAATTTGCATTTTTGTTTAAGTAAAGAAATACACAGATTATCTTAGAATATCCATAGATTTTCTGTAGATTTTTGATCAGTACTTATAGAACGTTTTAAAATTAAATTTTGGGTCTATTGTGTAAAAGATATATTATTGTTTATGTACAAACTGAGATAAATATAAATCAGATCTATAAATTAGATATTTTAACTTAAAATTTAAACAATTTGAGTTTTATTTCTTTATTGATTTTTTTTCCGATTGTTTGTAAGCTTCTACGTATGTTTCTCAATTTTTGTGGAATTTGAAATATTTATTTTTCAACTGTATTTTAATTTCAAAATTATACATAATATAAAATATTGCATTAGTACTATTTTATACGAAAATAATAATAGTAATAATAAATCCTAAAATGAATAATTTTTCAATGTTACCTCCTGAAATTGTGACTTTTTTTAGAGATCACTTATAATTTTTGCTTTTAATTGACAGCTAAATTAAAATAAATTACTAAAGGGTTGAAATACGCTGATAAAAAAAAAAAAAACACTTTCCTTTTTTTTAAAATAACCCCACACCAAAAATATTTTTATCAGCCCTTACATTATGACTATTATGATGACTATTTTTAAGGTAAATAAATTCTTCGTGATCATGAGTATTTAAGAAAGCAAACAATTCAAGATGTAATGAAGGAGATATAATGTATAAATATAAACAAACCAGTCAAAAAATGTATAGATAATATATATGTATGTGTATGTATGAGATTACATATATTCTTCTATTTTTGGTAATATGTACTTTAAACTTTCTTTTTATTTCTAAATCTTACACAGCATCTTCAGAAATGTTTAATTTACTTAAATTAAAAAATGACACCAAAAAAGAGAAAAATATAGAGGGAATGGGTAGGGTGGTACAAATGGGAACTTGTTTTTCTCCACTGATTCACAAACAACAGACAGCTATTTTATTTATTAGATAATGTAAAATTATATGAAACTATTAATAATTAATTTGAGTTGTTTTGTTAGCTTACAAACTATCATTATTCTGCCTATTTAGTCTAGAAATCTATCATTAATCAGTCATCATCAAAAAAAAAAAAAAAAAAAAAAAGAATCCCACTTTTAATTTCTATTCTAAATGAGATTCTTATTACATCTAATGAAGTGATATCTAAATGAGTTAAAAATATGAAATTAAGAAGCTGGGAAAAATATAGAAAATAAAATAACATTTTCTAAATAAATACATTTTTTCAAATGCAACACTTCAACCAAAAACAAGTGTCTTCGTGCATGTAATAATATATCGTAATTATTAGGCTAATTTATCAAAAAATAGTCAAAGATAATCAAGTGAATAGCTTTGATCTTGTAAATATGATAATAGAAAAATTCTCATACAAATGGCTGGAGGGGAAGAGGTGGGGATAGGTCCTAAAAGCTGGTCGATAAAAATTCAACTTTCTGTAATATTTCACATTTATTTGTCCAGATAGTATTCAGAATACATTTATCATGATTTAGGAAAGGCCTTGTTCGATTATATGTGTTGAATGGAAATTCATACACTATACACTAGTAGTCTTAAAAAGTTAAAATATTTGTGTTCCTTAAAATAATATCTTATAAAATATCGCCACTGCACACAGTTTTAACTTAAAGGAAGTATAGAGTTTTATTTAGCTACTAGTTAAATGAAAAATGTTTATCAATCGCTCGGAAGTGATAAATATATGCGACTCTGCGGCTTGGTACCTGGTGCCAGGGCACCGCTAGGATCACCTGTTCCGCTTTTTCTGCAGTTCTGTTAATATTATTTCACTACTTCTTCCTGTCAACCTGGAATATTAATTACTATCTAATTTAATTAGAATTAAACATTTTAATTAGCTCGCTGAAAATCCAAACAATAAAATGAATACATCTGGGATACCATCTATACTAATAAAAGAAATAGTATATATAAAGTACAACAGACTACTTTCTTAATTTTTTCCCCCTTTTTCTCCATTTTAATATTTTCATTATCAGAAATTGTTTAATTGCTAACTAGAGCTATTAATAATAGAAATCATCATAATTGCTGTTGAAATAAAATTTTAGTTTTTATTCAAATCAAGTTTCATTAGTTTTGGCCCAAATCAAGTTCTATTTTTTAGCAACTATGCGAAAATTTATTTTGAAAAAGAACCTTTTAACATTTATTTTAGCAGTTGACACGTTTCGTATCATTAACCCAACTCATTAATAAATTTAAAAGAAAATAATTTTTAAAAAAATATTAAAACTTTCAAGAAATTAAATTAAGTTGATCCATATTTAGTAATTACAGGTTTTTATTTTGTCCATACATTTTGCGGGGATAAAGAAAAAAAAAAAAAAAAAAAAAAAAAAACTACATTGAATCATCCATTTCTTTCTTTCTTTCTTTTTTTTTTTTAATCGGCGTTTTATCTTCCAAAACATAAACAAACGAAGTCTCGACGCGAAACCGAACAAGGCATGTGATTTTTTTAACCAATAAACACATTTCGTTCAACCTAGGTCGAGAAACCCCGAGTTGGGTAACTTTTCATCCGAAGTAAACGGTGAATACGAGTTTTCAACTCCCGGTTGAAAATACCAACCTGGGGTTACTGAACCCGCGGTTTAACCCTCGGTCGAAGTTATTCATGAATACGAGCGTAAGATGAAAACATGTTAAAAGGTCCTAGTACTTAGCTCTTTAGATCTTCAACTAGTGGAAATTAAGCTTAGGGTATGAATTAATCAACAGGATAAAATTTTGAAGAAACGCGCAAAAACAGTGGAAAATTCTTAAAAAAGGGCCCTAGGGCACCAATAAAAATATGAGAGGTAGCTGGAGGTCCTAAGAAGTTGTTAGAAAAAAAGCTACTGAATCAGACCATTTTTAAGGGAGCGATAATAAAAGGCCCAAAACTGACAAACTGATAGTTGAGAGCAGAGCCCTAAGTTAAAAATATGGTAAAAGGTTCTAGGACTTAGCACTTTAGATCTTTAATTAATCGAAATCAAGCATAGGGTATGAATTATTCATTTGAATAAAATTTTAAAGAAATGCGCAAAAAGAGGGTGGGGGTGCTTAAAAAAGGGCCCTAGTGCCTCAATTAAAATATGAGGGAGTTGATCCGCAGAGAGAGGTCCAACACTCAACTTTAAAGTTCTGCATTGAGAGTGTGACACAATTAGGGGATGAAACTGCATGGTGCCCAAAAGGGCCCAACTGGAGCAAGGCCTTAACTGGAATGTAGAAACGGGGGAATAACTGAATGGAAAAGTTCTCCCAAAACAAAGATCGGATTAAAAGGGCCAATTTATTAAGAATTTAGGCACAAAAACTTCGAGGTGCCCTGAAACCAGATGCCAGTGGGCCAGGATCTTAACTGGAATGTAGTTGGCTAGGAAAATTTTTAGTAGTTTATAAAGTAGCCGGATGACTCAAGAACTATGTAAAAGAAAATTCTTAGAGAATTCTTAGAGAAGGTGCATCAAGGGCCCAAGAAGGCGATTAATGGTCAAAATTGGTGGTAGATGAAGTCTGAGAATTTTTTTTTTGTCATTCATGTACTAACTGGAGGACCTAAAAAGTTGTTAGAAAAAAAAAACCTAGTGAATTGGACCATTTTTAAGGGAGCTATAATAGGGGGCTTAAAAGAGGCCAACTGATAGTTGAGAGCAGAGCTCAAAAATGGAAACATGTTAAAAGGTGCTAGTACTTTAGAACTTCAATTAGACGAAATTAAGCATAGGGTAAGAATTAATCATTAGAATAAAATTTTAAAGAAATTCGCAAAAAATGAGGGGGAATGCTTTAAAAAGGGCCCTAGGGTCCCAATATAAATATGAGAGTGCTGGACCGGGGATAGGAGTCTAAGAATCAACTTTTAAATTATGCATTGGAGAGGGTGACGCAATAAGGGGGTGAAAATGCATGGCGCACAAAAAGTTCAAAGGGCCCTAGAAGAACAGCGTCTTAACTGGAATGTAAAATTGGAAGAATAACAAATGAACAAGACGGAAATTGTACGTCAAACATAGCAAATGGGTTCGTACTATATGAGTTCGCATAGTTCGTACTATAACTAGTTTCATAAATATTCAGATCTTGGTGTAATAGCTGTTGCGCTCTTATGCAAAAAGACATGAATACGAATTTATTACGATTATATATATTAAATTCAGAAATACGAAAATAATATAATAATAATAATAATAATAATAATGCATATTAAATATGACGTAATCACAATGGCAACCAGGAATCATTACCTATCTTGGGATGTCATTAAATTAATTACGTATGATAGGATTTAATAGAATAATCACCATGGCAACCTATAATAATTACCTATCATGGGATATCATTGAATGAATTAAGTATGATAGGATTTAATAGAATGAAGAAAACTTTTATTAATATCTTTTAAGTTTTGATTTGATTTTCATAAAATTTGAAATGGCTCGACAAAGTTCTGCAACGAATATATATAGTAAATTTCAAACCATGAGGTTGGATAGATTTTGCGCTATTATATGTGGACAGACGGACCAGATAATAACTACAGGTGCTACGTATTTATATAATTATGACATTTCCCCATAGACCATAATATAATGGAATACTTTTGAGTACCTCTGTAAATAAGCTATGAAGTTTAACAAGCTTAAAACTACTGAAGTCACACTTCCAGATATTATCATCCGTAGACGGCCATGTATCCAATTCTTTGCGTGGCCCTGTATATAATTTTATTTATATTATCCAAACATTTCTTAGTATATTAAATATGTAGTTCAACGTAAAAATTAATAATTCATTTAAAACCAACTTTAAGCTATTTTCGTTCATACTCAGTAACCCTTAAGAATTATTTTGTGTAGCCCTATATATAATATACAGCATTTATACTCACAACGTAATATGCAAAAACTTTGTTAAACTTAAAAACTCATATCATGGCTAAAAATGCACTTCCAGTAATCATCGGTAATATACAGTACTTCGGATCTATACAGCATCTGAAATCTTTTGTATGTCCCTGCAAATACTATGCACTTTCTATTATAGAGGAAGTAACTTGTAATAAACCTTAGCAACGTATATCAATTTCATTATATGTGAAATAGTTTAACATAATTAAAATACGCCACAAACAATGTTTCCCCCAATACCATTATGTAACGGAATTTTTTGCGAGACCCTGTAAATGAATAATAAATGTTCTTTGCTTCGCCTATTCTACAGAATGTATATTTTATTTCACTTCATGAATTCATATTCATTTCATTATGTTCGAAATGGTGTAACATCATTAAAATGCACTTTTGACTGTGCCTGTAATTGACCTATAGATGTGATTTTCATAAAATTTGAAATGACTAAACAAAATTCTGCAACCATTACATATTTTAAATTTTAAACAATGCGATTGGGTAGCTTTTGCGCTGTTATATGCGGACAGACGAACCAGACGATGACTGTAAGTGTTTTATGTTAATTGATAAATATAAATAAGATTCAGACTTCATAATAGTAACTTATCTTTACTAATCTAAAAGACCACATGCTTGCACGTTGTAAGCATCATCGAATAGCAACACCACTGAACTCACTTCCGTTCATTTCCAAACCGTTGCCAATACTACTTTTGTAATACATGAAACACATGTTACATCTTCCTCTTTTGGAGGAAAAGAATATTATTACATTACATTAATCATTATACTTTGAGGACGATTTATATTTCTATACAAAGAATATCATTACAAAACATTAAAATTATGAAATTACATTACATTATATAATCATTGTACTTTTGAGGAAGATTTATATTTCTACCACTTTTTGTTTTATACACAGAAGTCATATTATCATCATTGGTAGTGCTCTGATGGTGAAGATCATTTTCTGTTGTATGCTCTGCACTTTGACCTTGTTGAACATTATTACATAAATCAGAGTAGTCTGAAAGCAGTATATTATTTTGATTATTAGTTTTTCGTATATGAAATTTATTACGTCTAACAATTCTGTTGTTCTTAGTTTTAACCCAATATGACCTAGGTGTTGAGTGCTTGTTAACTATTACAGCTGGTTCCCATAAATTTCCTACTCTCAACATTACCTTTTCCCCAGGACAGAAATCTGGTCTTACCTGAGCATGTCTGTCATAATAAAATTTAGCTTGTTTTTGTTTACTCAGTAATTTCTTTTTAAATGTATTGTCTATTCTGGGTTTTAATTCTGTCTGCACAATGGGTAACTTAGTTCTTAAATTTCTACTAAAAAGCATTTGACTGGGTGATAAGTTTATACCTGAAATTGGAGTGCATCTGTATTCTAGCAATGCATCATACAGTTTTTCAACCCCTGCTTTTCGTAATATGCTTTTAGCAATACCTACCATTTTCTCAGCAAACCCATTAGCTTTTGGATAACGAGGACTACAGGGAATGATTTCAAAACACCATTCTTTAGCAAATTGTTTCATTTTCCAGCTATTAAAGGGTACATTATCACAAATCATAGTTTTGGGTATGCCATGTGTTGAGAAAATGGATTTTAACTTGTGAATTACTTCTAAAGCACTTTTTTCATTTATTGGAACAATATCTATCCATTTTGTTAAATAACACCCTACCACCAGATAGTTCTTTCTCCCTTACTCACAAATATCAACACCAATTTTCTCATATGGCAAAATGGGAATCTTATGATTAATTAATGGTTCTTTAACATTTTGAGGTCTGTACCTATCGCAAACTAAACACGTAGAAATCATTTTTTCAATATCATCATTAATTCCAGGCCAAAACATTACTTGCCTAGCTCTAGCTTTTGATTTCTCAATCCCACAGTGTGCTTCATGCAATAACAATAACATACTTTTTCTTAAAGATGTTGGCACTACAACTCTACTACCTAAAAATACCAAACCATTTTCAACGGTCAAATCATTTTTAAGTTTGAAATAAGATCTGGCTTCCCGAGGGACCTGATCAACACCAGCAGGCCAACCCATTTGCCAATAGCTCTGCACCAATTTTAACCCCTGATCCCTTGAGGTAGCCTCCCAAAATTCCCTTTTTTTAGACTCAGACATCTGTAATTGTTTTGTCAGAGTGTGAACAAATTCATTCGTTTCAATGCTCTCCCCATCTACTTGTATATCCAAAAATGAACGTGACAACAAATCAGCTATGTACATAAATTTACCAGGCAGATATCTAAGGTTTAAGTGATACTTTAAAAGCTTAATTTTTATTCTTTGTAATCTGTTTGATAATACATTGCATATATTTTTTTTCATAATAGAGACCAATGGTTTATGATCCGTAAGGACCTCAACCTCCCTGCCATAAATATAATAATGAAACTTATTTGCAGCAAACAATATGCTTAAAAATTCTTTCTCAATTTGAGCATAGTTTTTTTCAGCATTTGTTAAACTACGAGAGGAAAATGCTATAGGTTGACCATTTTGTAACAAACAACATCCTAATCCATCTTTTGAACTATCAGCTTGAATAGTTATCGGTTTATTACTATCAAATATTCCTAACACAGGCGCACTGGAAATCAAGTTTTTTAAGTTTATAAATGCTTTAGTGTGCAACTCTAACCATTGCCACTCAACATTTTGTTTCAAAAGCTCTCTTAGTGGAGCAGTTTTATCAGAAAATTTTGGTACAAACCTTCTCAGATAATTGAGCATCCCTAAGACACGCTGCAATTCAAGTTTATTTCTTGGTTCTTTTAACTCAGCAATAGCTTTAACACGGTCAGGATCAGGCCGCATACCTGAAGCATTAAACAAATGACCCAAATACTTAACCTCGGTAACCCTATATTGAAATTTGTCTTTATTAAACTTAATGTTAAGAGCTTTAGCCCGGTCAATCACTTTGGACAAAATTTCATCATGTTCTTCCACTGAACTAGCTGCAATGAGAAGATCATCAAAATAAACTAATACACCCGGTATATCTCCAAAATTTTCCTGGTTACGTTTTTGAAAAATTTCAGGGGCACATGATATTCCCATTGGCAACCTAAGAAACTTATAACACCCAAAGGGTGTACTAAATGTACACAAATCACTGCTTCTTTCATCTAAAACAATTTGAAAGAATCCATCCTTAAGATCTAGGACAGAATACACAGATTTATTACATAATTTGGGTAAAATTTCTTCAATTGTAGGAATTAATACGTGCTCCCGTTTAATTGCTTTATTAAGATCCTGAGGATCAAGGCAAATTCTTAATGTACCATTAGCTTTTTCAATAATTACAAGGTTACTAACCCAACTTGTAGGCTTATCTACTTTCGCAATGATACCTTGACTTTCTAGATCTTTTAATTTTATTTCAAGTTTAGATCTTAAGCTTAAAGGTACCCTACGTGGTGGTCTGACAACAGGGTTTTCCTGATCTTTTAAAGTTATTGTACAAGTTCCATTAAATTTTCCTACACCTTCAAATACCTCTAAATAATTTTGAATAAACTGCTCTTTAGGAATTGATACATTGATATAAGAATCTAACTTACCTTTATTCGTCATTTCTACATTATTCAGAAAGTGAACTAACTTAAATTTGACACATGTGTCCAGACCTAACAATGGTCGTACATTGTTTGACAAAACCAGAAATTCTATGATATGATCTACACCATCGGCAATGCAAGATAATGATGCAGACCCAAGAGCTTTAAGTTTGGAACCTCCAAAGGCTTCCAAAATAACGTTACACTTTTTTAACTCACTCTCTGAGGATACTTTTTTAAAAACACTTAAGGGTAGAATGTTTACTTCTGCTCCAGTGTCCACTTTGAATGTCACAGATATTCCATTGATCAGCACAGTTTTTGTCCATTCTCTTAGAGTGGTTGCCGAATGGATTGACCTCACCCTTGACACAGAGTCCACGAAAAAATCTTCTGAGTCACTGGCCTCGGTATTAAGTTTCACTTCTTGAACAGGCTTGAATTTACAGGCGTTGGCAAAATGATTAAATCGATTGCATTTAAAGCATTTTTTTCCATACGCTGGGCACTGATTCCTACGATGTTTTCGATTGCACTCCTTGCAGAATATATATTCACCACTAGGACATTCGGAGTCCCCTCTAACATTATCTTTTGGAAATTTTCTTGGTCTCCAACTTGGTTTCGAAGTACTTCCACGTAAGCTATCGACACTTTGACCCTGCACAGTTTGGGTTCTTTGCTTACTTAATTCTGCTGCTTTTCCTATCTCAATGGCTTTCGATAAACTTAGATCAGTCTCTCGAAGCATCCTTTCTTGGAGATTTACATCAGCCACTCCTAGAACAATTCGATCTCTAACAACAGACTCAGACTGGTCTCCGAACTCGCACGATTTTACCAATTTCTTTAAATCCGTCACAAAAGCATCAAAAGGTTCTGTTTCTTGCTGCTTCCAATTGTTGAAAATAAATCTCTCGACTACAATGTTTTTTTTAGGCGTCGTATAAATTTCAAATTGCTTAATTACAGCTTCATATTTCTGCTGTTCTTCGCCGGTTAACGGCAGAGTATTGTAAACTTCTACTGCTTCCTCACCTGCAGCACTTAAAAATAAAGCAAGCTTAACATCCGGATCTTTTGAATTATTACCTGACGCTTTCAACCAGATTTCAAACAATTGTTTGAAACGACGCCAATTTTCTGCGACATTTCCATCAAAACTTAGGCCTTGTGGTGGACGACAAAACTCCATCTTCAGTCAGATGCTTCTAACAATGTACACATATAATTAACTGTGAAAGTCAGACATAATTACGACTACGCCATGTTTTATGTTAATTGATAAATATAAATAAGATTCAGACTTCATAATAGTAACTTATCTTTACTAATCTAAAAGACCACATGCTTGCACGTTGTAAGCATCATCGAATAGCAACACCACTGAACTCACTTCCGTTCATTTCCAAACCGTTGCCAATACTACTTTTGTAATACATGAAACACATGTTACAGTAAGTGCAACGTATTTATATAATTACGAACGCACCTAAAAAAGGGCAAATATTGGATTAAAAAAAGAGTAATTTATTAACAATTTAGGGCACGAAAATTTCAAGTGCTGTGTACCAGGCCCCAGTGGGCCAGGATCTTAACTGAAATGTAGAAAGGATGATAAATAAATGAAGAAAGGGCCCCCAAAACGAAGAAGATCGGATAAAAAGAAGGCAAGTTATTAAAATTTTAGGGCATAAAAAATTGAAGGGCCCAGGAGACCCGGGTCTTAAAAAATTAAAAATCTGACCCTCAGGTATATCAGGAACTGGCTTAGACTATCTCACGCAAATTTTCAGACTTCTACTTTCCGTAGATTTTACTAGCCGTCGCACACAGACAGAAACTTTCTTTTATTAGCATAGGTAGTATATGAATGAGTAATGAGTAACAAAATAAAAATACATTTAAAATATCAGCTTTATGAAAACTGCATTCTAAGTGTGGGGCCCCCAAAAGTCAGGGGCCCCATGGTGACAGCATATAATTTAACCAGGCCCTAAATCTGTACAGTAATTAAATCGTCATACAAATTCTCTAATGGGGTTCCTTTCGGCTCAGACCCAAGATTCCTTTGAACCCCACCCCATCTCTCCACAACCGATCATAGTCCTGATAATTCATAATGGAAAAAAAGATAAGGGAAAGCTAAAACATTTCTGGTAGCAGCAAAATTCTATTTATTACATAAAAATGGTGTAATATTTATTAACTGAAAAATTAACAAAGAACACTAAAAAAATCTCTTTTTCAAGACGTCACATTTCTCTTTGAACTCAAAAGAAGATTTGGGGGCCCTCGGGATGCGGGGGCCCCTCGCAATTGCGACCCCTTAAATCCGCCCCTGAGTGGACGCTCTATGCGGTTGATCGCATTGTGTTCGCTGACGGTTTCCACGGCCTCGCTCTGAAGTGCATGGTTAAAATTCTCATAGTTTGCTAGCTTTATGTTACGGCAAAACCTCGATTATCCGATGGAATTGGGACCGACCCTCTTTAGGAAAATTGAAATTTTCTGATAATCGAGAATGCTTCCATTTTAAGATTAAAGAGAAGTATGTGTGCTATTTCTTATTATATTAACAAGCGATTAATAAAAATAAAGCAATGGCAAAATAGAAACGAAAATAAATTACCAAAAATTTTATTTTGAAATTAAGTACCTTTTACATATTTCACAAGGGTTTGAAACAATGTTTTATTTGTCACAGTTTCGATTGTCTTTGTTTTAAAACTCTATCACGAAGTTTTTAAATAGTTCACCAGTATCACAGTCTTTCTGCGGCCATGCCAAAACTTTTGCGAAACATTCAAAAGCTTCAGAATGGCTAACTTGTTAGGTTTCATCATTCCACTTCGCAGCTTACGGGAGCTCGAGTTAAATTCAAAGGAATTCTAAGAAAGGGGATAGGAAATATATATATGTAGTCGCGGTTCGGAAAGGTCCGCTTACACCGAGGCTTACACTAAAGGAATGTGATAGATAAAAATAAAACCTTTCAAAATGGATTTTGCGCACAATGAATATGATAGTAAAAAAAAAAAAAAGCTTTAAAAATGGATTTTGGTTAATCGAGAGTTTCGGTTAAAAGAGTTTCGGAACTCTGAAAGTCAATTTCTATCTTCTCCTCTGCAATGAGCCTAGCCAAAGCCGGCTTTGGCAGTATTGAAAATGGTCCAGAGATGACTGAAATATATTTTTTTGCTTTTAACACCTTTGATGGTAGTTGAAACTTAGAGAATTTCACAGATTTTAATAAATGTAAAAAATATTGGCAAATCTTACATAATTTTAACTTCCTTTTACTGCCATAAGAGGTAGCTTTAAAGTTTTATTTCTTGAAACATTTTTGCATATCTTTTGTCTAAAAATTACGAAATTCATAAATTGAAAACTTTTCACTTTCCCTGCCATCTCATTCTGCTTTCGTCTTTATACCACCAAGGGGCACTCCCTTTTGAAACTTTTCCTATTTAACCTCAATCTCTTGACATTTATCCACTTTTCAAAATTTTTTTGTTTATTATTCCTTTCAATCCTTACTAAAATTCTTTAAGTCCTTGACCCGATCTGGCCATTAGGACCCTCATTCTGAAGAAGTTTTGGCCACATTAGGCCTAGCTTTATATCTCAAGCCCTAATCATACAGTTTACTTGGTTCTTTTAATATGCTCTTCATTTTCCCCTAAACTTCTCATCCATCTAGCCAACTTTAATCCCCAGTCTCTCTCACTGGGAATTTGGGGCTTCTTTGCTGTCGTTTGAGGGCACATCTTCAGCCAGCTCCAGACCCATGTAATAACACCTTGTTGGAAAGGTTTTACAAGGAAGGTCTTCATACGGGCATATTCGGAAAAATCTGAAAAAATTACAGAGTGTTCTTCTCATGTGGATATATATATGTTTATAAATTTTTTTTTGGCGGAACCTCGATAAAACGTTCGTAAGAAAATAATGAAAATTTCGTTTATTTGGCGATCTATCATCGGTTGGCGATGAAATTAAATTTCGGAAAATACTTTTTTATGTCGAATACTCTTTAAGATAAAAATGTTTCATATTGAACTTGTTTAAATAAATTTAATGTAATAACTTTAGTTTTGTCAGTTTTAGTTTGATTTAACTATAGTTTTGTCATATATATATATATATATGTATAATGAAAGTTAAATATGAAATTTTATGAATTAAAACAAAATTAAAATAAAATTGTTTCAATATCTCAAAATTAAGTCCAACTGAGCACTGTCAATTCAATTTTTTTTTTTTTTTTTTGTTTGGAAACGACGAATTCTCTGATATTAAAATGAATAACTGGTAAATGAATCTTGCCTTTATTTTGGAATACGCTTACATATATGAAAGTATTTTTTATATATGAAATTGTTTTTAAAGTAATAAAATTAAATAACAAGCAACATAAATATGTAATATGAAAAATGTATTTATTTAACTCTCTCACTGTTTACGTTTAAATCATTAAATACCTTTTACACGCATTCTAAAAATCAATTAACAAACAATTTTCAGGTGCATTAAAATCGTTTGCTTTTGGCGAGGAAAAGTACTGCTCGCCAAATCGCGTGACGCTTTCGTCTATTGGTGCCAAATATTCGAAAGTATTTTATTTTTTTGCAGACTTTCTACTGTAATTCCGCCGTTAAATTTGACTGATCATACATAAGCAGTTTAATTGGTGTTTTTTTCAAAATATTCTGAATATGCCCAGTAAGGAGACTTTCCTTGTTAGTCCCGTCTTCCATTTTCAAACCTTTTCCTAAGGTATATTTGACGTCGCCAAGAGTTTTATTCCCTTGGTTAGCACCCCTGACAATTAGGGGCTTAGTTACTGCCTGGATGGCACTTTAATTTTTTCTGACACTATCATGTCATATATTGTTAGAAAGCTTATTGTCCCTACATTCCTATTTTGCTCTGAAATCCATATATTTGTGGAAATTAGCACCACAAGATCTATTCACGTTATCACGATTCACTATTAAATTTCCTGCCAAATTATCACTAAGTCTTGAAATGACTGTTTTTAAGCTCATTTGTGCGAGTATCAAAGGATCAATTTTAGAGCATCCGATACTTGAATTTGGGAATCGATTCTTATAGTGATCGATGTTTTATGCGAAGTCTATGTTTATCAATACAGTTGATTCACTCACATCCACACTCATAAAATTTGCAAATACCTAAAACCCACACGTCATCACAGATGTAAACAATGAAACTTTCAATTCAGATGTAGGGGCAGAAATAGACTGTTTTATTTTTATATCAATTCCATATGTATTTTAAAATGTCATTCTCGTTAATATTACCGAAGTCATGCTTTTTCGTGAAATGAGTATAAATTTCTTAAAAAATCAAAGATATTGCTGATATCACTTGTAATCACTATATTCTTATCAAATATATTTATGTATTAATCAAGTTTTTTTTGTTATTAAGTCTGGCTAAACCTAAAATAAAACTTCCTTATTTTATGGTTTTGATGTGAATTAGTAGGGTACCTTTATGAGGCAAGTTTCGAATTTAGAAAAAATGTATCTGATCTTTATTATGCACATTTAATTATACATTATTATTTACTTGATCTTTACTTTTAATATTTGAATCATTTTTTAAATTATCTAAATTTTTATTATTTTAGTTTATTGCTTTACTTAATTATTTTAACATCTACTACATTGTAAGTATTCATTATAATCTCTATTACAATATCACATACAAATTACTGTTTAAAAAATATAAACAAAGCCATGACGAGAAATCTGCACAACCTTTGGTCCCAACCTGTGTGTATTTAAGGGTTGTTTTTGTACTCATTTTTTTGAAGAATTGCCATCACTTCTTATGATTTTGTACCATTATTATGCCATAAATAAATCAGTGCAGCATGGCAGGGAACGCTAACAGATTATTTTAGAAATTGCTGATTAATCTAACACCTTAAAAATTGCTAAATATAGTTTAAATTTCTAGATTTATTGCATAATTTTGTTATATTTTCTTTGTAAATATCTGGGCAAGATAGACAGATTGCCAAAAATGGTTGTCAATTGGCAATTTTGTTTATCATTGTCAATTGCCAATTATGTTTAAAATAGTATTTTAATGTAATAAACACACAAAATTGTATAACATGAACAATAATATAAAACCAAGCTAAAATAACACATAACAGTAATTTATTATACATTTATTAATTACATAGCATCAAATTGACTGTTTTTAGCAAAAAACCATATTAATGATGGTAGTTTTATTTCCAGTGGTTTGTAGAGTGATTTACTATGCCCACCAGAATGAATATAGTACCATAAAAATTATGTATTGTAAATATACTGCATCAATAAATATATCTATATATTATATATATGCTATATGCTACTATAGTTATGTTATATGTATATAAATACTTCCGCCTCTGCCTTTCAAGTGGCAACATATTAACTATACAAATAAAATGAAGACAGCAAAAAAAAAAAAAAAAAGGTTACTGTAAGTAATATTTTTGGTGCCATTGTTGGTGCAGTGAATATGACTTGGCCCGGATAATATGTGAGTACTTGGTTATGTTTTCTCCTCATTTATTTTGCATCAAACTCGAAAATATGTCACAAAAACTTTTAAAATGGCTGATTTCATAGAAAATACTGAAGTTTTTCATGCTTTATTTCACTGCAAACCTGTACTTTCATTAATAATATACGTATTTTTTTAATATTCTACCTGAACTTTTATTCCTAGAATAATGAATAGATTTTAGAAAACTTTTCAATAGGCTTACCGTGCTGTGAAGACATTACAAGAAGAGCTTAAAATGGCCACCATCCATGTCTTAAATTACACTGAGCTTCATTGTTTATGGATTGTAGCTGACAGAATCTATACTTGCCATAAAGAAATCTAAAAAAAAAAAAATAAATCATGGAATTTTAAAGCAATTTATTAATTTAGCAATTATGTTGAACATGGCCATGTTATGCATTACTTGGAGGGAAACAAAAGCTTAACTGTACAGGAACATAAAAATGTAATAAACAAGCTACATGAAAGTACAATTTGGTAATCTAAAATATTATACATGGAAATTTAGTCTACTTAATATATATGTTACGGCCAATACTTGAAATTGGCCAAAACTCGAATTGGCCAACAACCCTTTAAACTGACTGGCCAATTTCCAAACTGGCTAGATGTGATTGGCCAATTCTCGAACTGGCCAGATGCGATCGGCCAGTTCGCGAAGTGGCCATAGGCGAAATGGGTATATAGAAACCAATGTTTAGTTTTTATCCCTTTATGACATAATTGAGAGTGTTTATGAATTCAATTTGTCTGGCCGTCTGCCTGTCCGTGTTCTAACTCGAGTAAAGACTCGGATTGACTTATAATTGTTATATTATTTAGGTTTCTAAATTAATTTCGGTATTGGAAGTGAAGTGTGTACTATTTTTGGTTAATTTACAGTGACACACAAAAGTATTTTGTTACAATATCATCAATGAGAAAAGTTTTTCCGGTGTATTTTAATATGTTGTTACATTATCTCAATTATAAGAAAATTGATATGCATTTTAAGAATGGACAACAAACTGTTATCTAAAGTGTTTGAAATAAGTAGCAATTATATAGTTTGTTTACAGAGACACTTAAAAGTATTTCGTTACATTTCAGTGAATAGTGAAAGATCATTTTTAGCGCACTTAAATGATGTCACTCTATTTTTCAAACATAATGAAATTCACATGCTTCAAACATGTGGGGAGCAATATGTTTTTTCGTAGAGTATTGATTAAGTAGTCATTATAGTTCGTTTATAGGGACACCCAAAAAAATTTCGATAAAAAATTATGATATATGTGAAAAAATCGTTTATATGGTATTTTAATGACATTACACAGCTTCAAACATAACGAAACTGTTATACATTACTAATATGCTCTACAACATGTTTTCTATAGATTATTGATTAGGTAGAATTTGTCGTTTATTTAGAAAGTCACTCAAATAATTTGATTATTGGATTGGTTATGATCCATTATTGCTTGATGTGCGTTTTCAGCTGTGATAGCTTTTAAAATTTAATTTAGTTGTAGAGTATTACCTGGTTTGTAGATCATATGCAGTGCTGCATGAAAGCTAAAAGAAACACATTACCGGCTGTGGATATCCATTGCTGAACACTTCATATATTGGCCAAGGCTTCCTGGCCAGTTCGCGAATTCGCCGGCCAAAACCCGAAATATGCTGCTCATTCCATGTATTTCAGGTTTTGGCCAGGAATCTCGGCCAATTCTCGTATTGGCCAAGCTTCGGGTTTTGGCTGTAACATATACATAAACAACTAAAAACACTATACAGCCCAGTCCACTCTAATCCACGACCCTATAATCTGCACTATATTTCAGATGCAAACAAACAGTCAAAATATTTTTCTAAGCAGGATAACATACATGTTGACCATAATAAAAGTTGACTGATCTGATGAATTTATTAAAAATTTTAATAAATTTTAAATGCATTAAAAATTTTTGATGCATTTCTGCATTTATTAAAAGGAAATGTTTTGGGTATCTTGTAAATAACTATTAGACTGTTATATTTTGAACACATTTGTTGGCTATATAAAAGGTAAAATTGCTTTTGAAGAGGGATAGCTCTTTTGAATAAATACAGTAGACTCCCTTAAATCCGCGACCCTAAAATCCGTGTATTTTTTCACATGTAAACAATGAAATTTACAGTTAAGTTGCAGGAACAAAATTCAAGATGGCGCCGAAATCAGCGACTACCGCAATGTTTTTTTTTTACTAAATTTATTGTTAATAATTCTCTTTTGGTTATTACAGCTGATTTATTACTAAATAAATGTACATTACTTTTGATATAAATTAGCATATCTATATGATGATGTATCGATCTTACGATCGCTTTACCACTAGATGGCAGCATAGGACGTTTGGAATCGAATTGAATCAATTTCATCAGTAATAATTTAATATTTTTGTAAATTTTTATTTTACATAATTATTTTAATAATTACTTACGTTTAAACTAATAAATTATTTTAATATTTTACTTATTTTAATGTTTCACTTTATTGTAAGCATTCATTATAATTTTCCTTGCTTAACTACCAAACAAATTAATGTTTCAAAAATGTAAACAAATCAATGACCAGAAATTCGCAAAATTCTAAAATCTGCACAACCTCTGGGCCCAAGCTGTGTGGATTTGAGGGAGTCTACTGTATTTGTTTTAGAAAAACAAACTTTTGTTATTAATCAAGAAATCTTGATTCTTAAAAGGATTCAAGATTAAATTGCAGAGTATAAATTAAAAGCTGTAAAGCAAACCATTATCACTGTGATATTTGAGATTTAAAAACGAGAAGTAGAAATGTTTCTATTAATTTTGTATCATTATATCATTTATATTTATTTCAAATACTGAATATAGTAGTTTTTTTATACAAGAAAAACAATTTTTTTTTTTTCATTTACGTGTTATTTATTTACAATGTGATTACTATATTTGTTGATAAATTCCAAATATCAGAATGTAAACAAAGAAATGGCCTATAATCTGCAAAATCCTTGGTCCCGACCTGTGTGGACTAGAGGTAGTGTACTGTACTTCTTTGCTATAGCAGTGCTCACATTTACAATTCTACATAATTTACAGTTGCAATTTTGCTGAAGCTCCCTGCTAAAGCGGGTTAGAGTGAACACTAATTTTAAGATTAAAATCATAATTTTAGCATGAAAATATATAATACAGAAAATACCAAATTAAAGGAATTCAAGTATACACATAAACAATTTGATCTATAGATTTTTGTACACCTTACATAGCATACTAAAATTTTATTCAGCTGGAAAATGCATAACAAAATTGAAAATGCTTTGATGGCAACTGTCCTACATAGATGTCAATTTATTTATATCTTTATGTCCCACTCTGTATTTGAATTTATTTATGAATACTCACAGTGTGAAAATTAATTCAGATGAAAAAGGCGTAACTAGTTTAAAACACATATTCAGCAATTCTTACCCATCACTTACAATTAATTCAAATTATTTTTCAGATCCTCTTATATGATTTATTTAATTTACCTACACCCTTTGATATATTAAAATCTAGTTAAACTTAAAATGCAATACATAATTGAAAATCAACTTCCTGTGTTGCGAAATACGCAGCATTCCTTTCCCTCTGCTAAACAATTATTCTGATTGCGCAATTGAGAAACCTTTTTCATTACATGCTAGCGCAACACCCAACCCACGCACGGCAGAACTGAATTAGAACTAGAAGAAGAAGGTGCTTTTGGGGAGCGCCTCTACTTAAATTTTAAGACTAAGAACTAGTGAATTATGAAATGTAAATAGTTAAATTTTAATGTATCGTATTTTAATTTGTGTGTCATTTTGTATAATCAAGAATATTATTTATTTATACAAAAAGGATACCGGTGCATTTACTTTGAGTGTTAGTCCTGCTTATCACTAGAACAAAACCAGAAAACAGACGACCGCTCTCCGGAAATTTGGATATAGAATTCCAGTATTACAGGTAGGAGCATTTTTATTGATTGATTAAGTTAGAAGTATCAATAGTGGCATCCCTCGCCGTGATGCGGTCTGTCTGTCAGAATTGATGATTAATTAGAATCAATATAAGTTTATTTATCAAGACATTCTGCTTAAAGTATTAGAGTTAGAATATTTGACATAAATTAAAGAACTGTATTTGTTGTCAAGAATCATGACTGAAAGTTTAGTGATTGCGAAGAAAGAGAGGGCAGTCCTTCGCGAGAGTATTGATAAATTTATAAATAAAATTGAAACGATTTTGAAGGATTCCGATCCTGATCTCCTAGATTTGGAGGAAACTTTAGAGCAATTAAATATGGCAGAGATAGAACTGAAGCGAGCAGATACAGATATTAAAAAATTAATTCAAGAAGTTCAATTAGACAATGAATTACAAAATGCTCAGGAATATCGTGAAAAAATTAATTCTTGGCGTTTTAGAGCCAATCGAAAGGTAAAAGATTTAAATAAAAAGGAAACACGTAGCGATTCAATTTCTAAACAAGACTCCTTTTTAAAGGAAAGCATAAATATTAAATTACCAAAATTAAATGTCGCGAAGTTTTCTGGAGACGTATCAGAATGGCTGACATTTTGGTCGGCATACGAAACAGCCATTCATAACAATGATACATTAGAACCAGTTGATAAATTCAACTATTTAAGATCCTTTTTGACTCCCGACCCGTTAAAAAGTATTGACGGATTTTCCGTAACATCAGATAACTATTTAAAAGCGGTAGAGATTCTGAAGGGGCGGTATGGAAATACAGAATTGCTTATATCTGTACACACGAATAAACTTCTAAATATTTCTCCTCTAAGACATTCAAATGATACCAGATCCTTTAGAAGAATTTACGATGAAATTCAAACAAATATTAGAAGTTTAGAATCCCTAAATGTTTCATTGGAATCTTATGAAAGTTTGTTAAAACCGATATTATTTAAGCTATTGCCGAGAGATCTTGTGTTAGAATTTAATAAAACCCATGACGATGTTTTTAAAGTACAAGATATCATTTCATTTTTAAATAAACAATTAACATCCCGAGAAAAAATGTTTGCGTCAACGTCAAATGAAATGAATGATCGACCCACGCAAAGTAATTATATTACGCAACCACTTAAGAGAAATACTTTTTCCCCCCCTCGCGTCAATAAATTTGATTATCAGAATAGAAAATTACCAACAACGAGTGATTTATTAATTCAGAGCGAAAATGAGACTGCTTGTGGATTTTGTTTTGGTAGGCACCAGACAAATAAATGTTTTAGCACTCGTAATTTACCATTTGAGAAAAGACTTGATTTATTGAGGAAGAGAGGTATGTGCGGTCTTTGTTTAAAATTCGGTCACATACGGAAAAATTGTTTATCTAAGGAATTCTGTACTAATTGCCACGAAAAGCATTCAGAAATACTTTGTAATAAATCAATAAATTTAAAACGGAAACCTTTAAACACAGAGAATAATGATGTTGATGTTACGAAACAGATGCTCTCAAATCATAATATCATTTCCAATGTTTATTTGCAGACATTGATAGTTGCAGTCCCTAATAATAATCAATCAACTGAATTTATTAGAGTAATTATAGATAGTGGGAGTCATCATAGTTATATAACTCGTTATGCTGCCAATAAATTAAAATTAAGAAAGATAAAAACGGAGATAATTAATCACGGACTTTTCGGAGGCACGGAAAGAAAAAGTAAACATAATCGTTATGAATTTACGATTGGTAGTTTAGATAAAAATTTTCAATGCAAAATACAAGCTTTGGATGAAGAAAAAATCTGTACAGGAGTCAATTTATGTCGCGATAATAAATTGTTGAGAATCTTAGAAAAGGAAGGGGTGTTTTTGTCAGATGTACATAGAAACAATAGATTATGTTTGTATCAAAATAACCCCGAAGAAATACACATTTTACTCGGCGCTGATACAGCCGCGAAACTATTTACCGATAATATAAGATATTTCGCTGATCTGGGTTTAGCAGCTTTTGAAACGAAGTTGGGATGGACAATTATGGGGAAAATAGAGGGTAATCAAATTGGTTTCGAAAGTTCGTTATCAGTTCTATCGCTGTCTTTGCTCACGTCAAATGCTAATTTGTCTAATTTATGGCGATTAGACGCCTTGGGTTTAAGTAATGAAGATGACAAAACGAAAGAAGATTTGACCGAAGAAACAAAAAAGCATTTTTTAGAAAATGTCAAACGCGATGAAAGTGGTCGTTACGAAGTCGCCTTACCGTGGACTGTGGACAATTCCGTCTTAACAGATAATCGGTCATTAGCGGAAAAACATCTTTACAAAACCGAAAATAAACTTATCAAAACGAATAAAAGAAAGCAATATGAAGAAGTCTTTAATTTATGGGAAGATAGCCAGATTATAGAAGAAGTAGCCGATGAAAAGAAAGATAAGATTCATTATTTACCGCATCGACCAGTAATTAAAGAAAACAGTGAAACGACGAAAATACGCCCCGTTTTTAATGCTTCGGCACACACTAGAGACTGTCCTTCTTTGAATGAATGTCTCACCAAAGGTCCTAATTTAATTGAAATAATCCCTCGTATTTTAACCAGATTTCGGAAATACCGAATAGGAATTTCAGCCGACATCGAAAAGGCTTTTTTGCAAATTAAAATAAAAGAAAAAGACCGAGATTTTCTTAGATTTTTTTGGTTCGATTCCGATCGAAATTTGAAAATTTATAGACATTGTCGCATAGTCTTTGGACTTACTTCAAGCCCTTTTTTACTAATGGCTACATTAAATCACCTTTTGAGCGAAGTCCCCGAACTTTGGCAAGATACAGTTCAAATTTTGAGAAATTCATTTTATATAGACAATTCTCTCACTAGTTTAGATTCAATTCCTGATACCGAAAAGTTTATTACAGAATCTCAAATCATATTAGCGTCAGCTCACTTTAATTTGAGGTGTTGGCGATCAAATTTGCCTCAGGCTATGATCGATGAATCCGAAGATAAACCCAAAGTTGCACCCGTTTTGGGATTAATCTGGAATTTAGAGGAAGACACTTTAATGTGTAAAATAGATGAAACCATTAAAATAGATGAACCAATCACAAAAAGGAAAATATTGTCTATTATGCAGAAAATTTTCGATCCCATCGGATTCACCGCTCCAGCAATTCTTGTACCCAAATTAATTCTTCAAGAGACCTGGAAACAGAGATTAAAATGGGATGAAGAACTACCTGAAAATTTAAAGAAACAATTTACCAATTGGATGAATAAAATAGGTTTTTTGAAAGAAATTTATGTACCTAGATGGTTAAACATAATTCCCGCTAATGAAAACGAAATTTCGTTACACATTTTTTGTGACGCTAGCAAACATGCCTATGCCACTTGTGTTTATCTTAGGTGTCAAACGCAAGGAAAAACTCGAGTTCAGTTAGTAAATGCTAGAAGCAGAGTAGCACCCATCAAAGAATTCACGATTCCCAGGCTGGAATTACTCGCATGCCTTATTGGGGCTAGGCTCGCCAAATCTGTAACGGATGACTTAAAATTAAAACCAGAAAAGACTACATTTTGGAGCGATTCATCAACAGCTTTAGGGTGGATACGAAGGGAACAAACCTGGGGTACCTTTGTACATAACAGAGTTTTAGAAATAAGAAATCTTACCAAAATAGAAGATTGGAGACATATCCCTGGACACTTGAATCCGGCTGACCTCCCATCCAGAGGGTGTTCTTTTGAACAATTGGAAAAATCAAGATGGTGGGAGGGTCCCGATTGGTTATATTTATCAGAAGATCAGTGGCCACAACCAGAAGAGTATCCTGATGAAAAAGTCATAAATCAAGAGAAAAAGAAGACTATTCTTACTCTTTTAGATAAAGAAGAAACTGATTTTAATCGCTATTACCGATTTTTCTCCTCTTATCGGAAAAATGTCAGAATGATTGCTTGGATATATCGATTCTTCAACAACTCGAAAATGAAAGAAAAAGTTTCAGTTCCTGATATTTCTGTCGATGAGTTTGAAAAGGCTGAAACCATATTGCTACGCTTAATACAAAGAGAATCCTTTTCGGGCAGAACCGACCCAAAATTGAAATCTTTAAGACCACTGGAAGATAAACACGGTCTCTTAAGAGCCAAAACCAGCATAATTCTTAGAAACGATAAAGAAAATTTTCGTTATCCTATAATCCTTCCCTCTAAACATCCAGTTGTTTTAAGATTAATTTATGAAAACCATATAGAAAGACATCATGCTGGAGTTAGCAATCTAATGGCTCAACTCCGAGAAAATTTTTGGATATTAAAATCAAGAAAATGTATCAGAAATGTCCTTAGAAAATGTGTCAAATGCCAAAGGTTCCAGACACCTAGAATGGAGATCGAACAAGGAACCCCACCTGAAGATAGAATCAGAGATGCAGCTATATTTGAAGTGGTGGGAGTCGATTTAGCCGGTCCTCTTTATCTTGCCGATGGTTCAAAGGTATGGATAGCTTTATATACCTGTGCTGTCTATAGAGCGGTACACCTTGAAGTAGTTACCTCATTGTCTTCCGAATGTTTCATGCAGTCTTTAAGAAGGTTTATTGCACGAAGAGGCAGACCTTACATAATTTACTCGGACAATGGGAAAAATTTTATCGGCGCTAGCAGAGCACTTTCCAGTGTAGATTGGGAAGCCATAAAAGCCTTAGCCTCTATACAGAAGATAAGATGGAAATTTAACCCCCCTGCAGCACCATGGTGGGGAGGATGGTGGGAGCGCCTTGTACGAATGGTAAAGGAAATTTTAAGAAAAGTTTTGGGTCGCGCCTCGTTAAATTACGAAGAACTGAGCACAATACTCTGTGATATTGAGCATGTTATCAATTCTCGACCGATCACATATATCTCTGAAGATAATCGAGATCCTGAACCTTTAACTCCATTGATGTTCCTTCAAGAACTGCCTACATCCGGCGTTCCAGATATAGATACATTAGACTCACAAGATCTTAACAGACGAGCAAGATATCGTCAAAGAATAAGAAATGATCTGCGAAACCGATTTAGAACGGAGTACTTAGGACAGCTGCGGCAACAGTCTATGAAGAAGGAGAATTCCAAACCTTTGCAAATAGGAGACATCGTTCTTCTGGAAGATACCAACAAAAGACGTCTTCACTGGCCTTTAGCCAAAATAATAGATATCATTCCCGGAAAAGACAAAATAGCAAGATTGGCTAAAGTCCAAACAGAAAATGGAATTTTTCTCCGTCCTTTCCAACGTCTGTTTCCTTTAGAAATTGATGCAGCTAGCGATTCCCCATCAGATAATATAACCAAGCAGAAAGTTAACTTTAAGGTCCATAAAGAACAACGAAAGACTACTCCAGAAATCGATCAGACTAGAACCAGTGTAGAAAAGAGCCAACCCAGTGACAAAGCTATCTCTCCCGTGGTTACCAGAAGTGGGCGACTAGTGAAACCTCCTGCGAGACTCCAACTAGGACTTTTAGACTTTTGAGTTCCTCTCCAGGATCGAGAAACTCAAGGTGGGAGGATGTTGCGAAATACGCAGCATTCCTTTCCCTCTGCTAAACAATTATTCTGATTGCGCAATTGAGAAACCTTTTTCATTACATGCTAGCGCAACACCCAACCCACGCACGGCAGAACTGAATTAGAACTAGAAGAAGAAGGTGCTTTTGGGGAGCGCCTCTACTTAAATTTTAAGACTAAGAACTAGTGAATTATGAAATGTAAATAGTTAAATTTTAATGTATCGTATTTTAATTTGTGTGTCATTTTGTATAATCAAGAATATTATTTATTTATACAAAAAGGATACCGGTGCATTTACTTTGAGTGTTAGTCCTGCTTATCACTAGAACAAAACCAGAAAACAGACGACCGCTCTCCGGAAATTTGGATATAGAATTCCAGTATTACAGGTAGGAGCATTTTTATTGATTGATTAAGTTAGAAGTATCATCCTGCAAATTTTGCTCATGGGCAGTAATTCATCTGAATTCTTTTCTGTGGCCCTGTAATTCTCTTTTTACATTTGAGGGATCACATCATTAAATAAGCAGAATACTTTCAGTTGTAAGTGGCAGAAAGAATTCCATGAAACCATTAATTTATTTAACCTCTGAACATTTCAATTTTCTGAATATTTTTATGAACTGAACATGCTTGTTATATATACTTTATACAGCGAGTCTCAAAAATATAGGTTGGATTTTGTAGAGGGACAATGATATTTTATACTTAAAGGTCGATCCAGGCAAAATTTGGGGCCTATTTAGGGCCCCTTAATAAAAATCTGTTCAATAAAACAGGCCCCTGCACAAATTTTTTTCAATAAAACAGGACCCTCCACAAAATTCTTTTCAATAAAACAGGCCTCTTCACAAAATTCCATTTCATAAAAACATATATTTCTTTGATTATTTCTATTAAAATGATTAATATTTAAACAAAATAAACTCAGAATAAAGGAAAAATTTAGTAGAAGGATTTAAAATTATTAATAAACATTTGGTTTGAATTTGAGAAAATGCATATTTCATTATCCGTGAAAATTACAAAAAAAAAAAAAAAAAAAAAAAAAAAAGAAAAGAAAGTTTCACAATAATAACTTTTACTTTTCACAAAATGGGCCCAAAGAAAAAAAACTTGTATCGACCTCTGATACTATAACAAATAATTTTGCTACACCGAACGACAGACAGAATCCATTTTTTCAGTCAAATATACAGGGGGTATCACACTGATTCAAGCTCTGCTTTTTGTTTGTAATTTTAATAATAATTACATTTTAAAACGAAATCTTCGACAGAGTTACCTTTATTTTGCAAAATGTAAACGGTATCAAAAGAAGTGACAGCAGCGTCCACTATCTGCAGGATCATTAATCTCTTAGATATTTGGGAATTTCAATTTTTTAAATGGGTTTATGATCATGAAACTCATTCTTATACACTTTATAAAATATTAAAATTGTGTGATTTTAATGAAAAGTGTAAAATAAAAAGTAATAAAAAAAAATGGGTATTAAAAATCAGTATTTCAATTAGTACTAGTTCCTGCAAAAGTTGCCTATAGTTCATCATTTAAAAAAAAAATAACTTATGGTATTTGCCTAAAAGAAAAATGGTAATTGAAATCTACTAATAAAATAGGCACACACACCCATTAATTCTGAAAACTTGATTATACATATTAAATTCTGGTTAAAGTTTGTGTTGTGTTTTTCCTTTCAGCCTTTTACAGTTTATGGTTTTCTTGATAAAAGGCTGCTAAGCATAATCCCCTATCCATAGAGTAAACAATCACAATATAATAGTGATAAATTATGTGATGTATTTACAATAGTGTTTATAGATTTAAAATAATATGTGACTTAACATTATTTTGATTTTTTATATAGTTTTTATTTAATATATTCCTTATTTATTTGTCTAAATATAGTAGGAAGACATAAATAAAATGCTAATTTCAAAAATTCTCATTTTCGAATAATATCATAAAAAAAATGTCCACCTTCATCTTTAAAATAATAAATTCAAGCCTGTCACAACAAGCTGACCAGGACTGGCACAACCATCGGGTAATCAGAACAGCAGCTGAAGGCCATGTGACAGTTGAAGTCTACTTACGGTCCCTGAGCTCTCTATAGAATTCGAAATAATGATACTCTATACAAAGTAATGATATTATTGCTTAAAATTTGTTTTTTAAATGTTTTCTTGCAAAACAAATTTAGTATAAACTCTATTTCTTACAGCAAAAGTTGATACAATGTCTGTTAACAAATAGATATGCGGATCCTGAAAGTAATACTAAACACCGTAAAAAAAAAAGGTTACAGAGGATGAAAGATTTTTTTAAATTAAAATAATTTTACATATTACATGAAAGAATGTGCAAGTTATTTTTCATACGTTTATATGTTATATTATAAAATATTCTTTCATATACCAAAATTTAAAAACGATTTTATTAGTCAAATATTGCCAGGGCCATAACTAAGGGTGGGCAGAGGCAGTGGCGTATCTAGACTTATAATTTCAGAGGGGGCGGAGATACAGTAAAAGCTTCTAAGAAGGAATCGCAAGAAATGGGAATATTTTTGCTTTAAACAGGTTTTTATCTTATTAGCAGGTAACGCATCTATTATACAGTGAAATCTGCTAAGATGAAATCGCATGGGACAGGGGAAAATGTCGTAGCAAGTTTTTGTCTTCACAAGTATAATTACATTGTTATACAGCATTTTTTAAAATGGAATACTGAAAATTATCTACTAAAAGGTATTTAATGAATAGTAAATAAAACTGAAATAAACAGCACATTTATTATATAAAAGCAATCTCAATCTACCCCACCTCCCTCAACACATCCCTGGATTCATTTTGGAACATATACATGCACGGCATTTGTGAAATAACACACTTTCTAAGAAGCAACCCTGTCTAAAACGGAATATTTGTTCTGGTTTATTTTGAATTTTATCTTAGCAAGTTTCATTACACTTTGCTAAACTTTATTTTCTACAAATTTCGGAGGGGGCTGAAGACCCATCAGCCCACCCCCTAGATATGCCACTGGGCAGAGGGGGCATGTGCCCCGGGCGCCAGAACGAAGGGGTGCCAAATGAAGGATTAAACCTTTGGAATGAATCATTTTTTTCTGATGGACTGATGTCTTCTATTATTATGAAACAGCCATTATAAATGAAGTGTTAGGTGAAGATGAAAGAGCAGTCGTAAAAAGTTAGAACTCTGATTTTCTGGTCAGAATGGGAAGAAAAAAATTGGCCATAATTTTTTTTTTTCCATCTGAAGAAAATAACTCAGTGAAAGTGGAAACTCGGTTAAGCAGAACTCGTATAATCGGGACTCTAACTGTATATTTCATTTTAAAAGTGATCTTTAGAATATTTTTGTTGGTGTTCAGAGGGGAGTTATGACCCCGTAACCTCCCCCTTGGATCCGCCATTGCAGATTACGTAGTTCAGTATTACATATACTTTAAGATTGCATATTTTAAATTTTAAAATAAGTCGGCTATTAGAAAATTAGTAAAATTCTCTTTGTAAATATACTTTGTGGAAGAGGGGGAGGGGGGCAACAAAATCCATGCTTGCTCCAGGTGCAAAACGGGCTAGTTTCGGCCCTGAATATTGCAGTCAGTGACATTGGGCTTCACTAAGTGATTTGCCATGCAACATTGCATCGGTTTTTAAGTTGACAATAACCTGATTTCAGCTGAAGATGTTTGTTCTAGAAAAAGAAAGATTGTGATTGAAATGCTACAGCTAATATTTGTATGTCATGCAGATATGTTGTATTGTAAAACTTTAAACTGTACAAGTGTACATTTTATTTGATTTTGCATGCAGTCTACAATAAGTCACTAATTAGAGATGTGAATGTAGTAAAATGTAGATGTGAACAGAGGAAGAGTAAAAAATGAACCGAGAACTGGTGAGAAATAAATAGAGTAGAAAACTGTTGCGATCACCTTAAAAAATTTTATTATACTAATAATGGTGATTTTTTCAATATTGTCTTTCACATTGTTTAACATTTATATTGTATAAATGGGATATACAGTAAAATTAAATTTGCTTTTGAACCATACAGTAACATCATATGGAACTTGCAAGATTTGACTTTTTTTTTTTATTAACTAGGGGGCTGTGGCCCCTACGACCCAGGTAGCACAGCAATATCGGGAACAGCGATTTCGCAATATCGGCATACCGATATTGGCCGATATTGCATGGCAAACTTTTTTTCCAATATTGGCCTATATTGGCACCCAATACCGGCCGATATCGGCGAACGCCGGACCGGCCAATATCGGGACCCAATACTGGCCGATATCGGCGGACGCCGGACCGGCCAATATCGGGGAACGCCAGACCGGCCGATATTGGTTAAAACTGGATTCGACACTATAAATTAGCAAAGTTTTCTTTTTTCAATATAGAGAGATATTGATTAACTGTCTTGACATAGTATTGGTAATAAATATCTCTTTATATTAGTGAAAAAAAGTTTGCCATTTTATATTGATGAATCCAGGTTAGAAAACATATGCATATAAATATATATATTTTTAACTATTTCAATTTTTTTTTTTTTTTTTTTTTTTTTTTGCTATTATTGAAATATATATTTATATATTGTTTATATGGAAAATCATAGCTAAGTTCACTGCTATGGTAATGTAAAAAATATTTAAAAGGATAATTTTTCATGATTATGTTGAAAGTGATTGCTCTGAAATAACCCAAAAATTTTTGGGAATTTTTTTTTCTTTTATTAAAAGGTATCTTATTACGAAAATTCAAATACCATTAATAAAATAATTTATTCAAATATTTTATACATTCTGATTGTTACTGATCGTAATTAAAATCTCCCGTACGAGGGCGCTGTGTCAGCGCCGTAATTTTATTTATTATTCCAATCGTCTGCGTGTTGACGATAGATTGTAATTTAGTTACTAGTGAGTGGAAACACTGAGTTTTTGTTGTTGTTGTTATTGAGATAATGGAATGTTTGATTTGGAAACGGCCAGAGAGACTGTTTCACTCTTAACAATTATTGTTTTAAAATAAAGAAATATACAGTTCACTGCGAAGAGTTCCTTAAAAATGGTGTCATTGAGTAACTTATGCTGCGTTTACACTATGTGGCCTGTCAGGTCTGTTGGGTCTTTCAGGTCCAAGAATCGAAAAAATTGCGTCCACACTACGGCATAAGAACTTGGCTTGCGCATGCGTATATTTGCAGGTTGGGGGAAGGGAGGGACAGTCGTGTTTGTTTGTTTACATTCGTATTCGTATCGAAATGAACGTGTCAGAATTGTTTGCGCCGTAATTTCTTTTGCACAGACATTAATTACGTGTAAATTAATAAAAATTACGCGTTTTTCTAAGCTCATTGCCCACAAGGGAAGCAAGAAAATGCAATTGCCCCCTAATTTTCTTTTTCTCTGACTCTGAAAAAAATAAAATTTATTCTTTTCAAACAGTTTAAAATAATGAAACACTGATAGAAAATGAATCTTTTTTGTTGTTGTTGTCTGGGAAAGGGGTACGATCCCTCCTTTCCACAAAATAAAAATTACATTTATTTTTCCCTTTGATTTAAGGGGGCAGTTTACCTTAAAATTGGTCAAAAAATTGATTTTTCTTTTTTAATATTAAATGAAAGCCTGTTTAATTGTGAATATTTTGATACCTCATTTTTATCCATACCGTAAATATATCGCGAGGTATTGTAAATTTTGTTAAAACACTCAGCGCAATTACCACACAAATTAAAACTTTAAATGCTTTTTCTCCATTTTCATATTTTCTTCACTTTCATGTTTTAAGGCTTTTTCTGTATTTGAGATAGAGATTTTTAAGCTTTTTTTTGGTGCATGTTCTTTATTACATATGTGATAAATCTGCGCATGGAATTAGCATTTAGGTTTTTTGTTATTTTAAAAAAAAAAAAAAGTATATGAAGATATGTTAGATTTTATCGTTTTGCACTATATATATATATCAGTAAAAAAAATCATAATAAATGTAATATTAGATATGTCTAAAAATCCATGTGCAAGTTTGTGTAGTACACATTTGAAAATCTAAAAAAAAAAAAAAAAAAAGGGCAAAAATATCAATTTTTTTAAAAAGTAGTAGAGATTTAAAAAAATTCAAATTTTTATAAAATGTTTTCAAAATGTACTTTTAGTTGAACATTGAAATTCAGTGAGATCACCATTTGAATCATATTTAAAATAAAGAAAATTGTTGAAAAGGGAAACTGTCCCTTAAGTGTTCAGAAATTACCTTAAACAGGGGTCCAGGAGGGCAGGGACGACACCCTGACAAAAGAGATAACTGCTTCAATTCTTCATTTAAAAAATGACAGTAGGAGCTTACTTTTGTTTTCTTAATTGTTATATGTATGGTTTGGCTTTAATGTTGACATTATGTTGCTACAATGTGAAATGAATACCAACACTGATGGAAAACCTAATCGAAGACATCACCAGTAATCAGGTTACCACTCATTTCACATTGCAGCAGAGCGTATGATGTTGCTACAGCAACACCACTCTCTAGTGCAACAGTTAACTGCCTGTCTCATTATTTATATTATTATCATCTGTGACACTACCTTCTGAGCAATAAATCTTTAAAACGACAATGAGGAAAAAATTAATTACTTTGACACAATAATAATAAATTCCCGCTGTTTTATAAGGGAGAATACAGAATTTCTTTGGCACATGTAACTGGAAAAAAAGGAACTAAATGTAACATTTCGTGAAATTTTACTTTTGGACAGTTTGAAAATAAAGCTTTTACTTTATAGATAATGGACATTAATTTCAGAAGAGAAATTATTGTCCTCACCTGATGATAAAACAATATTTTTAAATGGAAACTTACATTATCGCTTGTGAAAATTAAATCTACAATGATTACATGAAAATGACGCCATTCTCTATATACTTTTAGTCGTGATGTTACATTTAAATAAAGGTACTATGGTAACACTTATAGTAAAGGCTTAAAAATTCATATATGAAAAATATGCATTATCTGTTCAAAATGATGCCATTTTTGCATGTGAAAATACAGTTAGTCTGATTTTTAATTGATTTATAAAAATAATGCTCATACCCATTTTCTTTTTGTGGCAATATAAAAGAAAAAGTTGCATTAGAAAATTAAATAACATTTTTTTAAAATTATAAACTATAGCAGATGGTTGAAAATAGGGCTGAGAAATCTGATAATTGTTTTAAATTTGCAATAATTTTACTCCCGTTCTAAAACTATTGTATGGTGTTGTACATGTGTAATGTTATCAACATTTAGGTAATTTTAGTCCCCACCCCATCACTTACAATATCATACGTTATCATTCCTCGACACCCCCCCCCCCCCTCCATACACACACCTTAATGAAATCATCATCAATGTTTAAAAATCCTTTTTATTTTTATATGTTTGCGTTTGCATAAAGATATGATTTTACATTTAAACAGCTGTATATCAATTAACATCTAACTACACTTACTATTTAAAAAGGTATAAGACTATTTTGATGTAAAGAAAAAATTAAAGCACTAAAACAAAAAATATCGTTTGGATTTAAAAAAAAAAAAAACTTTCCCCAAAAATATCTTATGACAATCAAACGTCAGGTGCCCCCCCCCCCTCCCACACACATTAAAATGATAATTTTATATATGCACAGCCCTTAATTTGTATAAACACTGCAGCAGCAAAAGAAGGTGACATTTCAAAATTCCTCCCACAGTATTTAAAAAACAAATAAGTTGTATTGAAAATACCTTATATTATAAAGAAGCTTTTCTATGAAACCTTTAAACACATAAATGCTAAACTTATTATGTTTGCTTTTCATTACATTGGTTTTTATTTGTCACATATTGTATCCCACAAGGAGTAATAATTCTCCAAAACCCCTTACAAATAAGGATACTGGCTGCACCACTGGTATAAGGAATATACACAAATTATGAAAAATTAGGCATAGATTATGAAATACTCTCCAACAGTAGCTATTAAGAAATTTAATATTTTCATACAATGAAATGAAATATCTAAATGTGCCATTTAAAAACACGTAACTCAGTAAAATTGCATTTTCAGCACTTGTTGTCTCCATAACACTTTTTGATGCATTATATTTATTGAATTTCACATTTAAATAGCACCCTCTATAGCGAACATCATTAGCATTTAATAATTACAATGCAATCACAGTATATTTACAAGTGTGACAAGTGTGTCATAAATACTTTTCAACCATGTTGAAAGTGTTTTTCTCATTTTATATCTTAGCCATTTTTTTTTTTATAAAAAATAAATAGATAATTAAAAACAATTCTTAAATCAAGGTTTACATGGTAGACAAAACAAGCAAATACCTGAAATACCATTTATAATAAAAATATATAGTCAAATAAAAGACAACAAATCTTTAATAAATTTCTTTTATTTGAAAGTCAAGTTACAGAAACAAAATAAAATTTCTTTATATTATAAATATTATTGAATATAATGATTACTACGTATAATAAATGAAACAATATTAATATGTATCATAATGGTCTATGATGATGACAATGTTTTGCAGAAAACTTTATTGATCTGAAGAAAAAGGTATTTATATTTCAATCTGAAAGGAAGATAATGCATTAGTAAAAATTGAGTAAAAATAAACTGTGTAACTAGCTAAATTGTGAACTATTAAGACAGTTTTTTGGAAAGAAGCGAGATAATCATTTAATAACTTTCAGTTGGTATAATAATTAAGAAGTAATAAATAGTGCATCAAAACCAAAAAGCATGTTCTTGACATACCTAAAAAAAAGAAGGTAATATGGAAATAATAGGATTCCATCTTAAATATGACGTAATCAACATGGCAACCTAGAATCATTACATGTCATGGGATATCACTGAATTAATTATGTACGATAGGATTTAATAGAATGAAGAAAACTTTTATTAATATCTTTTTAAGTGTTGATTTGATTTTCTTAAAATTTGAAATGACTTGACAAAATTCTGCAACGATTATATATATATATTAAATTTCAAACCATTTGGTTGGGTATTTTTTGCGGTGTTATATGCAGACAGATGGACAAACCGGATGAAGACTATAGGTGCTTCGTATTTATATAGTTACAAACACATCTAAAAAGAGCTTAAAAAACACTATTTCTGTTTCCCTTTCATTCTGATAAAAATAACATTAAAATGACTTGAAATGGAATAAGTAATTTTTAAGGGAAAAAAGTTGTTTTATTTTTTTCTGTATGAGAATAAATAAAATTGTTAATTTCAGAATGAATGAGTTCGGGCCCACCCGAGCTCGAAGAATGGTACAAAAATCGAGCCCAAGGCCATATCTCTCATCTCTAGTAGTAACACAAGAACACTGAAACTAAATGTTAAACCAACGGCAATGTTCTTTTCAAAATTCTTATTTGCATTTCAATACTTTGGTTTTTTTTTTTTTTGGCCTGGGCAACCTGAACCTGATGTCTAACCAAATATGTTTACTTTTTATTTCTTTGGTTGCAGTTTTTTTTTCTTCTGAGGACACTTTTAATTTTGAAACAAGTTCTGAAACTGAAATTTTCCTCTGAAAAACTGCACCTGAAATCAAGGGCAAAAAGATACCCAATTAGACATGTCCCACGCAAAACAGAAAAAATTATTTAAAAATATTCAAAAGCAAATGATAAATTTGTAAAGTTACCATTGGTTTAATATTAGTTTGCAAGCATCTTTCCATGAGAGTTAACATAGTATAATTAATAAATAAACTTAAAATTTCGAACCCAGAATCAAAATAACATTAATTATTAATAACATTAAAACTCTTCATTTCACGATTTGCATAGTAATATAAAAAATAATTTAAAAATATGGTACTTTTCTGTTAGTCGGCACAGGCGATAAATCAACAAATATTTTTCCTTTGTCATCATTTGCATTGCATTCACTTAATTTTAAATATAAACCATTCACTCATTTCATTCTAATACATATGTCGCATTTAAATACATGCCTTTCACTCATTTTGATTCAATTGCAGAAAAAAAATATATCATCAAAATATTGTTTCTAATTTTCATGTGTGTAAAAAAAAAAAGTGTTATTGGAAAGATTTGTACACGAGTGACATAAAAGTACCAAAAATACTCAGAAGTTAAATATAAGTATTAAATAGCTTAACCAGCATGAGTAATAGTCAGTGTAGAATAATTTAAATAGAAAAAATAAGAGAATATGCTTTCCACACATAGAAGAATTCAATAAAACACACTTATTTATATTACGCACTATACATAAAGGTTATTTTTCCAAAAAAAGCAGGGGGGGGACAACCAAACGCAACTAATGTGCAATATGTTTTACTAATAAACATCATTACTTTCCATATGTTATATTTATAAACTGCATTAATTACAACTAAATAAAATAACTAAACCATACAAGTGATAAATTTTATACCTATGGTCATTTAAATTTCTCAAAACCCTTTTGAACTAAATTCTGATTCAGCAGCTATGAATATTATCATTAACATCTCAAAACTAATCTTTTGAGCTAAAAAAAAAAAAACATTTAAAAAACTTTTACTTGCTATGCTCACAATTTCTTAGTTAATTCATATTTAAAATAAAGTATGAAGCTGCAGCTTACTTACAAAATATATTATAGGAAAAATGTAAATTTTGTGAGCTAAATCTAAAAGCGTAAAAATCATAAAAGCATGGCTTTATATATATATATATATTTTT
Organism: Maratus speciosus; assembly: GCA_963932465.1. Classification (NCBI taxonomy): domain Eukaryota; kingdom Metazoa; phylum Arthropoda; class Arachnida; order Araneae; family Salticidae; genus Maratus; species Maratus speciosus. The sequence goes on from OZ010800.1 coordinate 8,993,706, forward strand.
TTTTTTTTTTGTTTAATGAATTTTGACCCAAAAATTTAGAAGACTTATTTCAAATTATAGCATTTTATGACACCGGATACGTATTAATTCCAATTTTGATTGTCGTTGAATACTAAGGTCATTCCATGGTAACTTACGTTATAATTTAAAACAATTTACAGCAGTAATTTCAGTAATATAACACCAAAAAATTTTCAAATGTTAAGTTGACATGATTTGTTAATTAAACCTAACCAAAGGCCAATTTGGATAAAAATTACCTAGAAAATGAAAATTACATTTTTTATGGCAACTTACGTTACTTTTTCAGTAATGTCAGTTACCATAATAAATATAACTGGCAGAGTTCAAGAAAAAACACTAAAATCAGGCCATTATCATCTAAATTTATCTTTGAATAGGTTTAATTAACAAATCATGTCAACTTTGCATTGTTAATATTTTTTTTTTCTTTTGTCTTTTATTACTAAAATTACTGAAGTAAACTGTTCTAAATGTAACGTAAGTTACCATCGAATGACCCAATGAATTATAAACATTGATTGAGCGAAACAAACAATATCACTTATTTTATTTTGAAGCTCAGAGCTTTATAAAAATTAATTACAATGTTGACACATTTTAATTAAATTCTAAAATACACCATATGCTCCTGATAATTTCAATAACTTTTACTAATGAAATAAATAATTCAAATCACTTCAAAGAATTGTAAATAAACAACCCAAATCACAAAAAAAAAAAAAAAAAAAAAAAAAAAAAAAAAAAAAAAAACAATAACATTAATAATAATACATTTTAGATTAGTTCAACATTAACAAATATTAAATCAAATACATTAGATTATTACATATGCAGCTTAATAATTATTAAACAAATAAAAACCATGATACTATCACAGATAATACATTTTATATTATTTCAATATTAAATAAAATATATTAATAATTATTAAGCTGATATTAAATTAAAATTATCCAGGTGTACCAAATGGAAGAAAAAGGAATTAGAAATGGAAGAGATATCATTTGATCATAGTTCACAGCTACGAAGCAATATACATAACCATATTCTCAAATATATACATTATTACTAATTAATTACTGTGCTTAAATTGCTTATTTAACACTGTGATCTTATTTTAGACAAATCTGATAAGTTATTCTAGCTTTCGTGTAATTTCAGAATTTTTTTTAAGTCTGACATTTTTTGCAATATCAAATCCTTGAAAAGTGTGTATAGGGAGGGAGGTAGAGGTTAACTGCTTCCCACTAACAGAATACTCATATACTCGATGTTTATATAAAACATAGTTTACATATTTACATAAACTACATTTTTTTTAATTGATCATTTAACGCCATTTTATAAATTAAAAAAACTAATGTGAATAAAACATTGATTAAAGAATAAAAGGAATTAAATAATAAATATTGTACTGAGAATAAAGTTTTCTTAGATACAGATTGATTTTGTGAGAAAAATGACGTTATATATAAAAGGTAAAACAATGATAAATAAAATACAGAACATGTACTTTTGAGAAAAATGACTTACTTACAATCATCATACACGAATATTATTGAAGATTCATATCTTCAAAAAAAGCATGCAAATCTCATGTAAAAGTCGGGTCAACAGGCAATCGACAAACATTCACATAACTGTTGAAAATGTCCCATTGAAAACATCCTGCAATGTAAATGAATAGAAAAAAAAGAGTATAATAAACTAATAAAAACAACAAAAACAATGTAGAATGCATTTCAAAATCTCTCGTTCTAAGCAACAGAAAATAAATATATAAAAAAACTACATACTTACAGTCAGTCATACAAGTTAGTAATACTTTATTTATACGAGAGTTCCTGATTGATGAATTTTAAGTAGAAAAAAACAAAACAGCACATAGTCCAAGAGCATCAGACAATCCACTTTCTTGCAGAAGATCACAAATGGTAGTCACTTATTATAGAAGACTACACACCTGCGATATCCTGAGAGCAAACTTGGTAAAATATGTATTTATCTTGGCACCAGCAGATTCTAATCTCTACTTCAAGTATAACTTTTATAGGTTTGAAAGTTTTTCAAACTCTTTCTGAAAAAAAAAAATAATTTACGAACTTTTCAATCGTAAATCATCTCTTGTGGGGAAGTGGAGAGTAAAAATTCATGTTCTAGATTTTACAGTTTTAATATACTACTACTGATTAATTATTAAAGAAAACTACAGAAAGATAAACATATAAGATAAAATTTTAAAAAGAATAAGGGATGGTTTATAAATTATTAATAATAATTACAAGTAAAAACTTTATTTAAAAACAAGTTTGTTCAATTTAAAAAAAGTTAAATTTTATATGTCATTAGAATTTTTTTAGGGGGAGGATAAGAAGCTAAATACAATTCAAAGTCTTCATATTACTTTTTAGATAGTACCGTATCATTGTAAAAATTAACACATTTAAAACTGATTAATAATAATGTAAATCATGTATGCAGAGTTTGCTATGATCAGTCAATTATATAAAAATAATAGAGAAAACTTTGGAGTTAATTCAAAATTAATTCTATGGTTAAAAATTTGTTGCTAGTTTTAGGATAAATTAAAAAATTGTCAGTACTAAAAATGCATTGAAATAGAATATCAAATAAATTCCTGAAGGAAATGAAACTATTTATTCACAAAAAAGGGATTACCGTACATTATAATAGAATGACAACCGTATTATATTAATTTGTATTCATATACTATCCAATTTGTTTTAAATTCATGCATATGAAACCAGGTTAATTTTAAAGAATTTGGAAATGAGGAACATAATTATCTATTAACAAATGCATAGGCAGTGTTGTATGTAAATACAGGAAGATGCAAATTAAAGAATTTACGAATACATAGTTTTATAGAGTTTGGTAATATTAAAAAGTAACATAGTTAACAAATTAATTTTAGTAGCGTAGTATGTAAATACATGAAAATAGTAACTTACGATTGTATAGCTTTATAAAAGAAACTTCTACAGTTATGAAACAATGTAAAGAAATGTTAAAAAACATCTGAAAAACCATTACGTACCTTTAATTTGTAAATCCCTTATTAATTTCAAATAATCTTTAAAATCATAAGCTGTCGTCTGCTTCTTCAATCTTAAAATGGCGGAATACAGAAAAATGAAGCACGCTGATTGGTTGGGTCTAGTATTTTAAAGCCAAGGCCTAGACCACAGAGACCAAGCCTCGCAGACCACGCAGACCCTCCTAAACCAGGCTAAACCCACGCCTGGCAGACCTCGCAGACCTTGTAGACCTGATAAGCCATAGTGTAAACGCAGCATTAGTGATTTATTCTTAACACAAATTGGTCCGTCGAGGCCAAAGTAAACGGATTTATCGTTTGCTTTTAGAGTCAAGAATCAGCGACGAGACTTGGTTTCTTCGAATAAGGTAGGGCTTTTTCTTTAACATGGCTACTGAATTAAAAAATATTTTGACAAAAAAAAGAGTTTTAAAATGTAAAATTACTAAATTTGTGAGTGAAATTAAATTAAGTGACTCTGATGAATGTTCCTTAGAACTTGTAAATACGAAATGTGATCAATTCAATACAGAATTGAAAGAAATGTTTGATAAAATTTATTCATTGTGCGATGAGGAGGAAATTGATAAATATATCGATGAACAATCATCGATTGAAAAAGAGTTAGATGAAACTTGGTTAAAAATTAAAAGAGCGAAACAAAAACAAATAAATGTTCTTAATGAATCAAAGCCGAAAGAAGAGAATAGTGTAACGGAAGTTCGACTTCCCACGATTAATCTACCTTCTTTTAGTGGAAACGTACAGGATTGGATATATTTTAGTGATCTTTTTAAATCTAGCGTTCACAATAATAGCGCACTTTCGGGTGCTCAAAAGTTATCATATTTGAAATCTTCGCTTCATTCTGAAGCTGCAAAAGTTGTACAAAGTATAACGATTTCAGATGATAATTATCAAACAGCGTGGTCCTTATTAGAGGAAAGATATTCCAATAAAAGACAACAAGTGTTTGCTCACATTAAAAAATTAATGTCCATTAATTCAATACAAAGTGAAACACCTAGTGCTATTCTTAATTTAGCAGATACCGCCAGTGAATGTATCAGATCTCTAGAAATTCTCGATCAAAAAATTGAAGGGTTTGCGGATACAATAATAACTTATATATTGTGGCAGAAATTAGATGGGTCCACGAAATTATGGTTTGAACGTGAACAAAAAAAAGACGAGCTACCAAAATTAAAAGAATTAATCGAGTTTTTAAAAAGACAAGCGAGAACACTGCAAGTTTCCAAACCTCTTATAAATAATGTAACTCCTAAACGCAATGCTCAACAACGAATCACTAGTATGGTATCTACATCTAATGGTAAAAACTCAAAAACATTTAAATGTGTTAAGTGTCAGAGTAATGAATTCCACGGTTTGCACAAATGTCCAGAATTCTTAAATCTTTCAGTGGCTTCTAGATATGAATTCGTAAAGAAAAATAATATTTGTTTTAACTGTTTAAAATTCCACTCGGTTAGAAATTGTAAATCTACTTATTCTTGTCAGAAATGTATGAAAAAACATTCGAGTTTACTGCATTTCGAGAATGAAAATGAAAAGCAAATTCAAAACAGCGATAGATAAAATGAATTTATTTCAAAACCCGAGGTCAGTGATTGCAATACCCAAAACCAGAATCAAATCGTAGCGCATTCAAATCTAGACCCGAATGCTGCAACATTTCACATTTCTAACGAAAGAGCATTTTCAGGTACATCTGTTTGTGAGATGAATTATTTAAGTTCTGGCATCTTATCAACTGTCATTGTTTATATTAAAAATAAATTTGGTGAATTTAAGCCGTTAAGAGGTTTGATTGATGTTGGATCAATGAGTAATTTCATTACGATTCAGTGTGCTGATTATTTAGGAATTAAGAAAGAAAAAATAAAAGTTGCGGTTTCAGGATTAAATGGCATCTCCGTGAATATTAACTCCAAGGTAAAAGCATTAATTTCGAACAATTCAAATTTTAAGGCGGAAATAGAACTTCTTTGTGTACCAAAAATATCGGATACTATTCCAGTAAATCAGATTAACGTTCCAACAGAACAATACCTTAATAACATTAAATTAGCGGATCCAGAATTTTACAAACCTGGAAAAATTCATGTTCTTTTGGGAGCTCAAATATTTTATGATCTTTTAGAAGTCGGTCGAATTGAAGTCCCCAATTCTAATTTAAAATTCCAAAACTCGGTATTTGGATTCATTGCCTGTGGAAGCGTATTAAACCCTGACAATCAAATGACGCAAAATACTCATTGTGGGCTTGTTTGTAACTATGAAGATTTGACAAAAGAAGTTCAAAAATTCTTTCAGTTAGAAACATTAGGGATAAAAGACGATCCCACATGTACTGACGAAGATAGAGCATTAGAAATATTCGAAAAATCTGTATCTTATAAAAATAAACGTTACGAAGTTACCTTACCATGGAAAAAAGATTGGCGAGAAATGAACGACAATCTCAAAATAGCCAATAATAGACTAAACTGTCTTAAAGTGAAAATGAAGCGAAAATTAGAGCTTCGTGCTCAATATTGTGAGACTTTGAAAGATTATGAAAATAAAGGAATCATAGAAAAAATAACGGAAACGCACAAGCCAGTGGAGAAACCACTTTTTTATCTTCCACATCAACCTGTCTTTAGACAAAGCCTGACAACAAAAATGAGAGTAGTCTTCGATGCCAGCTCACACGATGTCGGCGAATTATCGTTAAATGATTGTCTTTGGCCAGGTCCAAATCTAAATCCAAACATATTCGATCTACTTATCAATTTTAGATTAAACAAAATAGCATTGATAGGTGATATAGAAAAAGCCTTTCTGCAGATATCCCTAGCGGAGAAAGACAGAGATGCAGTGAGGTTTTTATGGATTGGAGATAGAGGTATAGAAATATATCGCTTCAACCGAGTTCTTTTTGGTATGAATGCTTCCCCGTTTCTTCTTGCTGCTACTCTAAGAAAACATATCAAGAAATTTCAAGTTAGATATCCTACAACAACAAAGTTATTAGATAGGTGCCTCTACGTTGATGATTTCATCGCTGGTGCTGACAACTTGCAAGATGCGTTAGAAATCTCTCGAAATGCTGTTTATATTATGAGCGAGGCAAGTATGAAACTCAGAAAATGGTCAACTAATGATAACGATTTGATGGAGCGATGGAAACAAGAAGGGTTTGATACTCAGCCTCTACACAACCCAATTGAATTAGGATTTGACTCAACAAAGGTTCTAGGAATGTCTTGGCATACGAGTGAAGATTGCTTTATCGTAGATGTAAAAGGCTTATTAGAAATGCTATCAAAAAATGAAAACACCAAGCGCTTCATCCTGCGTGCTATTGGAAAAATATTCGACCCTCTTGGCTTGCTCACTCCTTATACTATTCGCATGAAATGCCTATTTCAAGATCTGTGGTTGAGGAAAATTGCTTGGGATGAAGATCTACCAATAGATGTTAAAGAAAAGTGGCTTCAATGGTGTTCTGAGATCCCACGCCTCTCCGACCTAAAAATTCCAAGAATTGTGCTAAATTCAACGAAAGAAGAAAATTCAGATGTGGTAGAGATTCACTGTTTTTGCGATGCTAGTAAGAAAGCCTTCGGCACTGTCATATACCTCAGAATTGTAAAAGAAAATGCTATTGAAGTTAACCTTGTGACTTCAAAAAGTAGAGTTACACCTCTTAAAAAAATCACTTTACCAAGATTAGAGCTATTGGGAGCTTTACTTGCTGCCCGACTAGGTAATGCAGTCAAGAAAATAGTAGATCATAAGAAGCCATCAGATGTGTTCTTCTGGACAGACTCGAAAATCACTTTGTACTGGATTAGAGGTTCTAGTAAAAGATGGAAATCATTCATAGCGAATCGTGTCAACGAGATTCAATCTTTGACTGACTCCAATTCGTGGTTTCATTGTCCGGGAAAGTCTAATCCAGCCGACCTCCTTACCAGAGGCGTCAGTGTTGATATGCTCTTAGAAAAGGATTTGTGGTTTAAAGGTCCCCCCTTTTTGAGAGAAACTGTTCTCCCAACTAATGACTGCAACATCCAAAATTCGCCAGATGACTATTCTGATGAACTAAAGAAAACAGTTAAATGTGAAAATGATAACTCTTTAGTTACTCTAGCTATTTATGATCAAAATTATTTATTAGATTATATTATTAGTGTTAGTAATAATTATATAACTATCATTCGTATTTTATGTTATGTGCTTAGATTTATTCATAACCTTCGAAATGTTAATAGAGTGAAAGATCATCTTACTTCTAAAGAATTGAATGCTGCAGAATTATCACTGATAAAGATGGTTCAACAAAGTGAGTATCAGGAAGAAATAAAATGTCTTCAGAAAGGTAATTCGGTACCAAATAAAAGTAAACTAAATTCTTTAAATTGTTTCTTAGATGAAAGTAATATTTTAAGAGTTGGGGGTAGATTGGGTAACTCATATTTGACAACAAATGAAAAACATCCTATGGTTCTGCCAAGTAAGCATCCCCTTACTTTAATTATTGTAAGATATTTTCATTTAAAGTATTTACATGTAGGACCACAAACATTGTTGTACCATATTCGTCGTAAATTTTGGATAACTAATGGTAGAAACATCTGTCGCAAAATAACATATGAATGTGTCACTTGTTTTAAAAACAAGCCTGTATTAGCGAGTCAAGTTATGGGTGACTTGCCCAAAGAGCGTGTTACACCTTCATTTCCATTTTCCATTATTGGAACTGATTATTGTGGCCCTTTTTACATTAAATTCAAAAATCAAAGGAAAGGTACATATAATAAAGTGTATGTATGTATATTCGTTTGTCTCTGCACCAAAGCTATTCATCTAGATTTCGTTTCAGATCTCACTTCTGCAGCCTTCATTGCTTGTTTTAAGCGCTTTGTTAGCAGAAGGGGAAAGTGTTCAAAAATATTTTCTGACAATGCAAAAAAATTTGTAGGGGCAAACTTAGAATTGAAAAGGCTTCACAATTTGGTTAGACACCCAGATGAAGCATTAGCTGATTATTTTGCAAGGGAAAATATCGAATGGAATTTTATTCCTCCGAAAGCGCCGAACTTCGGTGGTCTTTGGGAGGCAGGGGTTAAATCATTCAAATTCCATCTAAAACGTGTAATTGGTAACGCGCACCTCACTTTAGAGGAATTTCTGACAGTAATTCTAGAAATTGAAAGTGTTTTGAACTCAAGACCTCTGTCCCCATTGTCATCAGATTTCGACGATTTCGAGACTCTGTCACCGGGTCATTTTCTTATAGGTAGGCCCTTAACGTCTATTATTGAACCCCAGCTCACTGAAATTTCGGAAAACAAACTTAGCAACTGGCAAAAAATAACAAAATATAGCCAGCAAATATGGAAATTATGGAAGCGGGACTATCTGAACACCTTGCAGCAACGTAATAAATGGCAAATAAATAAAAACAATATAAATGTTGGTTCTCTCGTATTGATCAAAGATGAAAATATGCTCAGCACAAAATGGGCAACAGGTAGGATTTCCGAGATATTTCTCGGTAAGGACAAAAAAGTTCGAGTAGTGAACATTCGTCTGCCTAACGGTACAATAATAAAGAGAGATGTGAGAAGTATTTGTCCCCTTCCAATTAATGGAAACTAATTTCTTTAATGTATATATTTGGTATATTTTGAATATATTTTGTTGTTTAATTTCTATAGTATGTTTTATTGTATTCAAATGTAAAGTAATTTAGCCATTTTTCCTTTGTTATTAATTATATCTTTGCATTGTTATATGTAGTATTATGTAATTTTATATTATATATTAGAGTAGTTTGAAACCTGCAGGTTTCAACGGTCGGGAGTATGTTACTGATCGTAATTAAAATCTCCCGTACGAGGGCGCTGTGTCAGCGCCGTAATTTTATTTATTATTCCAATCGTCTGCGTGTTGACGATAGATTGTAATTTAGTTACTAGTGAGTGGAAACACTGAGTTTTTGTTGTTGTTGTTATTGAGATAATGGAATGTTTGATTTGGAAACGGCCAGAGAGACTGTTTCACTCTTAACAATTATTGTTTTAAAATAAAGAAATATACAGTTCACTGCGAAGAGTTCCTTAAAAATGGTGTCATTGAGTAACTTATGTTTTATTCTTAACACTGATGTTTTTTTTAAATTTTTTCTTTTCATGTTCAGTGTTGTACGTAAAAATATTATGTGTAAAATTAATAATTCAATTATACTTCTCTCATTAAAAATGTCATATGCAAAATTATATCTATAATACGGATTTATGGAAATGGTAAAGTTAAAAAGTGTTATATTGTATTATTTGAATAAAATAACTTTTATTACCATATAAGCAATTTTGATAATTTTTTTTTCATATAATCAATAAAAATATTCAACATATTAAAATTTAAAAAAATATTTAACTGAAATGATTTATTCTTTTCTGCCTTTACCATAAATATAGATGTTCAAATTTATTTAACTGTATTGATGTATAAACTTTGCAAGGAAAAAAAAAAAACTAGTAAAAGTTAGTCAAAAACAATTTATGTTAAGGGGACACAGTACCCTTTAAACTACTTTTTCAATTTTGAATAATACTGTAATATCTGTAGGCACATTATATTTAATACTATAAAGCAAATTAAATTTCATGTAATTTCAAAAAAGAAAAAAAAAAAATCTTGCCTATTTCTATTTAACTAAAATTTAAATAAAAAAGTTTTTTTTTTTTTAAATCCCAACTTTTTAAATATCAATATTTTCGTTTCAATTTTTTTTCCCCACATTCCTTAGATTATACTACATAAAACTGTGCCATGGATTTTTAGATGTATGGGTTGGTTGGTTGATTTTGTGACGGCCGATTATCTACACTAGGGATATAGGCCCGAGGGGGAGTGCCCTTCGTGGGGGTCTTTCTAAGGGAACCTAACCCGTATTAATGCATGGAAATCCATGGTTCGAAGAAAACCACGAAAACTCCGAACGATTGGGCCGACGGGCGCGATTGGGATCGAACCCTGCACTTCCCGTCTACCAGTTTCGAGAGCAGAACCTCTCAGCCACTTTAGATGTATGGGATATTACATTTAATATAAATCTTTTTCTCTTTTGTATAATAAAAAATCAAGGATATTCAACAAACTCATAATTGAAATTACAGTAATTTCTGAAGCAAAAAATATTCATATTTAAAAAAAGTAGTAGGGATTTTTAAAAAGTTAAAAATTATTCAAAAAATTTAAATTTTAGTTAAATAGGCATTTTTGTAAGATAAAAAAAAAAAAAAAAAATTATATTTGCATTATAGTATTAAACATAATGCCACCACAGATATTACAATACTATTGAAAACTGAAAAATAGTTTAAAAGGTACTGTGTCCTCTCAAGTTACATATGCAAAATTCTACCTTTGTTGTTTTTTCAAACTTAACTTTAATTAATTATTCCTACCCAATTAACTCAGAAGAAAATTCTAAATTTAAACTTTTTTGCAATATTATTTTTTGTACATTTTATGTAATAACTGTAATGTGACGTAATTTTTCCTATTTAAGACTTCCAACGCATGTTAATGAATTTATATTATTTTACAATATCCTTTCTCTTTTAAAATTCATGTGTAAATATAGTTTTTATTGCGTAATTTTTGACAAGTTCCTGCTTTCTATATGTAATTATTTAATTCTAATTTGAAAGTTTTTTTCTTTTTGTAATAGTCACGTGTAAATAAATTTTTAATTTGAAGCAAACATTATTGTTTGCGCTGTTTATACAGTTGGCAACAGTTTAAATTAATACCATTTTCTAAAATATGTAAAAAATATCTCTCGAAATGCTGAAAAGTTGAATTTAAAATAGAAATAAAACCGCAAAAAGTAAGTCAAATTAAAAAAATAAATACAGTCTGCACACCGGGAACTTCAAACGTATAAAATGATCTAAAAATGATTAAATTCCCATGTATAGTTTTTGCTCCTATGAAACTTTTTTAATGGAACGATTTTGTCCAAATTTAGCATTAAATATCTCTTAAAATAATTCTTCGATTTAAAAACTGTCTGCATCAGCGTGTTTATCGAACATTTCTCTATAATACCACCGATTTTCATATTTTTGTATACAATATTTTTCATAATATTAACGAAGAAAGGCACTGGTCACAAAAAATATGGATGCCAATCTAGAAGTGTATCATAATTTATAATATTAATATTTTTCATAATTTTTCAATATTTTTCATAAGAGGCACTGATCACAAAAAATTCAAAACCGGCGGCAGCAGTGACAGCGGTAGTTGTACTTTCTTTTACAATAGAGAGATGTTTATGGCAGTTCAAAATGATTATTTAAAAAACATATTAAAATCCATAATGCTAAATGTACTAGGAAAGGCTAGTTTTGAATTTATGATGCTAAAAGGTTAAAATTTTAATAGCAATGTGATTAGTATCATTTTTCTATTTATAATGTATTCTAAAGAATAACAAAAACTAGTTTATATAAATTTCAAAGATACTTATTATTATTATTTATAATAAAATGTAACTATTAAAGAAACTTTATTTTGCAAGATTAGATTTTGAGAAAAAAGCCCAATTTCTTACACCACATCAAAATTTCGGGACATTTTATATCTGTAGTTAATAGACGTTACAAGTCCAACATTGTACTTTACTATAGTTTTTAGAATAAAATATTTTTTATAATTAAATTTTACAATTAAAATTACAATTTTTTATAATTACATTTTATAATTAAATATTAGTTATATTTATATATCAGTGACATAAATATCAGTTAAAAAATGTTGTTCTCAGACTTGTATTTTTATATTTAATGACTCTTAAAAATCTCTATATGATGAGAATACAAAAGGCAGATGCGAGGAATTAAAACAACAGCTATATCAGTTTCAATTAATCTTCCAAAACCACCAGAGACTGTAAGCCTGAAGCGAGTAAAAGGATTTTCTGACATAAGCCTAACGCCCTTTCTCTCAACACTTCTAAATCTACTTGGTTAATATTTTTCATGGCATTAAAAATACATACTTGTATCAACTATATTGCACATTTAAAAAAAATTATTTTGTACTTGTACTCATTTTGCCAAGGACGTAGACAGAAAAATAATAATAATAATTAAAAAAAATACATGTGAGTTTTTTCAAAATATTAAAATTAATTTTTTTAAATCAATTTTATACATTTTCTCAATTAATGAAAAAATGTAAAAGAAAAAAAAAAACCTTTTCTTATATAATGTTGCTATATTTATAATGTCATTTTATTTATTTTCTTCTGAAAATATATTTTAGAAAACTTGATCCTTACGTAAAATACATTTCCAAGGAAAGTGCCCAACAAAATCTATTTCAGAACATCTAAAATTATAGAAGTGTGGTTTCAAAATTTTCCTTATTACTGTAAAATTAACATTTTACTACAAAGCTTGCATTTTTATTGTATTAAATCATTTCCTTTCATAAAAATGTCCAATAATGTTTCAATAAGATTTTGTAGAGTATTCAAATAAAAAAAATAGTTCAAACAATACTGAGTTCCCTTAAATTAAACAAATCGACTGGCTAAATATATATATATATATATATATTTTCTTTTAAAATAACTATTAAATTACATAAAAATTATTTGAAGGGTATCTTTGTTGCAATGAGAATTGAACACTGAGCCAAGACTTAACCAATCCAATATGATTCAAAATCATCTTAGTTTAGTGATATTGTTCCTCATTTTACGTGAATTGTAGTTGAGTCAAGAATTATTATGTTTCAAAAGAGGTTACAAGGATATATTTTATGACGTCATAAGGCAACTTATAATATTGATCATAACTTAAAATATTGATATATATTTTTTTAATTACAATTTGATAAGTAATGAAGGATTAATACATTATAAATAAGTTATTTTAGTTGTAGTACACATGTCTATATCATGTTTTAATAATTTCAATTTTTAAATTTAGGATAATATTAAAAATATATCCCATTAAAAGGATAACTTGTTGTTAATTGACACTTATCTTAAACATTTTCTTTTTGTTTTATCTATCTAAGTTGTAGCCAGATTTCTCTTTCTTCAAATAACTTAACGATTGTGACTTATCTAATTGTATAGGCCTTCAAAAGAACAATTTTATTATTATTATTATTATTATTATTATTTTGTAAGAGAGAAAACACAGCCCTTTAATTTACCTAATCTTACATAAAATGTGCAACAGAGAAACACAGGTTGCTGTAGTTTTCCTACGACGATAGACGGTAGCATGGAAAATTATTAATCGAACATGGATCGAAAAGTTTTCGGTATCGTGTCTAACGTAAATTTAATAGGAAAATGGCTTTACCCTGTTCCTTGACATAATTTTCTATCTGCACGTTGGATCGCAACTTTCACATGGTATTTTTATTAATTTCTTTGTAAAATAACATTCTATGTCTGATTTACTATATTTCTCTTTTGATTCCTAAAATTAGCTGAGAAATATAAAAGTTTAAGAAAGTTATCAGTTTCTGCATAGTCTGGATTGAGGCCTAGATCACATATTTAAGCAACATCCAGGTAGCACAGCAATATTGGCCCGATACTGCCCAATATCGGCCAATCTTGGTGTGCATCGGCAAAGACCGGTCATGTTTACCGAAATTGGCCAATATTGATCGATGTTGTTCGATGTTGGATTTGTAACATTAAAACTTCTGGAATCATGAATATTTTAATTTTTTATTCACAAATTGCACTTTTTGTGGGAAGGTAGAAAACAGGAAACAATTATAATAACATTTTAAGTTCTGTAAATCCATGTAGAAAAACTCGCATTAGCCAATGTCGGGCGACATCGGTCGACATCGACACAAGCAATGATCACAAGGATGTGCCAACCAACCAACCAATCAGTTACAAGACAATTACCCAACATGGCCGCCGTCTTTCTGGTATGCTGTTGCAGATTTGTTGTCCCATTTTATAGAAAAAAAAAACGAGAATATTTATATGTTGATGGTAGTAAGGAAAAATGAGGTGTGTCATTCTTGAAATCCGAAAGTTACATCTTTATGTGAAACGGGTAAGTGCTCTTTATATTTCATATAATGTTTGTTTATTGAATACATATAATCAGACTCATTTCATGCATTCAAACTTATTTTTGAAATATTGTTTTTTGTTCACATTGGTATTATTACTTGATTAGTTATCCATATTCTTGTGTAGTGTGTATTTTTTGTTCATATCATATTTATACTTGTCTCGGAATGTATATTATGCTTAAAAATTTCGTCACTAATGATTGTAAACAAATGCATATGAACTTTTGCTAGTGGTTGAATCGGTATATTATTTAACCGTGTAAGTAACACCAAAACACTTTTTCGTTGTTTATATATTAATGAAATTGTCCGTTTACTTTATTCTTGAAGTAATTATTTATATTAAAACGTGATTTTTTTTTTTTTTTTTTTTTTTTTTCTATTATTGTACATAACTGAAACGATTTACTTACTTAAATGGCACAAGTACAATTAGAGTTGTGAGCAATTTATATAACCTTGAGGTCCTTTTTATGGGAATTTGGAATAAACATTTCAGATATCCTAATTTAAAAATGCGAGAATTTTTTTTTCTTCTTCCCTTATAAGGGGGAGGGGAAGGGAGAGTATAGAATTTTTTTTTGTCATATTTGCTACTTTGAACATAATTTTCAAAATATAAAAATCGTTAAAAGACTCAAAATCAGTCATCAAACAATTACAATCAAAGGTTATTTATTCTTTTTATGTTCACTTTGTTATTTATTTATTGGTTTATTTTTTACTCCATCCAAAAATAAAAATTTGATACATTGTTAAAGCTGATTCCTCTTATTTAAGTTTAATCATTTGAGATTTTTTTTTAAAAGATTTCTACTGATAAATTATCTGGTGGGGAGGGGGGGGGGTATAAGATTTCAAGATTCTGTATAATGCTTCTTCCTACCACCAATACAGTTAAAAATCTTTAAACTCCTTATTTTGTTTAATTTGCATAATGTGTTCTTAATTAAGTCATAGGTACAGATGTCATATTCGCCCCCATATTGGCGCGATTTTTTTCGGTTGCCAATTTGGCGAAAACATCAACAGCATAAACAACATAATCTGGGTTACCACATCAAACAAAATAACGACACTTTGACGCAAGTTAAGTACCTGTTGCCTATATGATATTGGCGACAGAAAAAAAATCGCGCCAATATGGGGCGAATATGACATCTGTTCCAAGTCATATACAGAAATTTAATCATTTGGGAAGAGTTCCCTATCTTGTGCCACTTGGCGCGACTGGTAAAAAAGTAAGCAATGTTGTCAAAAGGGCACAGATGTCATATTCGCCCCATATTGGCGCGATTTTTTTCTGTTGCCAATATCATATAGGCAACAGGTACTTAACCTGCACCAAAGTGTCATTATTTTGCTTGATGTGGTAACCCCGATTATGTTGTTTATGCTGTTGATGTTTTCGCCAAATTGGCAACCAAAAAAAATCGCGCCAATATGGGGCGAATCAAAAGTTGTCTGTTTTAGCTTCTTACCAAATTTTTATTTTAATTATATTTTATTAATATTATATTTATATTATTTGTAATATTTTATTTTTAAATTTACCAAATCATCTTACCAAGCGCCAAAAGATTGCAACAACAACATCCTAAGCATTTATCGCCCAAGTTAACTTTCCAAGTTTTCTGGCACATCACACATGCTATGGAATTCTTGTCATGAATTTTATAATGGCTATGTTAAAGCACTATCATTTATCTGATGTCTATTAAGAAACCATTAATAAATGCAAATTTCCCAAAAATTTAAGGGTACTTTTCGGTTAGGCGGGCACCAGTGTTAAATATACGTATATATACATATATTTATGTGTGTATATATATATATATTTACATATATGTATGTATGTAAATATGTATATATAACACTGGCACCTGGTTACCCGAAAAGTACCAATTTAAGTTTTATGAATAAGCAGTTTCTACCTGTTAAATTCTTCTTGGGCAAGATTTCAAGATTCTGTATAATGCTAAACCTTGCATTTTAAAAATCATCTATTTTTTCAACCTCCAATTTTAGTGATTAAGTAATATTTACAAGGAGAAAAAATTTGTCGACTGGTATTGAAGAATTAAAAGTAGAGATGCAACGAATATTCGGCCTATCTGCTGAATATTCGGCTTCGGTCGAATATCAAGTCCATTATTCGGCCTTGGCCGAATAGTACTGTAAAAAATGTTTTTATATTTACACAGTATAACTTTTTAATTTGACAATTTATATTCATCATGTATAATGAAAATTTTATTTGAAATTAACTAACATTTTTTTTTTCCCCATTAACTTTCATACTGCGAATGGATTTTATCTACCCATTTTTATATAAGAGGCTAATTTAGGAATCATGTTAAAAAAATTTTATGCGGTATCAGTAAGCACAAAAAGTATCTGTAATAAGCTAACATTAAATCTATTCAAAATTGTTTTAACACAGCTATACAAGCTAATTCAATTTTTTTTTTTTTTTTTTTTTTTTTTTTTTTTTTTTTTTTTATCATAATGGGAAGTTTAACATTTATCCCTTGTTACATAAAAATATATTTCTTTCAATAATATTTTGAATTATACCTATAAAGAACATAAATATATGATTGATTAGATACAGATGTTTAAGATATTCAAGTCATATGTTGCAATACTTAAGGGGTTTTTTTTTTCTTAGTAAAATACGCTTAAAAGTTAAATATAATTTAAGTGTGTTAGTATTTCTTATTAAATAATGAAAGAAATATAAATACTAAATTTTTTTAATTAGTATGCATATGCATTTACGTTTTAGATATTTTTTTCAAGAATAGCATTGTAATGTTTATATTTGCCTTAAAAAACAGTTAAAATGTTTCAATAAACGTACATTATGGTGCAGAAATAATAATTCAGCATTCTCAGGTGATTGCCTTTTTTTTTTTTTTTTTTTTTTCGTAAATGTTACCTGCTTTTGAAAATAATCTCTTACTATATATGGTACTTTCTGGTGCCGAAAGGTACTTTTTGGCTAATCGTGAAAGGTTTGGAAAGTCTTCCGAATTTTTCGCCCACCACTCCAAAGGACACGGTTGTCTTTCTAGTGGTGGCTGGGAAAGAAAATTACTTATTTCTTTTACTTCTTCACGTTGATGGCCACTTTCTATAGAGGCTTCACTGCTGACAGCAAAGAAAAAAAAATAATAAAGATGAAAAAAAAATTTGTTAATTGTGAGCTTTATAAAGTCTACAATGATTTCTTTCCACTATTTTAGAGGATATTCCTTTCACCCTTTCTATCAGTGGTTTTTCTTAAGACATTAAGATTTCTTATTTTTTATTTTATCTGAAAGCTGAAACTTATGTTTCCTAGTACTTTTAAAATTTTGTCATTATTTTAAAATGTAACAACAACACACATATCTATTAAAATGTAACTAGACAGTACCTGATGAGGAACTTTTGCTAAGAATTTTTTTTTTTTTTGGGGGGGGGGGGGTGGCTGAATTATATTATTGAGGCAATTTTTAGGCTGAACATAGCCAAATATTTTTTCAAAGTAAAATAATGCTTTAAAAAATTAAAAATTTGTATATAAATAATTTTTTAAAAGAAAACAATACATTTTAATTGTGAAATATACAAGAATTGTGCACATAGTGCATACTATATTTTGTTTTTAGGCAAAAATAAGTTCATTATTCGGTGGCCGAATATTCGGCTATAACTTGGCCGAATATTCGGTTTTTCGGCCAAACCACTATTCGTTGCATCACTAATTAAAAGTGTATAAGATGCTTTTTTGTGTAAAAATAAAGTTTGTTAATACGGTAGACTCCCTCAAATTGAATAATTGAAGGAAAATGATCTCTTTTTTTTGTGTGCATATTCAAATATGCATTATTAATTATTTACTTGAACTTTGCTTTTAATATTTTAATCAGTTTTTAAATTATCTTACTTTTTATCCTTTTAGTTCATTACTTTACTTAATTATTTTAATATTTTACAATATCACAATCATTCATTATAATTTTGATTGCATCAAAATTACTGTTTAAAAAATGTAAACAAAGCAATGGCCAGAAATCCGCACAACATCTGGTCCCAAGCTGTGCAGATTTGAAGGAGTCTACTGTATTATATTGAAACATGTCAGTTTTTTAATCAATCATACATATATTTCCTGGCTTGTGTGGGCCCATAGGGACAGAGGGGCTTCTGCCTCTGTGCTGGAGATGCCCTCAAAAATGGTGTAAGATTGAGTTTAACACACACAGCATGGGTCTCTATATTGCAGTCAATGTTGTATTTTTACAAAATTATGCTTGTGTATTTCCAATGACAATATGCCATTTTAATATTTTTAGAACTTCATTATAAATTGATTCTAAGGCATTTTTGTTCTAGCTAGCCGCAGGTGATAAATCTCCAAATAATCTTTGTTATTACAACTATTTATGAATTACAAAAACAATGCAGTTAATATGCACCAAGCCATTTACGTCAAAATATGTTTAGTGGCTATGAAACTGCAACAATGAAATATTTGGAACAATAAAAAAATATATATATGAATAGAAAATAACTTTTTATTTTTTAAGTTTCCTAATTTTTATTGATTATTTTTAATTATAAATGATAATTTATTTTATTTAATTTTAATATTTCTTTAAAAAAAAATCATTGTTTATAATTTATTACCGTATATACTCTCATTAGTCAACCCCAAAATTTGAGAGATATAACATGTCCATCCATTTGAATAACAATATTTAATAATAGATATAACAGTAGTAATCTTGGTCTTAATTTAATTTTAATCAAGGAAGATTAATGTGAATTCTGCAATCAAATAGGGCTGAAAAAAAAAGTTTTTTTTTTTTTTTTTAAAGCCCAACCCATGTGGGTTTTTCGGGTTTCATTGGGGTTTTTTTTGGTTTCTTTCGGGTTTTTGTAGTTTTTTGCTGCACGTTTCTTTGAACAATGCCAACTATGTTTAATTACTTACTTGTTATGATTCTATTATATATGTAAGATAAAATTTGAATTAAATTTAGATTTTCAGACATCTTTGCATAAAAATTAAAAATGATTTTAAAGAACTGCAAGACCCAACCCTCATCAAATTAATATAATCCAAAGAACTTGCATTTTTAATTTTTTATGACTACATAGGAAAAATGACTTATAGTGTATAGGTTATAATTCATTTTTTTAATGGTACATAGAAAATGTGTTCATAATGTATTATGTATTTTTGCAGTTGTGGCTGTATTTAATATTTCAATTTTACTTATGATTTGTATAGAATTACAGATAAACAAATTTTCATTTTTACATATTAGATAATGAATGATAAAAAATAGTCATTTTTCCTTTTGGATAATTTTAATTTGCTGAGGTTTGGGTTTTGCGGTTCCTTCAAATCATTTTTATCTTTTTATACAAAGATGTCTGAAAACATAAATTTAATTAAATTTTTATCTTACATGTATAACAGAATCATAACAAATAAGTAGTGATTGAAAATAAATGATACTGTGCAGCAAAAAACTCGTATTAACCAATAAAACCCACTTTTATGTGGGGTTTTTTTGGGTTTTATTATGTGGGTTTTTTAAAAAAAGCCCACCCAGGTTTTTTTGGGCGGGTAGATGGGCAGACAGCCCTGATGAAAACTATTCCAAAATACTGATAATAAAATGGAATTATTTTCATTCCTTTAAAATTTTGGTTTTTATTTACACGTGAGTACATATAGTAATTAATTTATTATTATATGTTATAAAAAATAGTTTAGAAATCCTGTATAACAGTTTAAATAATATTTTCCCCTGTTACTATATTTTAAAAGATAAGTAGAACAAATATTATATATATTTTAAATAAATTCACATATTAATGCTATTTATCAAGTAATACATTAAAGCAGTGATTTTTCAATAGTTGGGGTCTTTGTAAAAATAATGCATTGTAACAGATTTTCTTTTTTTTTAAGACATAAATTGTAGTCGTGAAATTAGGTGTGATTCTAAAGATAAGCATTGAATGCTTATAAAAGTGTACTTTTTTAGAAACTATTTTTACTTTTATTATTTTTATAATGAATTTTAGTTTTGAAAATTCACTTTAATTTGAAAATGCCTTTTTGAATATTATGTTCAAATTTTGTAAGAGGAAAAAAAAAACTGAAGTGAAATTTTAAAATTGTAAGTTTTCAGTTTGTAAGTTAAGTAGTTGGTTTGCAATTTTGTTTTCTGATTTATAAAACCATTAAACAATAAAGTTGTGAGTACTGTGTGATTTTAGCACTAACTATTAGATACAGTAGACTTCTTCAAATCCGCACATCATCGAATATGTAAACAATAGAACTTTCAGTTCAGATGTAGGGACAAAATTACAGACTTTTTTATTTTTATATAATTCCATGTGTATTTTAATATGTAACTCTTGTTAATGTGACTGAACTCTTCCTTGTTCATGAAGGAAATAGTATAAATTTATTTCTGAAAAATTCTAGATATTGCTCATATCACTGGTAATTGCAATCTTCTTACCAAATATATTTATGTATTAATCAAGCTTTTTTGGTTATTAAGTCTGGCTAAACCTGAAGTAAAACTTTTTTATTTTATGATTTTGATATGCATTAGTAGGGTACCTTTGTGAGGCAAGTTTGGTTGAATAATTCAAGAAAAATGTATTATAATCTTTATTATGTATATTTAATTATGCATTATTATTTACTTGACGTTTACTTTTAATAATATAATTATTTTTTAAATTATCTTAATTTATATTATTTCAATTTATTATTTTACTTAATTATTTTAATATTTTACTATATGTAAGCATTCATTATAATTTCGATTGCATTATTACATTCAAATTACTGTTTAAAAAATATAAACAAAGAAAGCAATGACCAAAAATCCGCTCAAATTCTGGTCCCAAGCTGTGCAGATTTGAGGGAGTCTATTGTATTTATATAATAAAGTAAACATATTTCATTTTCAAGCTGAAATTTTGGTGAATAAATTCAAATCTCCCATTTAAAATTTGTTTGTGAAATAAAAAAAAAAAAAAAAAAAAAAAAAAAAGCTATAGCAAATTATAAATTGTTATAGCAAAAATGTACTTGGTCTGATTGTGATTTTGTGCATTGTACTTTTCTAGCTAGTGTTGAAATGAAGTTTGAAGGAACAGAAACCACTGCTATCTCTAGCTGCATTGGAAAGGTGCTTGCAGAATTTGACAACAGGGATAGAAACACTTTTCAAATGAGAAGATGATGACTAACAAGAAATAGATGATTTGTCGAAAAATTTTTTGTTAAATAATAGATATGATTAATAATAGTTTGTAAATAAAAAAACATTTAATTCTTTTTTGTGATTAATAAATTTTATTTGTTATACATGGTAAGTTTTTATTTAAATTCTAAGAATTGACTTCTAATTTTTGTATTATCATTTTTAAAACTAGTAGGGGAGAGTTGGGAGGAGTGGGACAGATTTCACAATTTATTTTTTAATTCACTCCTTATGTTTTACCAAGAGTATAGCTTATAAAAATCTAATAGTATGTTACTTAAGCTATGTTTAAAAAATACAAACGCTGTGAAATACAAACAACTGGCTTTTATTTGCACGTTTTAAAATGTTAACATTTTTGTCCCACACCTCCCTCATATGAGGGAGGTATGGGACGCACATGAGGGAGGAATAGGACACTGTTTGATAAAAATTAAATTAACACATATTGTGTTTTGATAAGTCAACACTGAAAGCAAAGTATGACTGGGCTCGGCTGGTACCACAAATTATTTGTGGTTGAGGCAATTTCATTATGATATCCCTTTTCTCTACTTCACTGAAGTCATTTTCTTGCGGGAAGTGAAATTTTTCTTTTTCATCATTTTTGAATATGATAAACTCCTTATCACTGTCTATATCCTCAACTCTGCCAATATAATAAACAACTGTCTTCTTTGTCAAAATTTTAACAATTACAAAGTCATTTATCCTAATTTTGGATCATCAGTTAACCAATCAAATTCTTCAGCAATTTCGTTATCATTGTGAGTAATCAAATCAAAAGTCTTCATCTGTAGAGTCATGCAACAAAAATTTTCCATCAATGGAATCATCAGATAATTCATTCGCTTTTTTCTGTTTCTTCCTTTTCACCTTAAGAGTTTTCTTTTTACACAATCTCTTCTGCTTTTTATCAGCGGCTATTTTTTCAATTTCTTCTTTTTCTGGTGTGTCAGTGATGATTTTTTATCTTTCCTTTTTTCTGTCTTTCTTTATAGTTTTTGTGGAAATGCTTTGGGATAAGGGTGCATATCGGAAGGACTCAAAGGTGTTTGAGAACATGTCCCATTCCTCCCTCATTGATGCTGTCCCATTCCTCCCTCTGCTGAATATTTTTTAAAAAGGCTTATATATATCATGCTACATTTATGCTTTATTTGGCTGCTAGTTTACAAACACTATATCTTTAAGTTTATTATACAATTATAATATTTTTATTTTAAATATAATATAATTGAAAAAAATCATTGAAAGAATAAGAATTTGTACTTACTTCTGAGGTATGAAAATAAAATTTTCCCTTTTAAATACAAACAATAATACAGCTGGTGTAACAATTAGAATCAAACATGAAGCTATAGATGCTTTATCTAGTGGACAAACTAGAACTTAATTCTAATAGTTATTTTGGACATAAATGCTGCTGTCCCACTCCTCCCACTGTCCCATTCCTCCCAACTCTCCCCTATCCAATGTTTAAGATATTTCAATAAAATGCAATTTATAAAATAAATTTACAAACTTTTGAAATCACCTTGTAAATTTTATCTTAGAGAAAAACAGTTGATAAAAATTGACTCATATAAAATCTATCTAAAATTAGAATTTTTAACGAAATATAAATTATGATGATATTTAAATTCTAAGTTTTTAGATTTCTAATTATTTCAAAAGCCTTACTTATGTGCAATTGAGAGAATCTATCAGTTTGAATTTCTAAAATATATTTTACATCTTCACCCCCCCCCCTTCCTCCCTGACTCAAAAGAGAAAACATATAAAGAAAATTAGCTATTTTGTCCTTTGTATAATTTCTGATATTTTCAAAGTATTTTTTATCTATTAATTTTTTTGAGGGCTGGGGAAATGACCTGAAATATATTTTAAAAAATTTCTACCTTCTATCAGTCACAATTTCTTTCTGCTTACATAAACTTAAGTAGGTATTGTAAATTCTGAAATGGAATTTAGATAGCCTTAATGTCATGTAGTCTACTTTTTGTAGGGATGTATAATTTTTAGAAAAATTCAAGTGTTGGGGAAAAAAAAAAACCAAAAAAAAAACGTTTTTTCTGTAAAAATAGATTTTTTTTTCTTTTTACAAATAAGAGTTTTTTTGTTGCTAAATTTTCTTTGAAAATATAAAATAATATAAATTTTTAGAATATATTTATGTATATTAAAAATAGAAAGATTTTATTTTTACTTCATATGAATACATTACAAATAGAAATAATAAACTTACTATTAAAAATTTTAGTTCCAGAATAGATTTTCTCGCAAAGTTTGACATTGTTTGTAACATATTTTTTTATTTTTTTAAATGGTCATTTCAGTTGTACTTTCAATTTTACACTGCCATTAAAACTTATAATATAAATATTTGCCTCAGTATTTGCTGGCAATTGTGTTTATTTAATAAAAAAATCCCATCGAAGTGTTTATCCCCCAGTAGTATAGTCAGACTCTCATTCAGAATGAAGGGAGTATAAAGATAAAATATAAATTAATGTTTTACTAATTTTTAATGTAGGAGTAACTAAAATAAAGTTGGTTAAATAAATAAAAAAACAACAGGTGGATTACTTTTTTCAACCAAATTTTGATTGCATTTTTCGGTGAGCCGGGCACCAGTGTTATATTTACATACATATATATGTACACACGCACACACATATATGTACAGATATGTGTATGTAAATATAACACTGGTGCCCGGCTAACTAAAAAGTACCAATTTTTTTTCAGGTGTGGTGGAGAGAGGGGGTAACATTTCCTTTATACAGTAGAAGATCTTTATAATCCTATATAATGCGCAGCTTTTGAGATGTAAGCAATGAATTTTGTACTTAAGAAGCACCTGTAATCCGTATTGCAAAAATATTGCACCTTTTAGAGGATTAAATTTCAAACATTATTTCATCTTTATCTCCTTAATTCAGATTTTTTTTTAAATGAAAATATTGCTGTTATTAAATGTAAAAATTTTGGGATTAAGCAATGTGTTGATTTTGTCCCAGCATGTTTCGATAATTTTTATAGGCGATTTAACAATATGTGAAATAATCAATATTATGCAAAAAATTTTTAACCTGCACAACTTTTGGTTCTAAGGAATGCAATATAAATATCTACTACGATTGTTTTGTATATTGCCATATTTACAAGGTAAGTTTTAATGTTGTGTGAAATGACCTATATAACGCAAAATGTTGCATGTTTTGGTTTGCATTATAAAGATCTTCTACTGCATATAAATACTATGTGAACGTTTATTGTAAAGACATTAAAAAAAAAAAAAATCATTTCCGCTACGTTATTTTTATTATTTTTTTTTTATAATGGTTGAGTGTTTATTGATTATGTGAAAATAAAATATGGAAATCTGCTTATGATAAATTGATTTTTTTAAATATTCAATTTTTCAACCTCACTATAACCACAAATTGGTATTACAGACATAATTTTACATATGAATTTTTAATGAGGAAAGTAGCATTTACTTATGAGTTTTTCAAAAAGTTAATGTTTCAATGTAGAACGTTGAACATTGGTAAGAAAAAAAAAGAGAAACCACCAGAATGTAGAGTGAACATAAGAAAGAGAGTATTCATCTTCCAACACTATAGAATCGGTAAGTCTTTGATTCAGGATGATGGCCATACAGATAAAATATAAATTTTCTTCTGAGTTAATTGGGTTGGAATAATAAATAAAAGTTAAGTTCAGTGGTGTAGTCGTAAAAAAAACAGTGGGTATACGTTCTAAGCAGAGGGTATACGCTCAAGGCAGAGAGTATTCCCTCGTGCATATATACTATAGCTTTCTTGAGAAACAGAGGGTATACGGTGTTCTTTAAAAAAATCCAGAGGGTATACGACGTATACCCTCCACTACATCCCTGGTTAAGTTTGAAAAAACAACAAAGATAGAATTTTGCATATGTAACTTAAGAGGACACAGTACCTTTTAAACTATTTTTTAGTTTTCAATAGTATTGTAATATCTGCGGAGGCATTATGTTTAATATTATAATGGAAATATATATATATATATTTAATCTTACAGAAATGCCTATTTAATTAAAATTAAAATTTTTTGAATAATTTTTAACTTTTTAAAAATCTCTACTACTTTTTTAAATATGAATATTTTTTGCTTCAGAAATTTCTGTAATTTCAATGATGAGTTTGTTGAATTTCCTTGATTTTTTATTATACAAAAGAGAAAATGATTTATATTAAATGTAATATCCCATACATCTAAAAATCCATGGCACAGTTTTATGTAGTATAATCTAAGGAATGTGGGGAAAAAAATTTGAAACGAAAAATATTGATATTTAAAAAATCAGTTGGGATTTAAAAAAATTTTTTTTTCATTTAAATTTTAGTTAAATAGAAATAAGCAAGATTTTTCTTTTTTTTTTAAATTATATGAAATTTAATTTGCTTTATAGTATTAAATATAATGTCACTACAGATATTACGGTATTATTCAAAATTGAAAAAGTATAAAGGGTACTGTGTCCCCTTAACATAGTTTTTGACTAACTTTTACTAGTTTTTTTTTTTCCTTGCAAAGTTTATACATCAATACAGTTAAACAAATTTGAACATCTATGTTTATGGTAAAGGCAGAAAAGAATAAATCATTTCTGTTAAATATTTTTTTTTAATTTTAATATGTTGAATATTTTTATTGATTATATGGAAAAAAATGAT
The DNA here is from genome assembly GCA_963932465.1 of Maratus speciosus. NCBI lineage: Eukaryota > Metazoa > Arthropoda > Arachnida > Araneae > Salticidae > Maratus > Maratus speciosus. The sequence continues at coordinate 9,019,958 of OZ010800.1, forward strand.
CAAAATTGCTTATATGGTAATAAAAGTTATTTATTCAAATAATACAATATAACACTTTTCAACTTTACCATTTCCATAAATTGGTATTATAGATATAATTTTGCATATGACACTTATAATGAGATAAGTAATGAGATAATTAATGTTACACAATATTTTTACGTACAACACTGAACATGAAAAGAAAAAATTAAAAAAACATCAGAATGTATAAAATATTTGAATAAATTATTTTATTAATGGTATTTGAATTTTCGTAAAAAGCTACCTTTTAATAAAAGAAAAAAAAAATTCCCCAAAATTTTTGGGTTATTTCAGAGCAATCACTTTCAACATAATCATGAAAAATTTTCCTTTTAAATATTTTTTACATTACCATGGCAGTGAACTTAGCTATGATTTTCCATATAAACAATATATAAATATATATTTCAATAATAGCAAAAAAAAAAAAAAAAAAAAAAAAAAAAAAAAAAAAAAATTGAAATAGTTAAAAATATATATATTTATATGCATATGTTTTCAAACCTGGATTCATCAATATAAAATGGCAAACTTTTTTTCACTAATATAAAGAGATATTTATTACCAATACTATGTCAAGACAGGTAATCAATATCTCTCTATATTGAAAAAAGAAAGCTTTGCTATTTTATAGTGTCGAATCCAGTTTTAACCAATATCGGCCGGTCCGGCGTTCCCCGATATTGGCCGGTCCGGCATCCGCCGATATCGGCCGGTATTGGGTCCCGATATCGGCCGGTCCGGCGTATCTGAACACCGATATTTAATATCCATTTTTTGATTTTTTTTCTTTTCACTATTCATTAAATCTCTATAATTTAAAAAAAGAAAAGTAATGCAGATCCTTGAAAGTGTTTCTCTTTTTAACAGAAATTCAACTTGGTGAAGATCGAATTTTTTAGTTGATTTTTAACTCACTTCTGTTTTTGCTAGAACCATTAAAAAGATGAACACTAAGGATGCACCGAATAGTGATTTTGGCCGAATAGTAACTACTAGGCCGAATACCGAATATTCGGCTTGTCGAATAATTTTATCTTTCAAATTTTAAAGGCATTAAAATGTTAAATTTTAAAACAGTTTTACATAATATTTGAAACAGAAACTTTCATTTCGATAATCAAGGGCTTTTCTCAAGTAAACATTATGCTGAAAAAAATCTGCTTTGAGTTATTTAAGAAGAGGATAGTTATAAAACTTTTTTAATTAATAAAATTTTAAATTTCATGGCTTCTTCTGTGAATTAAAACAAATGAATAAAATTTTTTAAAATTCTAAAACGAACATTTTAAAATCAAAGAGAAATTGTGAAAAAACTCGAAGAAAAATTGTACAAGACCATATATTATTTGTTTGTCAGGAAGAGACTAAAGTAAAAGTAAATAAATAGTACAATCTATTCAAATTTTATAGGGTGGCAACTCAGCAAGAATAACTGTTCTACTCCCTTTGATTAAGCGAGGAAGTTTTTAAATGCATTCTAGATCGGTGCCCGGAGTGGGCGATCATTTTCAGAGATTGTAAATGTTCTTAAAATCTTAGTAAGAAACAGATTATTTGCTGGACATTGTTCAGGAACTTGCATTTGTACATAATTAATTCCTATGAAAATTCTCGTGATTGGTTAATTTTCTTAAATAATGCTAACAAACAGCAAATAAATAATGTAAAAACATTCTCTTTTATTTGAATATATGATTCTGTTTCTAATTATTCTGAATATCTTTATAAGTTGAATGTTAAACGTAGAAATGGTATAAGGTTTTTAAAAATATGTTTTAAAAGTTTTTTTTAAATATTTGGTTGGGCTGAATATTTCGATATTTGGCCAAACCAAATATTCGGCAGGCCGAATAGTTTGCTATTTGGCCAAGCCGTATATTCAGTATACTGAATAGTTTGCAGTTTGGCCAAGCCGAATATTCAGTATACCGAATAGTTTGATATTTGGCCAAACTGAATATTTGGTAAAATGGCTGAATACCAAATATTCGATGCATCCCTAATGAATACAGGTAAGTTTCCGATGGCAATTTAATATTGTTAGAACTTAAATGTTAACTATATAGTACCCGTCAAGATTTGACAGTAAATAACTTGAATGTTTCATTAGAAAAATTCTTGAATTTTTAATTAGTTACTTTTAAATTAATTATTGAAATCATGACAAATTTCTATATTGCATAAGTAATTCCCATTTCCTTAAGGCTGTCAAGTCTAACCTATTCAATGAAGTGAAAAAAATTTAACTTTATAATTTACAACCACCAATTATGCTTGCTTTAACTGAAATTTACTTAAAAATACTGGGTAGACCAATTATTTTTACTTACTATGGTCTTTTTTTAAAACAATATTTAACTTCATTTTTTTAATTGCACAACAATTAAAAACTTCCACGAATTTTATTTTTATCAGTCTAATTCTGTAAAAGTCAAAATGTGAAACATGATGCAGCTAACAATTTATATTTTTTATTACTTGATTTCATTTTACATTTTTATACATTTTTAAAAATATTAAACCACAATATTAAGGTAATTTTTTTTATATTTCTTATATGAACATTTTCCTGTTTTATTTTTTATTGAAACAAACTGCAAACTTTTCTTTCTCAGTCATACACATATTAGTCCAGGCAATAGAGACCGTGTAGGGTCTCTATCTAGCAAAATTCATGGTAGTTCTGGAAGAAGACTTACTATATGTTTTTTGGGTCGCTGAATCTCCGAATTTGTAACTTCCCACCAAAATTTCCCCCAGCAACCCCCCCCCCAAACTTTGGTAAAATGCCTCACAAAGAAGGTTTTTATTAAAAAAATTGATTTTTTTATTATTTTAGGGGAAAAGTATCTAGAAATTCAGAAAGTAGACAAAATTTGCAACAAATAAGATGCATGACATTATGACGTAGGATGAATGGGGAAGGGGGTACCTGCCTCATAACATGCGCCACGGTGCTGTGTGGATTAAGTTGCGCAATTCCACTTAACTACTCACATCGTTTACGTTTGCAATCCCGTTCCCCCTCTGGACTTTTCCTATAAGGTTTACTTTAAGTTTTTTGGGTCGCTAAATCCAAATTTTTAACTTTCCACCCCCCACAACCCCACAAAATAATTGTTTTTAAATTCAATTTTTTATTGTTTTAATGGAAAAGTATCTAGAAATTCAGAAAGTATACAAAATTTTCAACAAATAGGATATATGACATTATGATGTTCGATGTAAGGGGAAGGTGGGGCTGCCTCAGAACATGCACCATGGCACAGCGTGCACTAAGTTATGCAATTCCGCCCAACAGTCCAGGCAATAGGGGATTTTAACTGGCAAAATTAATGGTAGTTCTGGAAATCGATTCACTTTATGTTTTTTGGGTCGCTGAATTCAAATTTGTAACTTCCCACCAAAATTTCCCCCGACAATTCCCCAAATTTTGATAAACGCTAAATCCCCCACCCCCCAAAAAATAGATTTTTATAAAAAATTTGTTTTTTGAGAACAATGCCACAGTGCCTGTTCTGAGGCAGCCCCCCCCGCCGCCTATTTATCCTACGTCATGTCATATATCCTTTTTGTTGCAAATTTTGCCTACTTCGTGATTTTCTAGATACTTTTCCCCTAAAACAATAAAAAATTGAATTTAAAAACAACTATTTTGGGGAGGTTGCGGGGGGGGGGGGGGGAATTTTGGTGGGAAGTTAAAAATTCAGATTCAGCGACCCAAAAACTTAAAGTAAACCTTATAGGAAAAGTTCGAAGGGGAGACGGGAGAACGAACATAAATGGTGTTGGGTGGTTAAGTGGAATTGCGCAACTTAATCCATGCGGCACTGCACTGTGGCACATGTACTGAGGCAGGGCCCCTCCCCTCCCCATTCATCCTACGTCATAATGTCATGCATCTTATTTGTTGCAAATTTTGTCTACTTTCTGAATTTCTAGATACTTTTTCCCCCAAAAATAAAAAATTGATTTTTTTTAATAAAAACCTGTTTGGGGGCATTTTACCAAAATTTGGGGGGGGGGGGGTTACCAGGGGTAATTTTGGTGGGAAGTTACAAATTCGGATTCAGCAACTGAAAAAACATAAAGTAAGTAGATTTCCAGAACTACCATTAATTTTGCCAGGTAAAATCCCCTATTGCCTGGATTATATATTCAATTAATAATGCTAAAAAATGAAAATCATGTAACTTCTAATAAAATATGTCGTTATTGAAATCAATATTTACCAAAAATATTGCAGAAGTCATTTTCCCAGATGTTTAGTCTGAACTTGCTTCCTCTACAAAATTGAAAGTTTTAAATTGCTGCATTAGACTGCTGCGCTAGTACGAACTCATTCTACATTCCTCTAAATGGAAGAGGTTTGAAAAAGAGTTGACGCATGCACAATTGTATTCATTTTGATCTTACTTAAATTTTTACCTTTGTGTTTTAATATGTATGATTATTACATTAGATACAATACATTTTCCCAATAATCTGTCACTGGTTATAAATCGCCAAATATTCTTGAATGTTATAATTCTGTATGAGTTACAAAAATGGTGTTAAGAAAGCACCAAAATATACCAGATGGCATTGAAACTACAACAATGATTCATTTGAAATGCTAAAAAATAAAATATAAATGAAAAATTAAAAGTGTAACATTATAAAATATGTGTTTTAATCAATTAATAATTTAATATTAATTAAATTATGATTATGCATCAAAAATTTTATTTAGAAATCCTAAAAGTTAGTTTAAAAAATGTTTCATTTTGATTTCCTGTTGCTGCATCCTAAAAATGAAACATCACAAATATTCTATACATTTTTAAAAATTCAGTGTAAAATTGTGCTTTTTACCAAGAGTAAAAATATCAGGAAATTTCCACTAATTGAGTTAGTACTCACAACAAATCAATGTATTATGACGGTACATTTTTGCGGAAAAATGTGAATTGTAGTCATGAAATTAGACATGATTTTGAAGGTACTATTGAACGTTTATAAAAGACCTTTTTTAGAAACAATTTTACTGCTTACTTATTTACAAAAGAAAAATACTATTTAGGATGAATGATAAATTTTGAATTATCTTATCTCCTAATACAGGGTTTGTACAGTCCTTGAATGTCCTTAAATTTTTAAAAAGTAATTTCTGGTCCTTAAAAGTACTTATTTTTATACAAAATAGGCAAAAAGTCCTTACTTTTTACTCTGGTATTATGTCTTAGTCTTAGTTTTCTTTCTTTCTTTCTTAGTCTTAGTCTTAGAGTAACTCTTATTTTAGAGTTAAAACTCTTATGCATTTCTTTGAATTTCCGATTAAAAAAGGTAATCTAAATCCCCCCCCCCCTTGCCTCACCCTCTTCTGAAATTTCATTTCCCTCTTTATTGTTCCGCTATCTCCCCCTCACAGTACAACCAATGTTAAATATCTTTAAATCTCTTTCATTTTTTTTTCTTCATTTTCTGTTCTCTTTGATATTTTAGAGTAACAATAAGAAACCAGTCATTAATTTCATTAGCAATTTATTCCATCACATTCATTTCATTAACATTTTATCTTAATTCCCCCCTCTCAAAATTTTACTTTCCCCCTTCCACAGTACCAAAGTTAAAAAGCTTTTTCACCTCTTTTTGCCACTTTATTTTAAAACTAAATAATGAATCATAAGAGATTTTCCTTCCCCCTACCCAAAATTATCATTTATCCTTTACTTCCCACCGCTCTCTTAGCAAGCACATAAAATTTAAAGTCTTTAAAGCTCCTTAGTTTTTTTAATCATTTGTGAATCTTTACTATGGTAAATAAGTAACAAGTTATCTACTGAAGTATCTTCCCCGCCCCCCCCCTTGAAAAAAAGCTGCTTTTACTCCCTTAATTGTGATACTTTGTGACAAGGAGGGGGGGGGGGTCAAAAATATTTTTAAAAAGTGTGACATCATTTGAACCACCAATTGGAAGAAGGGAATAAACGCCACTTTTTGATACATTCATTTTTCTACACTTTTACATTCTTTAGACGTAGCGCTTAGTTGTGAGTTCGAAGAAAATAAAAAAAAACATACGAAGCGAATGGTTTTTGTTATTTTCTTCGAACTCACACCTAAGCGCTACGTCTAAAGAATGTAAAATGTAGAAAAATGAATGTGTCAAAAAGTGGCATTTATTCCCTTCTTCCAATTGGTGGTTCATTTATGGGCAGCCCCTAACAACAAATTTCATTTAAAAGTATATATATTAGCACCAATCTCAGTAACACACTCTAATATATGCGAGTATGGATCCAAGAAAAAGTTTACAGAGTTCCCGACGGTCCGTTAAAAGAATCAAATATAATTACATGAAAAGATTTATTGTCAAAGACGCAGCAGTGTTTCAGGTACTTCTCAACATAAGAAAACCACCGAAATTGTAACACTTGGCCGTATTCGCCCCTTATTCTGTAGCGGAATGGAATAGAAATTAAGTTCACTATGGATTTAATTTCGGATGGAATGGAAAGAGCGAATCTGCCCTAACCAGATTCCGGATTTGGAATAATCGATATTTATTCCGTAGCATTTGAAAGGAAGTAACATCACAAATTTCTAGGAAGTGTGAAGAAATCAATCGGAATAAACATATACGACACATTTTTTTCTTTTTTGTTTAGTTTGCAAGGATCTTTTAATAATAATCAGAATAACTTTGAATAACTGAATGAATCGCTGAAAATGAATCACTGTTCGCTGAAAAACTTGTTATTATTGTTATTCAGTTTTTAACTTTCAGTAGAGGGGTTTTTGTTTCTGATGTAGTTATTCTTACATTAAATGTGAATCATTTAAATCGGATGGATTAAATATCAATGATTAGTCATACACTGATTTATTTGTTATAATTTTTATTAATTTTACACTTTGATAGACAAATAATTTATATTGGTTTCAAATTTTTAACGTAAATTTGAACCAGTATATTTCATGATTTGTGAAGATTTTTGCAAAAAAATTCTACTTTCAGAAATAAAAAAAAATATTCCAGTACGGTTTCAAGAAGTAAAAAAATCCATGAAATATCGATTTATAAAAAATCTTTATTTCCTTCTAAAGAAAGGTTTGAAATTTCTCCTATCGACGCTAGGTGTTCATTGCAGGCAACCGGCGCCATTCAATAGACGCGAATAATATCATTTTTGAACGAATATAAAATTTATAGAAAAGAATTATATATTGCACCTGAAAGTAATTCTTGTACAGGTATTTGTACTGTTTATATGAATTTAATAAATATTTATAGATTTAATTTTTATGCATCCAGATGTAGAAGAGTTTGCTTATTTCAGATATGTAAATTTCTTCACGGTCGCTCAATTACAACCTTAGATACTAATTATTATTTCATCAATAAGATGATTCAATTCAAACTCTCAATTTAAAAGCCAGTTTTTCAAAACAACAAAGGATTTTTATACTATGATTCATTGGAACAGCGCTGCTGTCAATTTTTTTTTTTTTTAAATACACCATTTAGAGATTTTAAAGTTATGCGTTTAGCCCTATCTTTAATCGCTGTTTAACCACTTCAACGAGCGTCTTTAACAGAATTTTTAATCTTTTATCACCGGTTTTTCAAAACAGAAATTTTTTCGTAATTGAATCGGGAAAATGCTCGAATTAAGTAAGGCAAAATTTACAATAAAAGTTTACTGGTGAGAATAAGCAAGGATTCTTAACCCTTAATTGCATGAATTATTCTTTTGGAATTGTGTTTTTTATTTTTATATTAAGGATTAGACACCAGAAATCTTAAGATAGATTTTTAACTTTATTTAGTAGCATATTTTTGTAATTTTTAGAGGATTAATATTTCTATATAAATATAGTGGTTGTAAGAACTTAATTTATGTATTAAAAATTAAATTAAAAGGTGATGGAAATTTACATCACTATGCAATTAAGGGTTAATACCTTATGCGGCACGTATAGCGGTCACTCGTCCCCAAGGGGTTAATAATATCTAAATCTAATAAAAATCGACCCGAAAGTTTTTATTTTATAAAAAATTGGATTTTTAAAAAGGCAAGTTTTTGTTGAAACGCGAATTTGTTAAAATTAAGAAAACTTATGAACCAATCGATTTGGAACTTTCAGATAGTTTATAAATCACTTATAATAAAGATTTCAAAAAATAGGGGGCATCAAATTTCGGGGGAGGGGGCGTTAAAAAAATTCGTTGGGGGGACGAGATCAAGTATTTAAAACCGTACCGTTTTCTACAGTTTTAGATGTAATTTTTGACGGATCATTGGAATAAATATTACTTATTTAATATAAAAATTTAAAAAGTGTGCTTACCACTGTTTTCGAATAGTCATAACAGCAAATATCTTAAATTCTTGCTCAAGTCCACCCTTGACTAATATATCTACGGAAAGGTTGTTTAACGGAGTTTCGTTCAGAAACAGTTTTGTTAAGAATAGAGTTCCCCTCCTGGTGTGTAATGTGAAACTAAAAGATTCAAGATCTGATTTTTTGCAAGATTTTTCAGTGCGTACGCAGCAAGCCTACTAAACCATCATGTGATATATCATTGTAAAACCCTGGGACTACTCTTTCATATTATGAACCTTTCTACTCACCTCACTCAAATTTCCCCCTCCCCCTGGGAGATCAATTTTCTAACTCAGCTCCTAATTAAGCTACAGCTATATTCAACCTCATTTGAAGGGTTGACCGAAGGCCGAAGGCAAGACTCTTCACGAGCCTTCGATTGTTGTCCTCTATTTTTGATTCCAGACTACTAGTCATCTCCCCGTGGGGGAGGGGCGGAGATGATTTTTTTTCATGTGACATATCGTTTTAAAGCTTTTCGCCTGTACATTACTACGCATTCATTCCCTCTCCTCTTAACTCATTTTTTAATCAGTAGAGGACATTTTAAAGTTTTAATTTATTTATTACTATCCCATACAATTTTCCAAAAATTATGAAAAAAATATTACATAACAAACCTCAACAATTAGCAGCTTCTCCAACAATTTCACACAGTAAGCGTGTATGTATTTTAGACAAAATCGAGTTAAAAATATAAAATCACACAAATTTAAGGTTCATTTAAAAATATTACCACGGGTTCGAACAACGCCGGCCGGGTCAGCTAGTTTTCTATAACTTCTAATTGCCCTTAATCATTGTTTTCTATTCTATATAGCCATCATAATATCGAAAGTTTTCTTCTTTCCTCAATTTATACGAAAATGCATATTTTGCAACGATCGACAATTAGCTACCCCCCCCCCTCACCCATACATATTACATAACCTTTTAATCCCGTTTAAGCGCCCCCTCTGATTACTATTTTACGATTTTTTATCGCATCTGGGGTGTCATATGAACAGGATTTTATCGTTTCCTTCTTTTAAAATTATGGATACCCTACCTTCCTCTCCTTTTTCTCCTGCACATTAAGTTTACAATTTGTTATTTGGAAATAACTGTTCTAAATTTCGACTGCCACATTCCGATACCCCCTGCCCTCTAATATAGTGTTTAAAAATTTTATTTTGAGAAGAGAAATCCTGTGTTAAAAATGCATTTTATAATTCAATAATTTATAAGTCCTTAATTTTTATTTTATTTTAGCCTTTAAAAATTCTTGATTTTTATTTTTAGAACTGTGTACGAACTCTGTAGTTGTACAATGATATTTTAAAAGAATAAGAATTATGACTTTGGGAGATTTCTGCCAGTGGTTGAGTATAAATGAAAAATTTGCTATTTTAAACTAATTTTCAGAGGCATGAAAATTACAAAACATCATCAGAGGGGAGTATTTAAAATTAATAGTTATTTTTATTTAAGAGTAGATTTTTAAATGAGAAAATTAATCTTCGAATAATTTTGAGATGTTGTTAATAATTTTCTAATAGGCACTTTTGGTGCTTGACTTTGGCACAAAGATGTTGACACAGAGTTTTTCATACTTGGGCAGTATCAGATTTCAAATTGTTGGACTTGGGCTTCAAAGAAAAAAAGAGACTGAATAATTTACACCAGATTGCATGCATATTCTCATGGTGTGTTCATTCATAACATAATATGAATTGAGAAAAATTCATTGTGAGTAAAAGTGATACGTTTTAATAACATTTTTAAATTTGTATATTTTGTATTATTTATATACTAGCTGACCTGTCCAGTATTGCCCGAGCCCATGATAATATTAATAAATTAACTTTAAATTTGTATGATTTTATATTTGCTGTACATGTACTGCTAATCTGTTAAATCTGTCTTCGAAATCCACTTTCCACTGCCAGTGCGCGCATTCCGTTCTAAACAATCGACCTCCCGAATGAAACCCCGACATGTGTCCCCTCCCTGCTGCCTCCGGCACCGTAAAGCAGGCATGCTGTGCACATGCTGCAAATTCTTTTAGTTTCATCTTCCACCACCAGGAGCGCAATGTGTTCTGTACGAACATTCAACATGTGTCCCACTGTCTCTGGCACCTTATAGTAGGCCTTCTGTGCACAGGTTGCAAAATCAATTAGTTTCACATTCCACTGCCAGGGGGTACATTCTGCTAAAAAGAATTCACCTCCTGAACGAAACTACGTTGTAACCACTTATCCATAGACATAAACTAGCTCTCGCAGCGAAGCTGCGACCTTTCGTTCGGCGACATAGGCCTCTCAGGGCACAGACTGGCGCGGAATGAGCCCTCCCTAAAGAAGTTTCCTCATCGTGATGCCGTGGCCAGCACGAGGTCGCCCAAGGATGCGCGCCGACCATCGCACACCCCACACCCTGCACCCAAAAGTTAGACGTCCTGTCGAAACGACAGAAACTCCACCCAACCTGAAGAACCAGATGATTCCTTCTCTTGGTCCCTTCGCAGTTCACCTCGACGACCCGCAGTATTCGAGCCCACGAGCCAACGCCGAAGATTCCTACGGGGGGGGGGGGGGGGGGGGTTGTTTTACGGAAGTCCCTCAAGATCAACTACCATTATCCGTTATCCATAGATTTATTAGTCGAGAGGGTAGGGGACTCAAATAACAATTTAAGAAATTTGTTGAAATTACTAGTTGGAAATACTGGTTACTATCACTCATAAATTAGGGGGCAATATGTTGTGTACGAAAATCCGACACATATCCCTTTGGTTTCACTCAGAAGCAATGTCGCGACTAGTACTATTAAATTAACAATAGAAACTGCAAGAAATCAAATTATTAAAATCACATAATATGAGAAAGTTTTCATTTTTATGAACTGTTGATATAAATTCTTTGAATGATGCTTTCCCAGTTATTAATACTTAACATTCATCGTGTTAATTGAAATGCGGGGTTAAAGTAAAATTTCTCGTATTTCCCAAACATTTCTGCTTCTTACAAAAGTTAGTAAAGAACCTCTTTTTTGAAAAAAAAAAATTAATTTCAAGCTCTGTAAATATTGGATTTTTTTAATCTTTAAAAACATGGATGGTGTATTGTGTGTTCAACTTGCCAAAAAATGCGATGCAAATTCAAGAGTAACCATGTGTTAAAACTGTATCTTACCCTTTCCCCCTCTTCGCAAAGAATGTTCAGCGTTGAACAAGTGTTTAAAGTTGAAAATTTCAATTATTTTATACTATCTTTCATTATGTTTACTCAATTACCACTACTGGCGTGCAAAATATGTCAAGAGATTTGTTTCAGTTTTATATAAAAAAACATATTAAAATACTCACGAACAGCTGTGAGAGCTGCCATAATTGTTAAATAAATCCCAATGACTTGTCCAAATGAAATAACTTCTTTTTTTGTAATTTGAATGTATTTGTATTTGTTTTCAATTCGTATGGCTACAAATTAATTGTAAAGCTAATTGCTAATCGTATTTCGCTACACTATTTCTTATAAAATTAGATTTATATAAAAATGTAGTTATCTACATATGAGATTGTAATACCTGTACTTATAATTAACCGTTTATATACCAATTTCAGACATTATTTCACACTTTAAATACAATTTTAATCACTGTAATATATACAGGACTGTTTCTATAAAATATACTTGATGTAATATTTAAAAAATGTATCAGACGCCACATTTATAAAAACATATTAAAAAGTTCACCACAATCACGTTTTCGTTCATACTAGAACATCCTCAGTTAGTTGACCAAAAGTCTTTCGTTTCTCCTATTTATTTTGAATCGAGATCAGCTCGATTCCCTCCCCCTTTCCCTCTTTAAGTATCTTCATCCATCGAGAGTCAACATCTAAAGAAAAACGCTGTAACGATATGGCACACGTACTTATTGACTCTCGATGGATGAAGATACTTAAAGAGGGAAAAGGGAAGGGGGAGGAATCTGATCTCAAATCAAGATAAATAGGAGAAACGAAAACTTTCAGTAAACTAACTGAGGATGCTCTAGTATGAATGAAAATGTTTTTGTGATGAACTTTTTAATATGTTTTTTAAATGTGGCGTCTAATATATTTTTTAAATATTACATAGAATATATTTTACAGAAACAGAACTGTATATATTACAGAGATTAAAATTATATTTAACGTATGAAATGTCTGAAATTGGTATGTAAACGGTTAAAATTAGATTTATTGATAATTTTGTTTATTACTTTTATGTTACTACTTGATTTTACTCTAATCCAGAATATCATTAAAAGATTATATTAAAATGTGTTGGCCTGCAGAAGACACAGCTGATATTCTTCCTGTATTTAAAACCATCCATGTTTTTGAAAGTGTATATGTAAACAAGGAATTTTTAAAAATATTTCTTATTTTCGTTTTGTGGCTGTTCAAATTACTGTAATTTTTTACAAGTATTTAATTAATACAGGGGCGCGCCAGCAGTATCCAGCGCCTGTGTGCAGAACTTCAGTTGACGACCTATTACCCCCCCCCCCCCCTCCGAAAATAAAACTTAAAAAACAAATCTATGAGTATTTATAAATGCATAGCTGCCATCCTTTTGGAGTTTTATCTCAGATCAAAGAAAGTTTTTTGAACCAGACAATTATTAATAAAATGTGTCTTGTTTCTATAGGGTTCGCATTTTATTTCATTTATTTAATAAAATTTCTGGTTTCAAACATGTTTAAAATACTTGAAAAATAAAGAAGGTTGGCAGATATGTAAGTAAAATTCGAAACACAGTACAGACTATTAAAATAAAACCTGTCTGTGTCAGAATCCTGCATTAAACGGTAAAATTTCATTATCCCGGAGAAAATAATACAACACAATAACAATAGATTGCATCCATACTAATAAAAGAAAGTTCTTTGTCATCTCTAATTTGCATATGTATCTATATTATAAAGGACAAACATATCTGTGCGTAACGCATACGTCATTTTGCGAATGGCAACACTTTGAAATTTGAAATAAAATTTTGGTTTTGTAATTTTCTCTACTGCAAATTTTTATACTTCTAAACATCGCACATTTTAAATTTTTACACCGCCGTATAGCGAAAAAAATTCTCTTTTAAATGCAATATGTTTGAAAGCTGTATCTCATTTTAATTTTAAGATATTAATTTTTTTGTAGTTTTTATTACTTTTTTTGTAATCTTGGCAGCTGAAGTACTACATTTCTGTTGAAACTAAATGAAAATAGTAAACTGCTGTATCTTTTTGATGCCATTTTCTCATAAAAACCGAAAAAATTGAAATTAAAATACGTGCTATGTCAAGAATATCGTCTGTTATAAAACCCAGTGAGTTTTGGCTTTATTTCGTTGTTATTTATCAATTAAATGATTTTCCCGTGCCGGCTCCATTGTGAAATATTAATAAACAATTTGCTCATAAAAAAAGTTCAGAATTTCTCGCCCGCTAATTTTCTACAAAGAAATTAAAGCTTCATCAATAAATAAATAAAAGAATAATATATAAAAAAGCACGAATTTAACATATATGTAGCCGAACAATTTAAATTTTTAGAGACGCATTGGGAAAAATATGTTCTTTTAAATGTAATTTGTATGAAATAGAGTTGCTAGGCAACTGTTAAAGTAAAAGAGAAAAAATAATCTATGTATTGAAAACACAAGATAGCTTTTTCAGACATCTTCCTTGAAATTTCTACTGTACCAATTTTGCTAATAATTCTTTTTTTAAATGAAAGCTGTTCATTTGTAGATGTCCTCGCACTGGCTATTTTTCTAAATATTTTCACTTTTATATTTTTAATTTAATTTGAAAAGATTTTTTGAAATTTCATCAAAAAATCAAATTTCAAAAAAACATCAAATTTCTCATTTCAGCAATCGTATTATTTCCACTGTTGCAGAAAAAAAAATATATTGGGGTTTATTTATCCTTATTGATACCATTTACTCATTACAATCAAAAATAACTTTATTTTAAGTCTGAACAGAAAATGACGTCACTATTTAAAAAACATTTTCGCTCATAAAACTAATGTTACAATATATTTTCATTCGGCTGATACCGAATTTGAGACACTTGGCATAATGCTTCAGTAAGTGCCATATTTAAAAGAAAACAATAATTTTCTTTGATAAAACTATATATTTTTACACGAATACATCTAAAATACATCAGTTTCTGGAATTTGTACTTCGCGGTACTGAAATTAGACCCTCAAGCCAAAAGAATACATTTTCACGTGCAAAGTCTTAGCTGACAAACGGAACTTCACGTTTGAAAATCTATCTAAAGGAAAAATATGTCCGTGCGTACGGCTAGCGTCATTTTGAGAATGGCAACGCTTGACGATTAAATGTCGGATTTGCAATTTTTGCTACTGCAATTTTTTGAATTTCTAAACATCGCGCATCTTCAATTTTTACACCCGTTATATAGGGAATAAAATCTACTTTCAAAAGCAATTTTCTTGAAAACTTTATCTTAATTGATTTATTTATTATGTCTTTTTAAATAATTTTCAAGAATAATGTTTTTTAATCTATATCCACTGAGTACAGGCTCCATTATAGAATAAGCCATTTGCACTTAAAATAATATAAATAATTCAGCATTTGTCCCTGACTAATTTTTAATAGCGAAATTAAAACTTCATCAACCTATTATATTAAAAAGTGACTGTCCATTTGTATTTCACAGCTGTTCCTCCTAGAATATGGAATGTTGGGTGATCAAATTAATGCCTGTTATCCGCATGGGACTGAGGATGTTAAACGTGGTCGTAGAATTTTAAAATTTGTTTAGCTTTCGAGATATAAATTTTTACGTTGTTTTGATGATATTTCTGTAATGATGGAAACTAAAATTGCTCCATTTTTGTGGATAAAAGAGAGAAAAGGGAAAATGACAAGGATTATTAGGTATCATTGTTTGAAATCATTTTTAAATTGAAATTAACGTATATTTGAATAAATAATGAAAAAATGATTGTAGTTTTCAAGAAAATTTCACGAAATACGAACTCACACATATTCAAGCTTCAGGAATCCGTTTATTTTAGAAACACAAATTCGACTCTCGACTGGAACATTGAGATAAATTCTGTTGACGTCAAAAGAAAAAAAAAACATCGTACGTTATTTTCAGTTAATTTAAAGTCGTAAATTTAAAAGTCGTAAATTAAAGTCGTAAAATTTTCAACCAATAGTAGATTTCAAGCCTTAAGATGGCTAATAAAACATTTCAGAAACGGACATTAAAAATGCGAAAAAGCGAGAAAAAAAAAAAGAAAAAGTTTTAGTGAGAAGAAAAATAATTCTTTAAATATTTATTTCAATTTATAAATATAAAATGCTTCTGAATAAATTCGTCCAAACAAATTCATTTTTGTATAAGTTGACCCAAATGACATCATTTCTACGAACTCCGAAATTCGAAGCAAAATCTTGGAAGAGGGAAAATCTCTAGGCAAATAAAGTTATGGAATATGTGCATTTTTATTGGGAAAGTTTTGACTTAAATTGTAAATATAACTTATTATTTGAAATATTGTATTTAATAAAATTAATATTGCAATGGCTTTCTAAATTTACAATAAAGTTAAGATTTGATTTTTCGCAAAAAAATCGATTGTCTCATGCAATTCAAAAGCAACACAACGGGTTGCTACGCAACAAGTATTAATAAAGGAAATATGTTTTTCTTTACTGTACATGTGTTGGCGATGGCTAAGAAAATCTGCCGGATGTAGAGGTCTGAAAATTTGGGATAGACGGTGGCAGATCCATATGCACCCGGGGCTGAGATTTTCATTTTTCATAATTAGCCGACATATTAATTAAAAGCCATAATGATAATAGCAAAATGGCGAGCTTTTTTTCTTCCTGCCTGTGGATTTCTTCAGGCGTTGAGCGGTCGGTCCTTCACACTGACGAAAGTTCGATTTTTACTGCATTTTGAAATTGTGATGGCCTAGTTTCTGTAGCGTTAGGAAAAAAAATATATTGTCTTATCTTTCCGATTCCAACGGCATCTGTTGTTACTATTAAAAAAAAAAAAAAAAAAACCTTTTTATTTAGCCGCCATTTGCGTCAGTTATCAAGTTTTTTGTTTTTCTTAAGTTTAAAAAAAAATTTCGAAAAAAAAAATCACCTATTAATACATTCTCGGTATTTTTCCGAACCTAACGATATCTCTGGTGTGAAAAAATATTGATATTTACTATTTCAAAAAAAAAAAAAAAATCTGTTAGTCATTTCAAGGATTTGCCAGAGGTTTTTTTTTCCCCCATAGTGCAAGTTTTCTCAAGATTTCGTTTCCCGTCTCAAAAATATGTGCTTTGGATATCATTTCGCATTTTAAAAAAGTGAGGGGATGGTGCGCATTTTATATTATTTATGTTTTATCAAGAATTTTTGGTCAGAATTGAAAGTTTTACGTATCTAAATGCCAGAAATTAAATACAAAATCGAGGTTAGCTTGAAAAATCAAACCAGAGCATGGACATCACCCCGGTATACGCTGCAGAAGGCAGTGGGACCCTCAACTCGAGTTTCGTGTGGATTGATTTTTATTTAAAAATGACAAATTATACAAATCCGAGGTTGTCCCTGTCGAAGACAGTGTTTCTGACAATATTAAATTCGTTTGGAAAGATTTTCGTTAAAAAATATAAAATCAAGACATACCGGACGTGCAACAAAGAACAAACCGGACTATGCGTTGCACGTCCGGTATATGCTGCTGATGCTGAAGCCATTGCTCCCCTCTCCCCATCGCTAGGTTCGATTGGAAAATTTTTTGTTAAAAACTATAAAATCATTCAACATTTGATTTTAGGCGTATTTAAGGTTATTACTATTTTGCCCGGGAAATGCCGGTCGGGTCGATTAGAAGGACATAGCACGGGAATTTAAAACTCTTTTTTTTTCAAAAATCTGTATTTTCCGTTCATATGACAGCGATGTAGCTCCTAACTTATTTATGGCTAAATTGAATTTTTTTTTTTTGTCATTTTAGTTTTTGTAGCGTGTACATGCAATGCTAATAAAGGCTCATATTTCAATACTTTCCATTTTATTTCTGAATTAAAAGGAACAAATCTTAGAATCATAACCAGTTATTTATCCGGTATGTGATTAGACACAATCGTACGCAGCGGGTGCAGGAAAAGGCCGTCTCGCCCAATCTTTGTAAAAGTAAGAATTTTTGGTTTTTTATGGCCAAATTTAGCCTACTTTCATCATCCCCTCCCACTTAACAAAAATTTTGTTTCCGCCATGATGATAGGCCCTGAGAACAAGATAATATAAGTAAAAAATATTTGTTCTCGGAGATCTGTGGTCCTAAAAAACACAATTTTTGTCCAATGATTAATAGTTTTCGCAGAAGTGATCATTTGTAGGAGCGCTAAAAAAAGATATTGCTTTGGCCGCCGAAAGTAGGCTTTACTCTTATGAGCGCAAACATCACGTGTTAAACCTACGACACGGAATGATAAAACCTTCAGAAATGGCTGATGCTTCATTTTGCCAATTAAAATTTGCCCCATAGCTGACGCCAGTCTCTTCAATTTGAAATCTCTACATTGAAAAACACACTCATACAAGTTCTAATTTTACATTGTTTCTCTATTCAGGGCAGAGATCTGCACAGACCCGTACCCGGCCCGGAAAAATGAAGGCAAACTTTCAAACGAGTCGGTCCGAGCCGGCAGAATAAAGACCATTTTTTTAACAGCCGGGCCGATAAAAATAATAATCATAAACGGGCTGGGCCGGGCCGATGAAAAAATAAAGCGAGCCGACTAGCCCGATAGAAAAATTTGAACGAAGCTGATAAAAATGAATTATTTGCAATGGATATGACTATGAATAAGTATAATTGCATAGTTTGACAACATCATTAAAGAAATATAATATAGTCAGCATAGAAATTAGCATCGGACAGCTAACATTGTGTCTAAGCCCGAGAATAATTTTTTCAGCAAAATCGTGCAGAGTCGAAATTGGGGCTTACATTATTTTTCTGCAGCCGGGTCGGAACTAGATTTAATTGTTCCCACGACATGCTGGGCAGGCAATATGTTTTGTAAAAATAGTATTAGCTATATAATGAACTTCTGTTAACGGAATAATTGTAAATATAGTGTCGGTTTCCTCCAAGTCCACACAACTTTGAAGAAATCCTTTACTATTTATATGCTGCCACCACTGATATGATTACGTGATATCGGTCACGCTATGAGAGGATTGTTGAAAAGAAAACCAACTCTTTCAATTAAACTTAACAGTTTATTTACACACTATTTACAAATCACAAAACACTATTTACACTTAAGAACTCGGATATAGGTGATCCGGTTCAACATTAAATTAAATGCAGTAAATACTTGCTGTGTACTGTTAAACTACTTTATATCCCTCTCACCCTACGCTAGTTAAATTAGATTTATTGGAGATCACTATTAATCTCCCTACACATTAGCTCTATACTCTCAGAGCTTCACTCCTAATCAAGCTCTATACTCTCAGAGCTTCACTCCTAATCAAGCTCTATCCAGGAGCTACCCTGGAAATGAACACACACATTGAGTTCCAGGCATCAACTGTGCTCTGCGAAAAAGCGACTACACACGTTCAAATCTGTGCCTTAACTAATCTCCCTTCACTGTATCATTCCTCTCCCAAGAACATAAACAGGGTTTTCCTCCTGACCCCAAGGTCCGCTATTTCGCTGTCTGGTGAAATCCTTTTGTCCGCCTTATCTCGGGTATGCGTTTGAATAGCAGGGACCCCTCTCTACTGATAAACTACATTCCTTTACCTACTCTGTATAACTCACTAGCTCGGATTAAATTTCAGATAAGAAAAGAGGGTTACTTTAAAATTCCCAGTACACAGACAATATACAAGCAAGAAAAAATAATATATAACCATAGTTCTAATAGTAGATGTTTCTCAGAACCTGGCATATAGTTTAATAAATTACGGAGAAATATTTTCAAAAATCTACTTTTTATTATGCAGCTTCAAAAGCTATGATGCTTTTAACCCTCTTTTTTTCTTTTATTCCTAACTACATACATTTTTTTAATGAATCTTTATCTGAATGTTGAAATGAAAAGTGTAAGAGTAAAAATAATCATTAATATTGCTATTGTTACTTTCTGTCTTGGGAACACATAGTAAACTAAAATATACTGTATCATTTCTTCATAACTATATGATGCAGTATTCTTTAAAAAGGATTTTAATCAGTATGTTATGAGAAATTGGAATTTTTTGTAGAAATTGAGTCGGGCTGATTTAATTGATTTTTGAATGGGATGGGCTAGGCCTGTTTTCCCTTATTTTTGTACAGGTAGACTACTAGGCCTGTGTAGGGACTAGGCCTGGAAATTACGGTCCGTGCAGACCTCTAATTCAGGACTGTCCAACGTGTCTCCCGTGGATGCCATGGTGGCACCCTTTGAAAGTTTTCTTGGCGCCCATTCGAATCTTTCCTATTAAAAGCTATTTTTTTTAATTAAAAATTCACTTTAAAATAGGCTTTCTAATTAATAATATTTGAATGGGGTTCATTTAATTGTTACCAGTGGCCGTTATTTAATGTTAATTATTTAATGTTATTAATTAGTTATTTAGTGATTAAGGTTTCTGACCGTTCACAGACAAAACCTTTCTTTGATATCAGTCAGCCGTCTGCAAAATGTAATCTTAAATTTACTATGATTTACATTATTTCTTCAAATTATTTTTAGTCGTAAGGGACTTATGGCTATAACCATGAGATGTCTGTGCATCATATAAGACGCTTGTGACGCATGACTACCAGTATTTATGACCTCATTACCGCTGAGAAAACTTTTACCAGTATTTCCGAATAGCAATTTTTATCTTATTTATGACAAATTCTGCAGTAAGGAGAAAATTGCTATTTTAAAATAAAAAACAAGTAAAATTTATCCCCTATGCTATGTAATAAAACTCTATCATTCTCTGCCACTACTAGAATGAGATTATAGTGCTGCATGTTTCCAACCATGTGAATTACAGTGCCTTTCATTTTTTGAAGCTGCATGAGGTGCGCCTCTGTTTATTGAAAGTTTGCACAAATCTACGTCTAAATCACTTATTAGGAGACTGGGAAATAGAATTCAACGGAATTAATTCAGAAGTCAAGAAAATATATTTTTTGTTTAATTAAATAACGGATTTTTTTAAAGTATTTGCTCCTCAACTGAAATCTTTGGCGCCTTTAGTACTTCGGCGCCTGTGTGCACCGCACACTTTGCACACTGGGTCGGCGCGCCCCTGAATTAATATGTACATAAATCTAAATATAAGAAATGTTTTTTTTTCTAAAACAATTTAGGTTAAACTGTGAACAACTGACATACATGATGTTAAAGTATTAAAAGATTTTCTTGGAGAATCTCTCACAAAGTATCTTTTTATATACTTTATCTTCAGTATTCATAAAAATAAATATTTCATCTAAAGGAAATGTCGGTGCCTCAGATTCACTCTCAAGTAACAGAACAATCTTGTGAAATACATCCCAAAGTATTTTCAAGTTTTTGCCCCATAAAAGAACATTTGGATATTCAGATACAGAAAAGACCTCTCGTTTCTGAAATATGTTCCAAAAGATTTTCAGAAAGTGGCATTCTAAACGACCAATTGCACACACATACATCAAAAAACCTTCTTGTTTGTGAAATATGTTCCAAAGAATTTTCACAAATGACTAATCTCAAAAATCACTTGCGTAGTCATACAAAGGAAACACTTTTTGTTTGTGAAATATGTTCCATGGGATTTTCAGAAAGTGGTAACCTGAAAAAACACTTGCGCACCCATACAAAGGAAAAGCCTTTTGTTTGTGAAGTATGTTCCAAAGGATTTTCACATAATAGTGATCTGAAAAGACACTTGCGTATCCATACAAAAGAAAAACCGTTTGTTTGTGAAATATGTTCCATAGGATTTTCAGAAAATGGTAACTTGAAAAATCACTTGCGCACCCATACAAAGGAAAAGCCTTTTGTTTGTGCAATATGTTACAGGGGATATTCACGAAGTGATGATCTGAAACAACACTTGCTTATCCATTCGAATGACACACAAAAGCCTTTTATTTGTGAAGTATGTTCCAAAGGATTTTCACATAATAGTGATCTGAAGAGACACTTGCGTATCCATACAAAAGAAAAACCTTTTGTTTGTGAAATATGTTCCATAGGATTTTCACAAAGTAGTAATCTGAAACAACACTTGCTTATCCATTCAAATGAAAGACCTTACGTTTGTGAAATATGCGCCAAAAGATTTTCAAAAAGTGGAAATCTGAAAGTACACTTGCGCACCCATACAAATGAGAAACCTTTTGTTTGTGAAATATGCTCCAAAAGATTTTCACGAAATGATGATCTGAAAAGACACTTGCGTCTCCATACAAAGTAATAACATTTTGTTTGTGAAGTATATTTTCAAGGAATTTTACGAAGTAGTAATCTGGAAGCTCACTTGCATACCCATACATAGAGAAAACATTTTGTTTGTGAGATATAACCGAAAGATTTTCACAATGTGTTCATCTAGTAACATATTTGTACCCTAAGAAAAACCCTTTTCTTGTTAAATATGCTCCTAAGGATTTGCAGTAAATGTCAATTTCAGGAAGCATATCTAACCTATGAAAATTTAAAGATCTTTCGCTTGTGATAATGATGCTCTAATGAATTGTCACAATTTGGCCTTCTATAGACGCATTTGCGTTTCAGCACAAATGGAAAAAACATTCGTTTGTGAATATTCGTTTTTAAATGCAGTTTAGAGCAGTGGTTCCAAACCTTTTATCGTCCACGCCCCATCAAATCGTCAATAAAGTCACTATGCCTCCCCCCCTTAATCTGTAAATTATGTCTCTTATTGCAGTTGGACCTCGTTATCCCGACACCCTGTCTTTACGTCACTCCGCTTACCACGTCAGCTTTTCAAAGTCGCGATTTTCTGTATATGATTGTAATGTAAATAAACTCCGGATTTTACGTCGCTGAATAATTTTCAACTCCGGATATCCTGATAGCCTTAGCCAAACCTTTCGCTAAAGTGTCTAAAATACTTATTGCGATAAATGAGAAATTTTACTTCAATCCTTTATCTGAATAAATAATTCCACACACTAGGAATGACCCACTTAAGCTCCAAATAAACGTTTCAGTCTACTCGCGGTCTGTTTGTTCTGATCAGACGGCTCTTTCTTGTGGTTACACGACGTTTTTCATCAGACTAAAACCGAAGCATTGCATTTCATTGAAGCGATCAGAAATTATCTAACATCAATTTTTGAAACAACGAATATTAATTACAATTCATTGTATAATATTGAAAATCTTACATCTAAGAAGCACATCTAGGGATAAGCAAACATTAATTTTGCAATATTTCTTGTAACAATAAAAATATGTCATCATAAATTTGATTTTTGTTATTTTCAATTTTGTTTTTGTGTTTATTTTGTTTAATAATCATGTTTTATTGCTTAAAACTCCAAGAACAGTTATGAATTTAAAATTGTCATTAATTAATTAAAAATACAGCTTATTATAAACATATTTTTCTCCAACTTCGGTAACTGCGACACTCCGCTTATGACGACACTTTTTTCTGGACATTAGAGTGTTGGGATAACGAGGTTCGACTGTATTTAAAGAGTGAACTCTATTCACACAGTGGAAGCGTCATAAAGCGTTAACAATAACTATTCATTTCAAATTTTTTAACTTACAAAAGACGTGAAACATCTGTGACAAGTGTGTTTTTAACATATTTTTATAAATGCAATGAAATTATACATCTTCCGTTTTGTGCCAAAAAGAGTTTAGTTGTATTTTTCTAACTTGCATCAAAGTGTTATACGATCTGCATTTGTATCTTCACAAAATATCTTGAAGAGAAACTTACCTTTAATGTTAAAACTGATAACATTCACAAGTTTTATAATTATTTTTTTGACTTATTAAGTGTTGGTGGAAAAGCTTCGGACACTAAAATTTCATTCTATGGACAACACGATACACAAGAAGCATTTCAAAATTCTCACCTTTATCAATTTTAAGTAGACATTATTCCCCCATCACAACACATTTTCTCTGTTTTCCCTTTCCCAATACCGTTAATTGTCTTCCATGTATTATCCGATTTTAAAATGTATAATGCCATGCAAATTAAATTACTGCGCAGGATGCTTGCACTAGAGCCATAGATATTTAATATCTACCCATTTAATCTTCGAATGCTATTTAAGATTTATAAGTTTTATAAAGTTGGTAGTACCTGGTTCAGATATTTTATATATTTTTTTACTCAAAATAAGTTCAACACAGTCAAATTTATATGCATTTTTAAGTAGTTTCATGAGTTGAGTGACATACACTGGTGGACAAAACTTAAGGACGAGTCACAAAATGCCAATTTTCATTCACGCGAATACTCAAAAGGAAGTAATATAATTCGAATAATTACAGTATATAATTCAAATAAACAGTATAAAACTATCCCTGCAGAACAGCTAGTCCATATAACATCTCATTCAGGTCACACATGGCCACAAGAGTCACAGTCACTACGCCGAAACAAAAAATAGGAAATTCCATGCATCTCTTTTATGAGTCTCAAATGACTACTATATGTGACTCCACTGACGGGACACTGTGACTGCTGCTTTGTGGCGAGTCACCAAGTGACTTTACATTGTCGTTTCATTGAGACTTTCGTGTGACTCTCATCTGGAGACTCAATTTCAAAGTCATTGTGAACGTTGCATTATGATAAATCACCAAATAATGTCACATTAAAGTCACATGGTGACTTTCTGTCACATGACTTTGTCAAACGGTGAAAAAGACCCTACTGTGAAGTCACCACTGTGAAAAATGGTGAAAGGGCACCATGTGCCTTTAATGTGACATTATTTGTTGATTTATCATAATGCAACGTTCACAATGACTTTGAAATTCAGTCTCCAGATGAGAGTCTCAATGAAACGACATTGTAAAGTCACCTGGTAACTTGCCACAAAGCAGCAGTCACAGTGACCTGCCAGTGGAGTCACATATAGTAGTCATTTGAGACTCATAAAAGAGACGTATGGAATGTCCTATTTTTTGTTTCGCCGTAGTGACTGTGACTCTTGTGAACATGTGTGACCTGAATGAGATGTTATATGGACTAGCTGTTCTTCAGGGATAGTAATTATTCGAATTATATTATTTCCTTTTGAGTATTCGCGTGAATGAAAATTGGCATTTTGTGACTCGTCCTTAAGTTTTGTCCACCAGTGTATAGTGTAGCCAAATAGAAGTAGAAAATCTCTTTAAATAAATAATTGAAAGCGTTACAAAAACTGTAAAATTATGTCCCAGAAAAATTATAATAATATTCAATACTAAAAGATATCAAACTATTCTAACAAAGTTATTCGTATAATTATCCTAGTGTTAAATATATTTTTTAATTTTCATTGGGAATTTTTTTAATTTTGCTTATATTCCATTAAGTTTTAGTCTACAACAATACTTTTCAATAAAGAAAAAGAAAGGAAGGAAAAAGAAACGGATAGTGAATAAGTGAGGAACAAATTTGGAATTTACCCGCAGTG
Source organism: Maratus speciosus (assembly GCA_963932465.1). Lineage (NCBI taxonomy): Eukaryota > Metazoa > Arthropoda > Arachnida > Araneae > Salticidae > Maratus > Maratus speciosus. The sequence goes on from OZ010800.1 coordinate 9,045,050, forward strand.
GGACGTACGCTCCACGATGGGAACCATTGGTTTAGAGGATTTTCTTAAAATGATATTTTAAAATACATTTTCATATTTTGACAAATGCAAAGCCAATACTTTGTGAGTAATTTTCTGGAGACCATTTCGAAACAGTATAAAAGCAACATTCTTCTCATAGAAAAAAAGCCTCGTTTTCATTACTACTCTAAAAACAATTTTCCTAAGATGTCAGTTTTAACAGCTTGACTACTGCAATGTTAATAAAAGCCTATGAACTTTTTGTTATTGTAATTTCCAAGACCAGTGGCCTATTTTTGTGAGTCATTTTATTTATTAAAATACATCTTATCTCCAAGTAATATTTATTTCATATTTTTTAATAATTTAGATCCTTGTGCAAAGCATATATATTTGGAAAAATATCCTCGTGCAAAGCAAATAACATTCATGGTGCTTAGTGAACAATTTTAGTGTGATTTTTGTTTAATTCATGGAGTGGGTAGTGTTTTAAAAGATATTCTTTCTCATCGCAATGAAAGGTGAATTTTCTGTTAAATAAAGGATTGTGTCCTGGCAGAATATTTATTAGCAAATTTTTCTTGATGATAAAGAGCAAAATTCCTTTCTGTCAGAGTATAAAGGATTATTAATTTTACAGAAGTGTGATTCTGTTCTGTAATTTCCCAAAATTGATTAATTCCCAATATTATAATCAATTTTTTTTTTAAATCGTTTATCAGTCCAAAAATTTGGACATGAAAAAGCAAGAAAAAAAACTGCTATGAAAAACAAACTTAACATAAAACTCGCTTATTAAATATTAACTACAAGCTAATCGTGTTTCTGTAAATATTTTGATCAAATATTACCTACCTGAAAAGAAGAAGTGCTATTTCAAAATATTCTAGAAGAGGGGAAGCAAAGATTTATCTGAGGGACAGAGTTTGAGATAGAAAGTGGTATTTTGCAATTCACACACAAAATAGGAAGAGGCTGCATAAAAAAAATTCTGTGCAGTATCCCCCCCCCCCTTATATATTTTTTACAGAATTCTGATTCTTTTGCGAATGTTCTTTCATTTTTGTGGAAACCCGTAAAAAAAATGCATTTTTTTAAACGATCATGGAGTCAACAGGTCATTGAAAGCTCTCAAGAATTTCCCATTATTCACGCTGTAATCAGCGAACAAACTTCATCAATGAGTTACAAAATTTCCACATTTTTTTACTCCATGGGGATAAGAAAATTTTCATTAAAGATTTTCTGTCTGTAAATAATTTTAATAATAATTTCCTATCTTCCTCTTCGGACTATGATTTAAAATCCATACAATTATAAAATCTGCAAAACAGTTCTTGCATCAGGTTGGTTGAGTTATTATTTTTTTCGTCGTGGGAAGGAGTTAAAATTAATTGTTTTGAGTTCGAGTTGGATTTTCACTACTCTGTTTGGGCTCCAGCTGACCGAATTTTTAAAGAAACCCTGAATATTTCTGAGATGAAAAAAAATATCAGATATTTTTTTCTGTTTCGGGAAAAAAAAATATCTCAGAAAAATATTCAATTGACTTGGAATGTGTAAAAATGCGACAATCTGAAAGATGAAAATTTACTGTGTGAAGCTGATAGATTGAAACCGGATTCCATATGCGAGTGTCAGAATATCACAACAAACCGAGAAGAAATGCAAAAGAGAAAATTTCTATATTGAGTTAAAAGATTGAAACGGCATGCTTTATATCAAAATTCTTTCTTGGAAAATCTTCTAAACATGGAAAACAATAAAAGTAGCATGAAAATTTGCGAAAAATTAAAACATAGTTGTAGGCGTTTTGAATAAATTTTATTAAAAAGATAGCTAAATTTACTATATGGATCTGAAACATTGAATCTGAATTCCTTTTAATAATGTTGAAAATTCACATCAAAACAGAATAATTTTTTATTAAGAAAATCTAATACGAAAATCGAAAGATTGGCATTAACGTCTTGACCTCCAGGACGTACAGTCGTGGAAAAAAAAAGTAAACACCCCCCACTAACTCCTCAACAAATTATCGTAAACGACAGTTACTGGTACCGAACGATTGGAAATAAAGTCTACTTTTAAATGATATATATAAAATTTGCTTAGGGGGCCCTCTACATATTAAAACGAATACAAACTGCATTTTTTCAATGGCAATACCCAATTTTAACGAGATATTTCAAATCTTCGGTTCAAACTATGCCTAGGCACCAAGTTTCAAGTTATTTAAATGATAAGTTTTTGAATTATAAACATTCAAAGTTTAGTGCTTCTAATGTTAAATTACATTTTCATATTTTTATCTATATCTTTTGAAATTATGCTCCAAATGTGCCAATTTTTTGTGTAGCCATAATTCTAATATACCCAAACATAAATACGCTGAATTTGCAATTTTTATAATTTTATGATATGAATTATGAATTAAGAAATTAATATTCGAAAAAATTATGAATTGCAACCTACAATTTTTTTGATGGATTAGATTTATTAAGTCCTGTTTTATGGAAATCCAAAATTTCACATTTTTCTTGCAAGTAGTTTTCGAATTATGCTTAAAAAACGTCAAAACGATGGTTTAAGGGGCCGTCTATGATAGAAGTGAGTAGATATTTTGAAATTTCTTCTGCTGTCCTGTAACCTAACCGGCTTCATTGACTGCTTGAGGTGCTTTGATCAAGAAAGGGAATCTCTCGGTTAACAATCGTGTACCGAACTTTAATTTGGATACAGCCCTTAAAATACGCTCGTTTTAAAATAATTAATTTATCGGAAACTTATGGTACGAATTGCATAAAAATTTGAAGGGTGTAGAGTTCATTTATGCTGTCAGAATTGTGTACTGCTATTTAAAAAAAAAAACAAAGTTATGCTTCGTTTTAATATGTAGATGCCCCTAAGCAAATTTTAGATACACCATTTAAAAGTAGACTTTATTTCCAATCATTCGGTACCAGTAACTTTCTTCTACGGTAATTTGTTGAGGAGTTAGTAGGGGGTGTTTACTTTTTTTCACGACTGTACGTGTTCTCATTTCCGTTATCAATGACCATGACGTAACCCCGAAAGTCGTTCAATACACAGTAATTGCTGCATATTTGAACAGGCTTGGCCCGTGATATGCAATTGATATAACAGAACTGGTTAAAGGTGAGTTTTATGGCACAAACATTTTACATCGCAATACATTTACACCTACGCACAACATTTTACACTTGTATATATACAGGATGTATCTGAAATGCTTCAACAAACTTAGGGGGATGATAGTACTCATCAAGACAAACAAAAAAAATGCAGTGGAACATGGAGTCGAAAACCACTTATCGAGTCACAAATAGAGGGTGTTTCAACTTAACTGAAGTCGGCTTGTCGGTAATAATTTTGAGAAAAATTAAAATAATGCAATAAGAATGTAAAGGTATGGACCTATTTCGTATGAATTGGGATAATATCACAAAAGGTTTTGGAAAACAGGGTACTCACACAATCGATGATAACGTATGAACAGTCCAAAATGGGGAGCGTCTAATGCATACTGCTGGCGCGTATAATGGAAACTTCTACCACTTTTTGTGATTTTATCACATTTTATACAAAATAAGGTACATATCGTTACATTTTTATTGCAATATTTTAGTTTTTCGCAAAATTATCGCCGACTTCAGTTAGGGTGAAACACCCTGTATTTGTCACTCATTAAGTAGTTTGCGACCCTATGTTCCATTGCATTTTTTGTTCTTCTTGATGAGTACTATCATCCCCCTAAGTTTGTTGAAGCATTTCAGATACACCGTGTATATATATGCATAGCCCTTCACCGAAGAAAGCCTGGAGATCAAGGGGTTATGGAGCATAACTTCACCCATGTACGTATTTTCCTATCAAATCTTATATCTCTATGTGCAGCGGTCTTTTCAGAAAATAATATGGGTAAACATACATCTATGTTTATTATTTTAGATAGAATTTTTCCACTGAAACAATACACTAAATTAAATTTTGGAAAATCGAGTTAACTGGAACCCAAGCTTCAGAAATCTAATTTCAACCCAAAACTACAACAAAAAATTATTGCCTAACCGATTTAGAGTCAGATCAGGAGATCAAACCTGATGCAGGACTCTAATTCAGGGGCAGCAGAATTTTTGCCTCGGTTTTTCAGAAAATACGCTGTGAAGTTTAGAATTTTTTTATTCAGAATCACTCTTGGAAGACTTTTTATAAAGGAAATCTAAGTATGTTTCTTAATACCAGGGGCAGGAGAATCTTTGACTTCCTTAGGGCCTTTCAGAAAATACGCTGTGAAGTTAAGAAATTTTTTATTCAGAATAACGCTTGGAATACTTTTTATAAAGGAAATCTAAGTATGTTTCTTAATACCAGGGGCAAGGGAATATTTGCCTTCCTTAGGGCCTTTCAGAAAATACGCTGTGAAGTTAAGAAATTTTTTATTCAGAATAACGCTTGGAATACTTTTTATAAAGGAAATCTAAGTATGTTTCTTAATACCAGGGGCAGGAGAATCTTTGCCTTCCTTAGGGCCTTTCAGAAAATACGCTGTGAAGTTAAGAAATTTTTTATTCAGAATAACGCTTGGAATACTTTTTATAAAGGAAATCTAAGTATGTTTCTTAATACCAGGGGCAGGAGAATCTTTGACTTCCTTAGGGCCTTTCAGAAAATACGCTGTGAAGTTAAGAAATTTTTTATTCAGAATAACGCTTGGAATACTTTTTATAAAGGAAATCTAAGTATGTTTCTTAATACCAGGGGCAGGAGAATCTTTGCCTTCCTTAGGGCCTTTCAGAAAATACGCTGTGAAGTTAAGAAATTTTTTATTCAGAATAACCCTTGGAATACTTTTTATAAAGGAAATCTAAGTATGTTTCTTAATACCAGGGGCAGGGGAATATTTGCCTTCCTTAGAGCCTTTCAGAAAATTTGCTTTGAAGTTTAGAAATAATTTTTTTTATTCAGAATCACTCCTCGGGTATTTTTATACAGGAAATCCAAGTATATTAATTTCAAATGCTAAAAGGTGTAAATTAAAACTTTAAAAGAAATAAAATATGTTTATTTCGACTGTTGATATGTTTCGACTCACCCCGAGTCATTTTTAAAAACAAATAAATAAAGCTATTCTAAATTGTCATTTTCTATGACACGCCATCATTCAGTTTTCTTTTATACTATTCAACATATTCCAAGCTTTTTTGAGAAATTAAAACAAACGTTTCAATATCTGCTTAGTAGCAAAACCACCTCCAAAATCGAAAAATAATATCATTTGCGCTAAAATTGACCCAATTAGTTTTCCCTATTTTAATACACCATCATGCATATTTTCATGTTATTTTTACAATGTATATTGTTTAATTTAATTAATAAGAATATCAAAATTTTCTAATATGTATTTATCAAATACAATTATGTTTTCTGCAAAATAAATTGAAAGTATATTGCACTTACATTTACCTGTATTTGTGCTGCATCAAGTGATATCATATATAAACAAATCTGCTAGTTGCACTATTTTTATACCATATCACGTAGCATTAAAATACTCGAGCATGAAAATCGCTTTAAATGTATCTGTTTAATATATGACGTAATTTTCAATATTAAATGCATTTCTCATGTAACAATTTATTTATTTTAAAAGTTTTTTTCCCTCTTTTAAGATTAACGAGTACATATAATTAATTTAAAAGTGTTTGGGAATACTTTTTTGAGATTTTTAACCCTTAAATGCCTGATTTTTCAAAAATCATTGTAATAAAGTTTTTCGGCTTTCCTTTTTTAAATAAATCACGGGAAAAATACTTAAAAAAAATCATATTTTGTTTTAAGTATGGTTTACGGCTAAAAAACAGTTTGTTACTCATCGACAATACTGGTCTTTAATTGAAAAAATAATTTTCCTCGATAAAATTCTATAATATTAAACACACAAGAATTTTAAGAACTATAATAAGAAATAAATTTTACTTGCTCACTACAGAACAAAATAGGTTATTTCGCAAGCTTCCAAACAAAACCAAAAGAACAAGTAGCAACAATTAAAAAAATAAATCTGTCTTTATTGATAAACAGCACAAGTGTTGCCATCTACGTGTTAAAAATCGATTTAATAATATTTTCAGAATGTATTTTATTGGCAACATTAGGCATTATAGCTTCAATATTATTCTAGTAGTATTTTAGAGCTTAAATTGGGTATGTTGCCGAAAAGCAACACCCGGCATTTAAGGGTTAAATACGACCTAATATTTACCGTTAAAAGATTTTCACGTGTAATAATTTAACTAGTAAATCTGTAGATCAGGAGCCTCAACATCAGCCCTGCAAGTCATTGTTATAAACACACTTTGGGTAATATTCAACTTTCTACAAACCGCAATTTAAGGTTTTCAAATTATGTAATTGTTTATAAGAATAAAAAAATACGAAGTTTTAAGACATTAGAAACGTTAAATTAAAAACTTTTGTCTTGTAAGGATATTCTGAAATTTTCATGAACTACTAATTCTGGTACTTTTTTAGATAATAGATTTCTTCAGGCGGGCTCCGCCCCCCTGAACCCCCCGTGGTCTCATTAAATTTACATATGTAACTTTTTAATGATTATGCTAATGGTTATCGTAAATCTTGGTTAGATTTCTTTTTACTCTTCCGAGACTTATTTTTTAATACCGGTGGACAGAAAATTATTTACATCGACGCAATTATATTAAAAGTTTATGAACAAAAATGCAATTTCCTTTTAAAAATAAAATAATTTTCATTCATATTTTCTTAAATGAGAGGCATTAAGAAGTAACACTCGTCAAAAAATATTTTTCAGGCAATCTAGTTAATGTTTGGTTTTTAAGAATGAAAATATTTATTTACCGTACAATGACGTCATTTTCGACAGAGATAATTTTGCGGTGTATAATTTTGACATTTACTATCTATTTGCTTTTCAGAAGTTTTTTTTCTTATTATTGAAATTTTCGATTAAAAATTAAACATTTCTCTTAGCCGTGGTGCAGACGATAAACCGTGAGATGTCGGTATTTTTTTTTAATAAGAAGAATTAATAGCATAACAAAGGCCCTTTTATTTAAACCTCAAAGCGTATTCGTTTTATTTTTTATATGAGTTCAAATTCACCTTCTTTTCGTATTTTCGTTTTATTTCCAATATGAAGATGTATTCATGTCTATTTTTTATTTCATTTTCCTCTTGCATATGAAATTCTTTCAAATCAAAATTAACTGTTTAGGATGAATTATTATTCCGGGATCTGATTTCATGGCAACGATAAAAAAAAATTATTAAATTTTATAGAAAAATGTCAATTTATTTCATATGAAATTAATAAACATTTTACTTTATAAAAAAATATTTGAATAAAATAAATAGAACATAGTCTGTCTTTATTTCTGGGATGAAATCCATCTATATGTAAAGACCAAGACACAAAGGCGTTAATTCATCTCTTGTGACGTTGAACATTTGCAATATTTTTAGGTGTAGTTCCGTTGCTAGGTAACAGTTAAAAGAAAATTAAAACAATGAAATATGTACATAAGAAGTAAATTTATAAAAGAAAATTTTTTATATTATTTAAACACATATATAAAATCCCTCTATAGTTTATACACCGAATTTAAAAACTCTGACAAATGTCAAATGTATACTGAACATTTCAAACTAATATGAATGATGTACGATTTACCATTGAAATCCTTCAATCATTGAGCAATTTCCTTTAGACAAATAAAAACGGGAAAATCGTCTGAATTGCCATCGAAAAGCATTACTGCGCAAAATAAAATATTCTGTATCTTCCAAACGAATAAACGAAATATAATAAAATACTATACAGCTAATTCCGGGTACCTCACCAACATACCCACTTAATTTCAAGTTAATCGGATGCTTTTTGCGGCAGTTATCGCGGGACAGACAGACAGACTAACGGAAACCAAAACTTTTCGTGTCTCCACAGTAAGCCTTCACTGACGTTTCGGCAACAATTATTTCAGGCAATTTAAATATGACGATATTTAATATTAAGACATTTTACATATAATGTAATTATCACCTTTAAATGCATTTCGCATGTAGTAATTTTATTACTTTTTAAAGTTGTCCTTTTGCTTTTAATAAAATTCCTTTTCAGTTTCACTATGACAACAAAAAAGAAATCCAACAATCCCTTTCCTCTATTTTCTCTCCCACAAAAATGGATCTTTTTCATGTCAGTGGAAATTATGTCAAAGTGCAAGATTACAGACTATCAGTGACTTTTAAAAGAAACTGATTCCTGACGGTCAAAATGTGATAAAAATATTTTATTTTATCACATTTTCCTGAAAAACATAATTTAACCGCAATATTGTCATCACTACCGATTGAAATAAAAGATAATTTTAATTTGAAAATGGCAAAAAAGAAGAAATCTAATAATCGCTATCCGTTTTCTTCCTTTTTCAGCAAAAATGAAGTAATCTGGTTGCCATCATTACATAAATTAAATCAAAATTAGAAAAAAATTAATATCTCGAAAACTAATTCAAATTTTGACATTTTAATACCAGTTTTGAGATCTGTAGATCAATGCAGATTTTTGATGTTAATTTCCTCGCATAATATTCCATATTTTAGGAGAAATCGCCGTGAAACATAATCAGTCGTTTAATCAGTCTTTCATAAAATCGTTTCATAAATTCGGTTCATTAGGATTTTATTTATATACTCGTAGGGTAGATATTTTTACTTCTATACTTATTTAAGTTTGAAATGTCAGAGTTCATAGAAATTGAATTCGATCTAAAAGACAGTTGGCTTAACTTTTTGAATTAAGGAGGGGTGATGAAATAAAAGAAAAATAACTCCAAATCTTTTATTCATTCCTTTTTCCGCACTAGTGCTTTTTGACAATTAAGATATTATTGTAAATGCATTATTTCAAGAAAAAAACTTTAATATTACACCATATCCTCTTTATTGTTTATCCTTTGAACATTATGTGCCATACTAGATTGTAATCCAAGTCAATAAATTATAAATGATTATTATCTCTGAATTATGTTCCATATAAATGTACTTAATGAAGTGTGCATGTTAATGTTTTTTTTAAAACGCTGTAAAATGAACATTGTATGAGCATAGTTATTATAAGTACCAAGGAGTTTGCATAACTTATTAAATCTTATTTCATTTATGCGTAGATGCATTAAATTAATTGTACGACACATGCCAGCAAAATGAGTGTAAACTGGTGCCCCACTTCCCTCATAAAATTTCAACACTCTCTTTTCAAACATGTTTTTCCAAATATAAGACCCAATGTACTTTCAAGAAAAATGGGTACTTTTCGGTTAGCGGGGTGCCAGTGTTATGTGTACATCTATATGTATATATACACGTATATATACATATGTATATACATATATATATGTGTGTGTATATATACAATATATATATATATATATATATATATATATATGTATATATATGTATATTTACATATATGTATGTATATATAACACTGGTGCCCGGCTAACCGAAAAGCATCGAAAAATGTTCAAAGGTAACGATTGAAACAACACTATTTTCGAACGCTAAACATTTTAAGAAAAATACTTTCAACTCATTTATCTATTTTTAAAAACATTTATTAAATGATTTTAATGTCTTTATGTTAATTTTGTTTTGACATAAGTTCCCTTTATTGTGAAAGTGCGATGTCCAAATCACGTAACTGTGGCACATTAGATATTATCGAATATCATTTTCATCTTTTCGAAAGATGCAAAATGTTTACTAGAAGTTAAAGTATCCCTAAACATCTCATGCTGTGGAATTTCTCTGGTGATCGAAAACAAAAGAATTTTATCCAAAAACGATAGGATAAGCAGGCAAATACACCTGCTAAAGGGAACCTGTCTAACACGGAAATTGGTTTCCGGTTGGTCCTAGCGATTCCAAATTGATTCTTTAAGTCTGTATCGAAATCCAAAGTACTATTTGATACATTTAGGAACTTGTTTTTGATTTTAGGTGCATTAGCTAGAATCCATTAGCATTTTCACCCTTTTCGATAAAGGAAAATGGTTTGATACAGCTAAAATTCCCTAAATGTCAAACATGTGTCTAATGCCGTGGAATTTTTCCAATTATCGAAAACAAAGGGGCGTTATCGAAAAAGGAAAATATAAGAAGTCAAATATATCTGTTAAGAGGGAACTTTTTAACTAAAATAAAAATTCAGTGGACCCCACTTTTAATGTATTTTGGATCATTGTTGTTAAATATGGTTTTAGTTTTTTGCTAGGAGACATAGTTTCTGATATTTATTGGCACTTTTTCTCTCTGCTGAAAAGGCCGCCAAAGAGAAGCTATGAGGGAGCAATTCTAGTAAAAAAGTCACGTGAGTCCGCCCCTGGTGGCAAAAATTTGGAAATGTGCTAGTAGAAGAAAGTAAGGGGAATTTCATTATTAAAAATTAGAATTTTTGGACATTCAGGAGCAAAATGGTCAAAGAAAATTAAAAGCGTCCATCGTGATGGAAAATAGAAATAAAAAAGGATGGTTAAGGAGATCAATATTTTTTATAAATTTTTCTACGTATTTTGTTACCGATTCCATAATTTTTCCATTATTAGCATACACTTCTAATGTAACTGGACGCAGAAAAGATAACCTTTTCTTGAAGCAGATATCATGCTTCCACCATCAGGTGATGGTGGGAGGATTGCGCGCCAAAGCGGTTTTTCCCCTCCAAAAACTGTCATTGGAATTGCTGCTCCCACCGAGACCGGTATGTCATCTGCGTGCATCCGGAGCTTAAACGCAGAAACAGAAATTTGCCAACAAAGGGATCACCGCCAAAAAAGACACCCTTTTGGCGATAAAATCTCAGACATGTACGCTTCAAGGTTTGGCGGATAGAACAAAGGGATTCTTTCTCTACTCAATTTTCTCTCTAAGATTATTAGAAGACTCCGTACTCGAATGCGTTAACATCGCTTTAAGCCACTACTGCCCAAAAGTGGCTTGTGTTTTTATAACAGTCAACATTCGTGTTATAAAGCACTCGACTTCATATATTTGATTTGATGGAACTTACTGCAGCTGAAAGATAAATTTTCGTTGTACTTGAGGAGCTGTCAAATGACACCATTAGTGTTGATTGAGCCACAGGTGGAGGGGAGCAGGTAAGAAAATGAATGACGGGACCAAGGCCTTTCCATTACATAATGGTTCTGGAGAGAGTAGAAAAAATGCCCTCCCAAGAGAACCATCAAACCCCAGATTGATAGTGGGGCAGATCAAGGATGAAAGTTAACTTGATGAAGAGAGGACTAGTGAAAGTTGAGAAGAATTTCAAAATTACCAAGTAAAGTGTGTGATTTAAGTCCAGAGAAATGAAGAGGGGTCCAATGGGATCAAAGCTGGTTCAGAATGAGGGCCCTGATGTTCTGAATGGGTCAAGAACTTAGACAATAGCAGTTATAATGGAAAGGAATAATGAGACAAAAAATTAGGAAAAACGGAGGAAAAATAACAATAGCCCGAGGCTAAAAGTGAAAGGTTTCAAAGGAAGGTGGTAGAAAAATGAAATTGGTATGAGGAGATAGAGGAAAGGGGCAAGATTTTATGTTGTGAATTTCATAATTTTTGGGCAAAAATAGGTTATATATTTGAAGAAACAAAACTTTAAGGCGCCCTCTTACGGCGAAAAAGGGAATTTAAATTAAGAAACATATTCCAATATATTTATACTATTTTAGACACACTTTGTTGTTAGCCTTATAATTTCCCTATATGTGGAAGATACCGTACTGAGTACAAAACAACCGTCTCTAAGTCCCTCCACTTTAAGCATTTCAAGCACTGGAAACTACAATGTACGGCGGATTGACAAGAGAAAATTAGATTTAGAAAGCTTATGATATTAACATGGAATTACATGAGGAGGGTAAAATAATTTTGGAAAATCCCCTTCTCTGGTGAGAATGTTAAAATCTTGAAAATCAATCACCCTGGAGCATAGAGTTACCAATAGATTATCAAAAGAAAAGAAGATTGGGAAAAGAAACTTTGATGACCTCTCATATGAGATGCTATAATTTCATATGAGATGCTATGTGTTGGGTGATGACGAAGTGATCATCTCATGAGACATTTGTTTCTCCGCAACTTTTCCTTTTCAATAAACCATTTGCGCTTCATATCCGACGAGATCCTGATCGTCTGCGACGAAAGAAAATTGATTTCTCCTTCTCGGACAATTAGCCCAATCATTTTAGGAAAAATAGGGGAAACAGTTGGATTTTTGCACAGGTGCTATTTAGGGTATGTAGTTTAACATACTAAATGTCCCCATCGATCCGATGTGAGCTTTCGCCTCCAGGGGGCACTAATGAGCATTAAAATCGGTTTTATGTGCATATCTCATGAACGATGGCACCTAGAAAACTAGTCGGATGTACCAATCCCAAAACTTTCTTCTATCTCATACATGTTAATACTTCAACATTCGCTATCACACTGCCAAAATTACATGGATATCTATGCCCATCATGAGGATTCTCAAGATATGAAATTCCGTGCATTAGTTCTTGAGATATGACTACCGCTGAAATCATGTAAATCCAGCAAAATGTAGCCTAGCAGTGCCAACTATTGGTTGCTTTATACCAAAACCTATGTTACACCAAAACCACCAAGCAACAACTTATATCAACGTCTAACTGAATCTGAAGTTTGTGGAAAATCCGTGCATTAGTTTTTGAGATGGAGCTCTTGCAAAATCGGGAAAATTCCAGTATAGCAGCGTCACCTATTGGGTGATTAACACCAAAACCTAATCAGCAATAACTTGTGTTAACGTCTAACTAAATCTGAAATTAGATTAAAATTCGTGCATTACTTCTAGAGGTAGAGCTATTGAGGATATCGTGTAAATCCTGCAAAATGCAGTATAGCAGCGCCACATGTTGAGCGATTTACACCAAATTGTATAAAACGTCAATTCATGTCAAGGACTAACTGAATGTGAAGTTTGATGAAAATCAGTGCATTAGTTCTGTAGATTGAGCTATTGTGGAAATCGTGAAAATGCTCCATAGCAGCGCCACCTGTTGAGAGATTTACACCAAAAACAAATCAGTACCAATTTATATCAGGGACTAACGGAATATAATTTTTTATTAAATTCCGTTCATTATTTCTTGAGATAGAGCGCCCACAAAATTTACAGACAGACACGTTTTTATGGTTCTCTGAAATCTAAAGCGTCTAAATCCGTCGAAAACCGGAATTCGAGAAATTTCATGAATCCAATATTTTCTTCTTGTAAAGATAGAAGAAATAAAAAATTTAATTACAAAGACGTAGGAAATTTAATTTACTACAAAAAGTGCCATTAACATTTGTTTGTCACACCAACCCTTGCCTGTCAAAAATTAAAAAAAATAAAGATATTTGGAAGAAAAAATATAAAAATACGAAAAACCTGATAGTACTTTCAAAGAACTTATATTAACAGGCCTAAAATTCTTACTTTCGAATGAAGAAGGCGCTTATTTGCTTATTTCCACACCACCCTTGATGTAATGCATTTAGCGCGTTTTTTTTTATTGTGGTTTTCCCCTAGCCATAATCCATTTATATTGACCGGCTTAATAAAACCTCAATCGTTTGACTGCTTTAGTTAGTCGTTTGCACATCTTCAATTTCTTCCCTCGATTCAGTTTCGTCATTATCTGTATTTATTTCTTTCATTGTTGTATTGTTTTCAGTATGGTTTGGTTGGCTTTCGATATAATCACTAAATTCAGGAGTAGCGATTCCCTCCTCCCATGCATTGGGCAGGATATTGTCAATATCCTCCTCATCTTCAAATTCTACTTTACTTGCATCGTGACATGAAACTCCGAAACGATTTAGGTGATTATCAGAACATTTCAATCCAATCTTTCGGCATCCACACGCTTTTCTACATCCTTTGCAGCAAGTACAAAATATGGATTCAATGATATTTTTTGTGCGGCCAGTAAGGTAGCTGGAATTGGACAAAAAATTAGGTACATTTTATCAGCCCCAGTTCCCAGGAAGTAGTTGATTTGTCTTCACACTCATTTCCAGTTACAATTAAGCTATTTTTAACTTCTAAGCTTTCAACTATTACAACTTTTTCGTGATGCTTTAGAGATTTCTTTTTTCTTTCTGTATAAAAGCTTTGTCCAGTGTATAAGAACAAGAACATAGCAAATATTTTCCCTTAAATTCAAACAAGAGTCTGTATTTTCTCAACTTTTCGTTTAATGGAGTAATTTGTGTAGACGTTGGTAGTTTTTCTGCAATAGATTTCTTGTATAATTTAACAGAATTGTTACTTGTGTTTTGTTCTCTTACATGTTAGGTGAACTATAAATTCCCTATTGTTTTCTACGGTTCCTACAGGTTCAGGAAAAAGACAGGGCATTCAAAAATTTAGGCAAAATGTCAGGGAAATTTTTAAATATTTGAAGAGGTCATGAAAAAATCAGGGAATTTTTGATTTACCAATTTCTATCAGAATTTTGGTTATCGTAAATGAAGACATTTTGAATTAATTATCGATCCAATCTAAAATTTTTATATAAAGTTTTTGCAAACTATACAACAATAGCATAATATGAAAATAATTACAAAATCGGAAATTCATACAGTGCTTACGTTTTTTAGCACTTATCTACATTAAAGTGGTCCATTATGCTGGTTTACAACAATATATGATACAACAATATTTACAGATTTTTATTGAGAAAGGTCAGGGAAAATCTGGAAAAGTCAGGGAATTGTTTTGCCAGAATTGTGTAGGAGCCCTGTTTTCAGCAATTTCTTCAATTTCAGCCATTTCTTTCCACTTATGGTCACATCTTTCGAAACTTTCTGTCACAAGAGACTTCAGTCCCTTTTTTCCAATTTTCCCATAATCACTCAAAACCTCATAGATACAACACCACATACAAGACAAACTACACGCCAATCTCCTTTTTTCCGCTCTCAACCAGCAATCAAGAAAGAGTCATTTTACACTCTCAAAACAATTTAAAACTTTCTACGACATGCGTTAAAAATAAAAGTATTCACTCTTTAAATCTCACAAAGAATACTTCGTTCAATAAATTAGGGTGATTTAATACTAGTGAAATTCTCATCAGTTGAAAAGATAACACTGCGAAGGCACCGGCACGTGGTATATCTCGACATAAGTAAGGTGTGATGGGATTCTGGGCAATGACTATTGCACAAGCTTTCAAAAGAAGTATACAGACAATGGAGCAATCCAGTCAGAAGAGGTGAAGAAGGGATCAAAAGTAAATATTTGTTCTGTTTCTTGACTGAGTTCAGTATGATTGTTTCAGCAGTTTTCCCGGCAATCTTTACTTTAATTTTTGATAGAGAAGGGTTAGTGTGATACAAAAATATTAAGGACACTTTTTGTAGAAAATTAAATTATCAACATCTTTCTAATTGAACTTTTTTTCCTAGATGCCATCGTTCATGATATATTCACAGAAAACCAATTTTCAAGCTTATTAGCGCCCCTTGGAGGCGCAAGTTCACATTGGATCGATACCGCTCTTCTGGTTTAAGTCATAATTTCTCAAATGTGTGTATCGGCATTTCCAGTCTCTTTTGTTAGGAGGCATAGTGGTTTACGTTATTCAGTTCTGTATGGATATTGGAATGCCTGTATACATGAATATTTGTTTGTAATTAAAATACTCTTTTTACATCTCTCTTGATGTCATGTCATGTTTTTTTTCATGTTTTTTGCAGCATTTATTGATAGTTTACAAAGCTTGAAATTTCTGACACAGTTCAACTATTACAAATTTTGACCAGCGGTTTATATTAGCTTCTATGTTTGCTCTGACATTGTTAGAATGACGATGAAAATAGAAAAATGTGCAATAGCATTAAATGTCTCTCAGCGTGATGCAGTAACATTGAACTTTTAGAAAACTTTGGCCGAGTAATTTGAAAGTGTTGCTTGGCTGCAAGCTTAAATATGAACATTACTGTAGGAGTAAGATGTTAAATTAACATCTTCGGTGTCTGTAATTTTACGCCTAATAAAGGAACCTTTTGTGTTAGTTTTAATCAAGTGTACTTTTTTTACTTCATTCTTTTTCATATACATAATATTCTTCATAAAAAAAAAAATCTTTATTTCTCAAATACTTTTACTGTATTGACCCGGTTGAGCCATTTTTTACAAAATGATTTTTTATTTTCTACATATTGAACCTAGAATACAGTTTTATGTATCATTTTATTCGTTATATAATCAGTTATCAAAATAAAATTGCGACGTAAGTGTACTATGTAAGAAATTTGAAAATATTTTAATTTTAAACATGAGAAAATAATGGGTCAAGCCTCTCATATGTGGGGAGCCTTTACCCACTTTTATTTTACATTGAAATATTTGTTAAGGAAAATAAGGAGTTTTTTAAAAAAATAGAGTAACTTTATGCTACAAGG
Source organism: Maratus speciosus (assembly GCA_963932465.1). Taxonomy (NCBI): domain Eukaryota; kingdom Metazoa; phylum Arthropoda; class Arachnida; order Araneae; family Salticidae; genus Maratus; species Maratus speciosus. The sequence continues at coordinate 9,061,598 of OZ010800.1, forward strand.
TTTAATTATTATTAAAAAATATTCGGGAAAAGTGATGTATAAACATACCTGCTTACACGGAATTCAAGGCACACGAGAAAAATTCCGTTTAAAATATCCATTTTTTTAACAAGACCTGGCAAAACTTGTTGCCACATAGTTTGGCTTCATCTCATTGTATTCGTCTTGGTAAAATTTGTCTACAGACCTTCCTAAAGAGTTTTGATCAATGTTATGTTCTTTTGCAGATTGATGAAAACCTAACATTTCTTAAGGCTGCTACTTTCATCTTTTTTAGTCTTTTCCATTCTTTCTATTTACCTACTGTATTAACTTCCAGAAACGAATTCAATACTTCTAGAGCTCTCGTTGAAAATATATCAAGTGAATGATTTTATTGTGATGATACACGATGAACTATGTTAGACGTGAAAATTTTCAAAATAGTAACTCCTGATAAACTAAAGGCAGATGGCCAATTGTGTAAAACAAGGTGTATAACCGCGACTAATTTTAAAGCATATTAAAAATTAGATTTTTACTTTTATACCGTTTAGAGTTCTGTATCGGGTCGGGTTACCCGCACCCTTTTCTAGACTTTTTTGCTGCGGGTCGGGGTGAATTTCATTGTTTCAGGCTAGGTTTTGACTCTAGTGGGTCGGGTTCGGGTTGACCCGAATTTCAAAAGAATGGTAAAAATATTTTTTTCAGGTAAAAATCTATGTACAATAAAACCTCCATAATGGCTTTTCTCCCGAAAGGCGGACGCCTCTATTTAGCGGACATTTTTTTAAATTCCTAAAATGTATATACTATATGAATGCTTATATCATATCTCTGAATAGCGTGGACCTCTCAAGTTATAATACACACACGTAACATGTGTATGTGTACATAAAGTATCAATAATATGATACCTCTTTTATTGTGTGTATCAAAAACGAAATATTGATAAAATTTTTCATACTTCGAAAAAAATGGTTTTTTAAAGAAAGATTAATCTATGACTGCATTTCTTATATACATTTTATTTATCACGCAGTAAATTGAACAGATTCTAGATATTCAAATGCGTATTTATTTTCATCTGAAACATAGTTGTGCTCAAACCTTTTTCTGAAACTCCCAACAACCTGAGTGGTAAAAAATCTATACATGACCGGAAAGAATTCGTCTAGAGTGAACCCGATCTGCAGGAAGAAAATTACATTCATTCCAAGCCGAAAAAACAAAATTTGGAATAACTCGACCAGATGTTTGACTCTATTGAACGATCCCGAAGTGCTCAGAAGTTTTAGTACAGTTGAATGTTAAAGATTTGTTCATTCTTCTATGTGAAACATGAAAATGGTATTAGAGAATTAGGCCTATACGGGCCGCAATTTCCAGGCCCGTAAACGGCCCGCTCCGTGTAAAACTTAAATGTTCGGCCCTAGCCCGGCACCGCCCTATTATAATTTTATCGGTTTCGTCTAAATATTTATATCGGGCCGGTATACCCGCTTAATTGTAGTTATCGGCCCGGCCTAGCAGGGCCGTTCAATTTTTTTAATGGCCGGCCCGTTGAAAAGCTTCCCTAATTCTGCGGCCTGGCCCGTTTAAAATTTTGCCTTCACTTTACCGTCCCGGTGCGGCGCGGGGACCGGGCCGGATGCAGACCTCTATTAGAGATACAATTGTAGATTATTTTTCATAATGGTATTAAAACAGGATTTGCTTTTCTTACATTACAGATTCGGGTCGGGTTGCAATTCGAAAGCTGCGGGTTCGGTTCAGGTGCGGGCTGAAATATCTCGGGTTCGGGTCGGGTTACGGATTGCTGAAAATTCTTTTTACGGATTCGGGTCGGGTTGACTTAAAATGGAATTTGTGGGTTCGGATCAGGACTCTACCTTGGGTAATCTATGAGAAACCCGTTTCATTGGAAATGCATCTCGCACACACTAGGAGAACCACCCACACAGCTCAATTTAATGAGCCATCAGCTATCAAATGGTGTAAACAAACACCACTTTTAGTTGCAACTTAGTTGCCACCATTTTTGGTGTACTGCTTGACTGGTGCAAAGTCACACTACTGCTTATTTCGTTTGCACTTTAACGGTAAAATGAAAAAACAATTTAAAGATTACATTTTAAATCTAATGCAACCATAATTTACAAAAAATAGTTTCACGCAAAGAGGCTGCTAAACATTGTTTTAACTGCGATAATTTATTATCTCAATTAAACATTTATTTTAAACATTTTAGTTATGGTAAACAACGAAATTTCCTCACAAAACATTCGTTCGTTACATCTGGACTTACGTCATGTGTACTTGGCTCTTTTTTTTTAACTCAGCGTAGACCTGACTGGTTTTCGAATAAATAGTCTAAGCAAATTAAAATAAACATACCATAAATACAACTAAACATTGCAAATTGTACAAAAATCGGATACAGAGAGCTAAAAAACACCAACCTCTCAAGCTCTAAAGAACAATTTTTATCACTTTTAAAATGCAAATTAAAAATACTTAGGCATAATTAATTAATAAACACTATTCCGCTAGAAAGCTTGAACTTTAACCCATTTATGCCTAGCGTCCCATTTTTGGGACGTTTCAAATTTTAATGCATTTGTATAATTTTCTTCTTCTTTATAACATGAAAATTGCATGAAATCATTATTTATAAATGTCTTTATCTATAACCGAGAGATGACAGCACAAGGTGGATATTTATTTGCTTAAATTAAGGCTTTTTTCGGTGTTTATAGATTTTTCATTTTTCAAGAGGGCGAAATGTAAAAAGTAAGTTTATTTGTATTTTTAATATCATGGACCCAAAATCGCAAGTTATAATCTTAGCTTGTGGACTTTTTTGAAATACGTATTTTTTAAATTGCGAAATTAAATGTTCAAGCCTATTTTTTATGCATTTTTGCAATGTACAAAATATAGGATTCTAGGCACAAATGGGCACATATTTTTGTTAGAAATTTAGGAGAGAGTTATTTATGCAATCTCCTTTCGAAGATATTTATGAAATAAATTGTTATTAAGTCTGCAATACGATTATTCTTATTTTATTATTAATAATAGTTATAACGTTATTAGTCTCTGCAAAGAAATAAATATATTTTTTTGTAGTTCAGTAAAATACTAATTATAGTACATAATATACAATTTAAAAACATTTTAAATATAAATATAGGCAAAATATATAATTATGCATATTATTCTACTAGAAATACTCATATTTAGTTCTTTTACATTTTATCAAATAAATACAAAATAAAATAAGCTTAATTTTTTTAGTATTTTTCCAGCTCATTTTGCAACATTTTAAAGTGATTTTACCAAAAAATTTGAGAAAACAAAAATTCAGGCACAAATGGGTTAATATGAATATATATGTCTAGATTAAAATTCGACTTATAAAATCTGAAACATACACTATACACTAAGGCTTTCTTGATATGAACATGACAGATAAAAAGCACGGTATGTGAAATATGCAATAGAAGTCTCATCATTAGGAATGGATAGGATGATGCTTATTACCTCCTTCAGGGGCTATATCCCACCTAATTTTAATCAAGATTCGCACTACAAAATTTTATATTTTTGACTTTGGAGAAAAATTGTTGCAAAATTGCTTTTTCTTATCTTATTTTAAAATATTTTTTTTTTTGATTTTACCGTTGTGAACTCAACATGACAGAGACACAATTGCTTGCCCCTCAAAGCGTTATACTAGATTTATGAAAAAATTCTCAGTTACACTCTTCACAAGAGTAAGGTTTCTATTTAGTATGAACACGCATGTGTGCATTTAAATGAGATTTTTGAGAAAATCCTTGGTTACATATCTCACAAGAAAAAGGTTTCTCTTTAGTATGAACACGTAGGTGGGCATTTAAGTGATGTTTTCGAGAAAATCCTTTGCTACACACCTCACAAGAGAACGGTTTCTCATTAGTATGAACACGCAGGTGTCTATTTAAATGTGATTTTTGAGAAAATCCTTGGTTACACACCTCACAAGAGAAAGGTTTTTCTTTAGTATGAACACGTAGGTGGGCATTTAAATTCGATTTACGAGAGAACCTTTTGTTACACACCTGACAAGAGAACGGTTTCTCTTTAGTATGCACACGCTGGTGGACACTGAAATTAGCTTTTAGAGAAAATCCTTTGTTACACACCTCGCAAAAGAAAGGTTTCTCTTTATTATGAATCCCCAGGTGTCTATTTAAACGAGATTTATTGGAAAATCCTTGATAACATACCTCGCATGAGAAAGGTTTATCTTTATTATGAATCCCCAGGTGGACATTTAAATTAGATTTACGAGTAAACGCTTTGTTACACAATTCACAAGTGAAAGTTTTTTCATTAGTATGAAAACAGAGGTGGACATTTAAATCAGATTTTCGAGAAAATCTTTTGTTACACACAACACAAAAGAAAGGTTTCTCTTTAGTATGAATTTCCAGATGTGTATTTAAATTAGATTTTTGAGAAAACATTCTGTTACACACCTCACAGATGAAAGGTTTTTCATCAGTATGAACACGTAGATGAACATTTAAGTGAGATTTTCGAGAAAACTCTTTGTGACACACATCACAAATGAAAGGTTTCTCTTTAGTATGAACACGCAGGTGGACACTTAGATCAGATATATAGGAAAACCTTTTGTTGCACACATCACAAGCAAGTGGTTTCTCTTTGGTATGCATTTCCACCTCGTCACTTAAATTAGTTTCTTGAAAAAGTCTATTGCTATCCATCTTATGAGACATTTCTAATTACCCTAGGCAAGATAAGGTCTAACATAAGATATGATTTTGAGCGAATTTCACTACATGCCTCACCAAGAAAAAAGTATCTCTTTAGTATAACACGAAATGAACATTTAAACAACATTTTTCAGAAACCATTTGTTACACACCTCACAAAAGAAAGGTGAAGAAACACTTGATTTTTTAAAAATATAGATGCAGATTTGCCAGAAAATTTCTTATTGCAGAACTCCGAAGTAAAACGTTTTCTTAACACCAGTATGAAAGTGCATAATAAAACTAAACTTATGTTTATATGCTTTATTGCAAAACTCTCTGGTTGGTCAGGGTTTCTCTGGTTGGTTCTTTTATTGGTTCAAAATTAAATTAGATTTTTAAATATATCTATTATATTAAATTTCATATGCTAAAGATTTTTACACAAATATAAATTAGAGGTGCTTTGTTTTTACTATGAAATGAGAAATTTTCGTTAAAGTGAAAATATTTCTCCAAAGCCAGAAATGAACAGTAATTATATTTTGTAGATTTTTTTAAATATACTCAAATATATATCTGTACATTAAAATTCTCTTCTTTTAAACAGAAATTTACCCGTACTTAATGGCGCAAATCATCTACCGATATCAATGCATGCCAGCAGATTTTAAATCAAATGAAAGTATCAAATAGAGTTATCAAATGAAGTTTGAAACATCAATAATGATGTAGCATTACAGAATTAACTGACTTGATTTATTGTTGCTTTAAGAAAAAGTTTTTTATTTAAGACAAAACATGCTGAAAATATGTATCACACATGAACTTATCTCAGTTGAATTTTTTTTCCACAACTTAATATCTTTTAATAAATGGTAGTCTAAATTCTATCCTGTAATTTGCATTTAAAAATAAAGAAAATCATCGTATGACACACAAATTCATAAACTTAAAAAGATCCTGACTGAAGAATTTTTTTATGAGCGAATTCACTGAATAGAAAAAATATATAGTCTCTGAGAACGATTTCTTTACATATGTTGTTTCACTGTATGTTCAGAATAGACTCCACAAACGACTGCACCTGAAATATAAATTAAAATGTACATATCACTTAATTGTTTAGGAATTTAAAAAAAAGTTATAAGAAATTGCATTATTACGTCATTAAGAATATAAAAATAATTATTAAATAAGTAATAAATATTTGGTTATTTAGCGTTAATATCTACAATCTAGAATTTGAATTACATGCAAAGTATTTTTTATAAAGCTCTTAGGGACATATCAAACAATCTTTAGACCTTTATTTTATACTATCAGATTTGCCAGACCTATCTGTTGCCAAGACCCTTGTTAAGTAAACTTAAATTAAACTCAAATTTGTATTCATCTATACCTTTAACTTAATTTTGTCTGAATTTATATTTTTAAATGAAAAAAATATTCATTTTAGTGGTAAAGGCGCTCGTAAGAGAACTCTTTTTTTCAGCACCAGGATTTTATCTTTCGTTACAAAATATTAATCTTCATAGTAATACAGTAGACTCCCACAAATCCGCACAGCTTGGGACCAGAGGTTGTGCGGATTTTAGAATTTTGCAGATTTCTGGTCATTGATTTGTTTACATTTTGGAAACATTAATTTGATTGGTAGTTAAGCAAGGGAAATTATAATGAATGCTTACAATAAAGTGGAACATTAAAATAAGTAAAATATTAAAATAATATATTAGTTTAAAAGTAAGTAATTATTAAAATAATTATGTAAAATAAACATTTAGAAAAATATTAAATTAGTACCGATGAAATCGATTCAATTAGATTCCAAATGTCCTATGCTGCCATCTAGTGGTAAAGCGGTCGTAAGATCGATACTATTATTCGTTCTTAGCACTTTTAACTTTAGTAACTTTTTTCATTGTTATTTAGAGTCTTGAAATCTTTTCTTATACTGCTTTGTATGTTTAGAAATAAATTTGTCTATAATTAAAAAATATATATCCGCGAAAATAATTTAAAAATAGCGGTCCGGCTCGTGGATATTTCCATTTCGAACCCTGGAACTTTTGATATAGATATGCTAATTTATATCAAAATCAAAAGTAATGTAAATTTATTTAGTAATGAATCAGCTGTAATAGCCAAAAGGGAATGATTAACAAAAAATTTAGTAAAAAAAAACATTGCGGTAGTCGCTGATTTCGGCGCTATCTTGAATTTTGTTCCTGCAACTTAACTGTAAATTTCATTGTTTACATCTGAAAAAACGCGGATTTTAGGCGTTCGCGGATTTCAGGGTCGTGGATTTAAGGGAGTCTACTGTATAATAAATTTCACATTCTATAATTGTTAAATTGCTTAAAGATTGTTATATTTATATGAAATATCTGTATGCTGAATGTATGAAAAATCGGTAAAAAAAAAAAAAAAATACGGATACTTAGCGGTAAATGTGCTCGAAATAGCAATAACGGGAAAGGGCGATTCATCTTTTTCGAAAAATAAATTTCTTGTTCTTCAAAGTCTCTGTATATTTTTCTGGCTATGATATAGATATTTAGCCGTAAAAAGCAGTGTTTCTCTTCAGTTATATTTTATCCCCTTTTCAAATGATGGAATGTATAATATCTCAAAGTTTTTGAAATACGAACTGATTCTTTTTCTTATAGGTTATAATATCTGAACCAAATTTATGAACTAGTAAATGTAATGCTTCCGAAGCTTGGGTAATTTTTGCGCTAAAATATTGATATTTACTTGTAAAAATCGGGTATTTACGCGTAACTATTTATTTACTTATTTATTTATTTCAAATCGAAATCCTACTAGAAATTTTTTGACTTTCCAAACTGATTACTTCACCCCTAAAACCGATTATACCAGTACCAAATCGATACTCAATCATTAGCAAAAAGGTTAGGATATAATATTAAAATTTCAGAGCTGTTTTATGAAATTAAGAATATCTTTTTTAATCAAATTGTGTGTAAAGTTAATCCAATGGAAAAGTGGGAGAAAAATTTTTTACTTTGCTGAAAGCATGTTTCAAAAGATTAATTTTCATTTTCTTTTACAGGTTTGCAGTGTTTCAAACAGAATATGAAGTACATAATGTTTGATATCTTTTGTGTAATTTCATTTTTGGAGTCAATGCGTAATTTTGAAAAATGCCAAAAGAGTGAGGTGGTAGTCGTTCGATATTTTATATGTGAAAAAATGTCGTTATCGTCTAAACCAGTGGTTATCAACGTGTGCCTTACGCGCCAGAGCAAATTGGCTTTTTACGGTGGGGGGAATTCCAAATTTCTTACTCATCCATTCTCTATCAGTTTCCTTTGTCATTTTTTTTTTTGTTTTGAAAAAGAAATGCTGAAGACAAAAAAAACCCCTGAATACAATAGAAATTAAAAATTGAATAAAAAAAAATTCTTAATCAAAGGTTTAAAATAGAATCTATATACCAGAATGATTATAGGAATAATCTTTTGAAATCTTTAGACACATTTTTGCAGTACTAAAATCTCTACTACGTTTCTGTTTAATGTTATATTTTATAATCTTTCGTAATGCTTTTGATTATTTATTAAAAGAGCTGTCTACTTCTATTAGCTTTACTATATCCACATGAAGAATCATTTACACGGAAAATTACTTAAAAGTATATATAAACTGAACTGTGTTGAACATATTTAACCTAAAAAATATGTGAAATATAGTACCAACCATGTAATACCAACTTTATAAATTTTATAAATGTTAAATAGCATTAGAAAAGGAAATGGGTAGATAAATATCCATGGTTCAAGCGCAGGCATCATACATAGTAAATAAATTTACTTGAGGACATATACATTTCAAAAGTAGATAATGCATTGAAAATAATTGAGCTGTTGGGAACCAGAGTGGGCCAACCTCGCCAGCTGCGATTTCAAGAAAAATGCTTTCGAAAATTTGGCACAAGTTTTTGTTGCGACAAAACTTCTTTCGGAAGCATATGGTGATTAAGTTCGCAGTGCAAGAGTGACAAAGTCACTTGGTTCACTTTTGCATTGGCAGCTAGATGAACAGAACACCGTGGACTATCTATTAAACTGGCTTTATCACTTGAACAGTTTTGAGTTGTTAAAATTCATATAAGTAATTTAATTAGTAAAATTCATAGTAGTGAATACACGTGATGGCATACAACACTCTGACACTTCAAACGTATTTTTTCACAAAAATGTAGTATAGTCCACTCTGGAATTCAATTAACGATATTGGGAAAAGGAAAACAGAGAAAATGTGTTGAGATGGACAATATTGACTACTTAAAATTGATAAGGATGAGAAACTTGAAATGCTTCTTGTGTCCAAATCAATGTTATCCATGGAAAGAAAATTTAATGTCAAAAGTTTTTCTACCAGCTTTTAATAAATCCAGAAAATTAATTACAAAATATGTGAATATTATCAATTTTAATGCTAAATGTAAGGCTCTTTCATGATTTTTTGTGAATACAAAAGTGCAGACCGTATAACACTTTCCTTTAACATTGAGGAAAGTTGGAAATGTACTACAAAGCTCATTTTGGCACAAAGGAAAAGATGAATAGCTTTATTACATTTATAGAATTATGTTAAATATACATTTGTCTCGAAAGATTCATCTCTTTGATAAGTTTAAAAATGTGAAATGAATAGTTATTGTCGAGCCTCTATTACACTTTCACCTTCCACCATGTTTTAATAGAGTCCATTTTTTAAATAATAAGAGGCATAATTTACAGAATGAGGAGGGGGGTGAGGCATGGTGATTTGATAGATGCTTTGCGGTGCCATGGCAAATCAAAGGCTGGGTACCACTGGTCTAAACTGTTTGAAATTTTTAGAAGTTTCATTAAATTCTTGATTAATGCTGTCACCAATAATTTGTTCTCTTACATAATAATTGATGATCATTGAATTTTTCATTTACTTTCTAGCATGTTTTAAGGTACTTAATATATGCTTAAATAGCGATCAAGGCGTTTTTTTACAGCTGTACCAGAAGTATATTTACTTACACAAGTGATCACTTATGGTAGACAACAGGTGCCATCACTTAGATTGCAACCATTTTGATTCTTCTGTCAAACAAGTGTATTGAAAATATTATGCAATGAGAAGGGGTGAAAACATGGTTTGGAGTTACTGGCTTGTGTTTTATCATTCTTTTTAATGATTTAAAACATTTTATAAATGGCTAAACGTATTAATAAAAATTGTAAACATATTTGATTAATATAATAATAGAAAATATGAAATATACTTGGGAAATAGTAAATTTGAATTTAATTACATGAATTTTTATTCACCTTACTGATAAGGCATAAAACAAACTGAGTGAAAAAGTATCCACGCCAGGGTTAGAACGTGGGTCTTTTGATCAGCATACCAACGCTCCGCCAAATGAGGCACTTGGACATGACACCTAGCCTGCCTTTACTCTGTTGTTTTCATGCCTTGGTAGCAATGTCAAAAAAATATTTCCATAATTAAATTCAGTGTTTGATTATAATTGTGAAAAGCATAGAAAAACATGCATTATTATTTTTTTAAATATTTTTTTAAAGTCCTTTTTGAACTTTATTATTGTCTGATAAATGTTCTTTTCATTGATGGGAAACTTCTTTTTTTAACATAATGAACATTACTACCACTTTAAACATGATATGTAATTTGTAACAAAGCAAAACAAATTCTACATAAACTAAGAACTTGAATTCCATCCTAAACATGCCAAGATCTGACTATCACGGGGATAGTTAAAATTGTGACCTACTAGCGCCACCTGTTGGAAAAATTACATCAAAATCTTATCAGCATCAATTTATGTCAAGGATTTAGTTAATGTAAAGTTTGAAGAAATTTCACGACAGAGATGCTGAGGTAGTTACGATGCGAATTGTAAAAATGCACCAGAGCAGTGCAACCTGTTGGGCCATATATGCCAAAACCTAATCAGCAACTGTATGTGCTAAAGTCTAATTAAATATTTCATATGATGAAATTTCATGCTTTAGTTTTTGAGACAGACTGGTATTAACTTGTACTAACTTGTATCAGGAACAGAGAGATTTTCCCCCAAAAGAGTCAAATTGTATTCAGGTCAACCTAAAATACATAAATCCATGGAAAAAATGGAAATAATCTTCTGGATTGCAATACTTTCGTCTGTTAAATATATATTAAAGGAAGTGTAAAAAAAAAGAAGAAATTCTTATGGAGATTATTTTTCATAGCTAGGATACAATCCTCCACTGAAGAGACCATTGCACTTTTTGTCATTAATAAGAAGAATCTAGTTTAATTTTTTAAGCCCAATGTAGTAAATTATTTTCTTCTTTTCAAATTAGATTATTATGAATTTGTGCAATAGTTTAAAAAATTTTTTAAGAATTTGTCATTTTTTATGTTCTGCGGCAGTTTTTTTTATTTTTGTAAAAGGAATTTAGTTTCAAACTTCAAGCCCTAATTTAATAAATTTTGTCCGTCCACAATTGTACCCTTCAATTCGAATTTTTACCGATTTTTAGAGTTTTCTTTTTAATTCTGGGGTGATTTTTTGACATTTTTGAAAGAATTTCGGTTACAATGTTTTAGCCCAGCAAAGAAAGAAACAGTGGGCCATCAGCTGGAGAAAAGATGGAGCCAGCACTGCCATCAGCAGTAAAGTGCAATTGTGCATTACTTAAACCAGTACAAAAGTGTCCGAGCGGAATGCAGCTGGTGCATCAGTGATGGCCAACAGAAGGCCAGCATTGGTATGCCATCACATTACTTCAATCCGGCACTTTTCCTACAGTGCTAGCACCGATCCTACTGCTATTCCTTTAATGGCCCAGCACTTTCCTGTACAAAAATTTCTTATAGAAGTCTATAAAAAAGGTATTATGGCCCTTTTTACTATAAGCTAGTTTCACCAAGAGCTATAAGTGTCTATAACAGAAATATCTATAGAAATATTTGAACTTGCAGCGGTTTCCACGTGGTCACCCTCCCAAGTACTAACTGCGCTCGGTGCTGTTTGGTTTCAGTGATCGGACATGAACAAGTACTTTCGGCGTATCCTACGGCCGCTCGTAGTTTTCATGCTCTCATTACAGTATTTGAAGTTTGTTTCTTTTGTGATTTACGTTCCCAATCATTAAACTGGTATAGAAATTATTGTATTGTATAGAAATCCCCCTATATATTTCCTATACGCTTTTTTTATTGATTCTCAACTGTGTAAATTATGAAAACCGAAATTCTTTGTTACTTAGTAAAACCAGATTTAAGGAGAAAAAAAAGTGCGTTGAAATAAAGAATTTATTTATTTATTCATTTACTTATTTATTTTGTTGGTGGCAGTGGTGCTATATTATTTACAGTTTAAAAAAAATTAGCTTCACAGCTTAAATTGTGTTAAGATATTCATTTCAGATCTGTGTTCAAATATCAACGCCACCTAGCGTAAGGGTTCCCAGCAATAATACTGCAAAAGTTCGTGCACTTCCATGGAGTGGTGGGCTGCGCATGAGATAAAACGGAAGCCTACGAGAATTTTATCAGATGATTACAAACAGTAAAGTTGATTGAAGCTGTCCAGCAGTGGTCATGCAGTGGTAGACCATTAGCCAGCACTTCTCCATCATTGCCAGCACCTATCATGCTGCTGGCCAGCAATTTCATCTTTGCTGGGAGACTACTATAATAAATTTTGTCTTTAGCGATTTTTTGAATTTTTAGAGATTTTATAAATTCTGCGGTGATTTTTCCACACTAGTAAAAGGAATGCAGTTTCAATTTTTTAGCACAATACTCTAAAGGTTGCCCTCTTTTCAATAAAGGTTATTTTTGAAAGACAGGTTTACACCAAGAGTGTAATCCATCAAACAACATTTAGAAAAATCTATGAAAACCTTCAGAAGTTTGTGAATCATAATTAGTATTTTTTACTAAATTTAATTATGTGTTTACACATAGTTTCACATTTTTAAAATTTAGCTATTAATAGACAGATATAAACATGAATCAGAGATTATTTCAATATTTCAAAATATTATACTTTAGAAATTGTAAACAAATAAAGTACTTGGAATTATTTCAACACCTAAATCTCACCTTATTTTGGTCTGTTTTTCCAATACATGAAACTCCATAAACAAATTTCTAGGGGGAAAAAAAGAAAAGATTACCCTGTACTAACTTTGCACCAAATAAACATACAAAAATAACATAGATATCAATCTACTTGGAATGATACTTACTAATTAATGCTACATATTAATTATGCTCTAGAAGTTATCGATATACTACAAATTGTACTCATTATCCCATTCGTACCCGAATATAAAATAACACTGCGAATACAAATTTATTGGTTATGCACAAACAAAAAGACACCATAGATGACAGAAGGAGCCCTTTTTCTGAGATTGATACTTTAAGGGGCTGGTAATTTAGGTTCACAAATACGAATCTAAACTTACTAACACCTTAAAATATCGATTTAATAATTGATAACCTAAATGACGCAGTAACAAATTGAAAGTCTTTAATTAACTGAATGATCTACAAATCCTCAATAGTTTTTATTGCAAAGGGTTTAAGTTAATTATGAAAATTTCTCATTTTCCAGGACACACTGTCTGGAATATATTTTGAAAACTCAGATGATAAAAACACTTATTTTATGAGTAATTAAGCATCAGTGCTGCACTTTATTGGTTTTGATTGAAAACCAAAAACATTCAGCTATATAATAGTAAAGTAAAAATGTAAAAAAAATCAAATAGTTTAGTGTTTAGTTTACATCCTCCTCGGTTCGGAAGTATTGGAGTACTTCAGAACCGAGGAGGTTATAATTTTTTCGAATGGTTCAAACCATCATGCATCAAAAAGTTGCCAATCCTGAATTAAGATTAAGAATATTATTTGAAAATAGTAACACTGAAAGATCTGTTTAACTGACAACACTGGCCTATTGTAATTTGATTAAAATCAGACCATGTCTATAAAATACATGATTTTTTATATGTCACAAAACTTCAGAGATCTAAATACTGAATTCTGATGTTATGAAACATATTCTACATTGTAAAAATATTGTTATCCTCAAGAGGAACAAGACTGCGATATTATTTTATCACAGTATTATTATTAAATATTATTTTGTAATTGCTATTCAAAATGTGTTATCAGTGCTGTAAAGATGAAAAAAAAAAAAAAAACATCGTATACTCTGATATTAAATATAAAAACATAATTATTAAATCAGCGTTCGTACGGGTACCGTTATTTCAAGGCCAAATATCAGTATTTTCTTATAAAAAAATAAATGAAGTTCAAACGTGCAAAATTTCACCTTATTGCATGAGAGATTATCTATAACAAAATACTGATATCGAAGAATTTTCTGGTTTGGAAATTCCAGAACCCGTATGAAGCCTGTAAATATAATTGTAATTACAAAATATGCTTTTTTACCCTTGAAAAAAAAAAGAGTCTACAAGGTCATTTCATGTGAAATCAACCAATTTAAAGAAAAGTTGTTGCACCATAGTCACAGATTTTTTTAAAATTTTTATTACAGACAGATGTAGTAGTGAAACCACCAAATCTAAAATTTTAAGATAATTTGTGCAATATTGACTGAGATATAGCCTTTTGAAAATTGATAATTTGGCCATCTTGGATGCTATCCCTATGTCTATAAATGTCCATAACTTGACTACTAATGACTCAAATTTTATATTTCTGGTATCAATTTAAAGCTATTTGTATAAAGAATGCATATATGATATTAAAACAATAGTAATTTTTTTATTTTAATACTGTTTATTACATTCAAACTGAAAATATCACCCTCAAAAAATGACTTACTGTAATGGGCCATAAAAAAAAGACCCATCATAATTTTTTTTCAAACTTGCTAAAAACATTGCTCCATATGTGTACTTTAAATAGAAAAAAAATTGGAGAGGTAAAATTTTCATTTAAAAAAAATAGCTTTTTACACATAGGATGTCACTTACTAAGCAGTGACTATCTTAAAACATGTAAATATCCCTGATTTAAGAAATAATGGTCAAAACTTAATATTTTTTAATCCCTGAATTAATGTAAAACTATAATGAAATATAATCTCATAAGTTTTTTGTAGGACCACCCTTCAATTGCTCCCCCCCCCCCCCCAAAAAAAAGAAGTCATTACTAAAAATGTATAATTGAAAAAATTTAACACTGAAGAAAATAAGAAAATAAATAAAGAATATAATGTATAATTGTGAAAAACCTTTAAATGCAATATATTTAAATGAGATTTTACTGCATGTGTATATGTGGAATCTATTCAAAACGTTTTCCATGCAAGAAATTCAATTTTTATACCTAAATTTCTATTCTTACTTTAAAAATTGCTCACTTAAAAAGTTTTACATTTGTATGTGACTTTATAGAAAAATTCTGCTGTATGCATGTATTTACATCATTCAAGTTGCATTAAATATTCAGATATAAATATGTCTGTTTATGTATTTTCTATTTCAATAAATTTACATACTAAGAATGACAGAATTCATGAAATGAATGCTAATTTTGCATAATCTATTTTCCTTACTATTTGAATTCAAAACATGATGTAATAATGCACCATCTTCTATCCTGATGTAATATTGCATCATGTTATATGTTTATGCAATTTTATCATAATGTATCCAACAAATCTTTTGTTGAAAAATTTTGAAACCTTTTGTGGGTAAGCTTATTATAAACTGCATTATATATAAAATTTTAAATAAAAAAAATATTTGACATAATTTATGAATTATTGCATCATGTTGTATGCTGATGCAATTTTGGGAAAGGATTGCTGCTGTATCGTCATCTGTTTTCTAATTGGTTGTAATTAAAGTATGATGAAATATTACATCATAATGTACAAAAAAATTTGACTATCCCTTTTAAACATCATTTCTGTTGATGTTTTCAATGTAGTATGCACTGGCATAGAATAGTTATTTTGTGCTTAAGATTCTACAGTGGACATGGAGTGTTTTGTATGCAAGAAACTTGGTGTTTCATTGAGTACTGATCTGATTCCTGTTCTTCAATTGTCTTCACGTGATTTGCAGTTATTAAAAAAAAGATTGCATTATGTAATCCCAGATGAAAAATGCTTTATCCATGGAAATAGTATATGCAAGGTTCACAAGGATAAATATCTAAAATGGTATATTTTAAGAAAGAAACAGTGTTGTGATCCATTTAATAAACATCCAAATAGCATCAGAGCAAAATCACTAAAAACAATATCATTAGATATGTCTAAAACAAATCCAGATATCCTCATTCCAGGAAAAAAATTGTGTGTTTCCTGTTATTCATCAGTAAATATGAAAAAAAATGTCTATTGTTGACAGGATAACCACCTCAAGAACAGAAAGCCCCTCTGATTCAGATTTTAATGAACCCACAGTAGTAATAGAACAATTAAACAAAAGTTGTGAATTGTTAGAGTTATCGCCAATAAAGGTAAGTAGACGTACCTCAAAGAGAAAACTTAATTACATGCAAAAGAAAGTTTCAAAAATAACTAAGTGTGTTGCAACTAAAGCAGCTACAGTATTAAGTGTTGAAACCATAAATAAGCCTCAAAATAGTAAAGACACAACTTGTCCTGACTGCACATCTATGATGGATAAATTATTGGAGAAGTTTACAAACGCATGTCTTAAAGAAAAAGTTCAAATTCTAACACTAGTTCCAGATTCATGGACAATACAGCAAACAATGACTTATCTAGACACACGGCAGTGTGTCAGCCAAGTTCGCCTGACATAGCCGTGTGTTATTTACACGAACCATTTCGAGCTGTTTTCGTCAAATTTCAATGCTCTACTACTGAAAATCTATGAGACCTACGTACTTGTTATACGAAATGTGTAGTAAGGCCACCCTAATTACCTAAAATCCAAAATTTTATAAATAACGCATAATTAGTTTCCGAGATAATGACGTTTGAAAATGTCTGATAATCGATAATTTTACCACTGACTGACTGACTGACTCACTCATCAAAAAGATCTCGTATATCTACTGCAGCTACAGACTTCAAATTTGGTGCGAAGTTTGTTTACACTACAAAACTAAGGAAAAAAATAAAAAAATTGTGAAAATCGATGAATTACCCACCTGGGGGTGCCCATTTTTACTTTAACATTACGTCTATTAGGCGAAATTTTAATTTGCCGTAGGAGGGGACTCTGTTCCGTCGCCAAATACCGCCAAGTTTCTCGCCAACATGGCGATATATCGCCAAATTTGGCGATCAAAATTAGTCGCCAAAAGTGATGCCACCTTGGCGATATCTCTAATATTTCGCCATATTCCCATAGACTTCTATTGTAAACCTATCTACTTACTGGGGGTTTATCTGGGTTTACTTGCTTACAGAAAATCAACAAATTGAGATATTCTGTCCGTCACAGAGCCCGTTCTCAGAAACTATACATGTTGGATACTTGAAATTTTGCATACTTATGGCTGAACACCACACATCATACGACAAATCATAAAATTTTGAGAAAGTCGTACATTTAACCCTTTGGCTCCCACATGTGTATTTTAAACAATTCTTTCTAAGTGAGCCCCTAATTAGGTTGGTGGCGTGAAATTTTACAGACTTATAGCTGAACACCTCACATCAAACGACAAATCATAAAATTTTGAAAAAGTCGTACATTTAACCATTTGGGCTCCAACATGTGTATTTAAAAAAAATACTTTCTAAGTGAACCCTAATTAGGTTGGAGGCATGAAATTTTGCATACTTATAGCTGAACACCTCACATCAAATGACAAACCATAACAGTTTGAAAAAGTCATACATTTAATCCTTTGGGCTCCCACATGTATATTTTAAACAATTCTTTCTATGTGAGCCTCTAACAAGGTTGGAGACGTGAAATTTTGCATACTTATAGCCGAGAAATCATAAAATTTTGAAAAAGTCGTACATTTAACCCTTTGGGCTCTCACATGTGTATTTTAAACAATATTTTCTAAGTGAGCCCCTAATTATGTTGGAGGCGTGAAAATTTGCATACTTATAGCTGAACACACATCAAATGACAAATCATAAAATTTTGAAAAAGTCGTACATTTAACCCTTTGGGCTTCCACATGCGTATTTTAAGCAATTCTTTCTAACTGAGCCCCTTATTAAACTGCAGATTTGAAATTTTGCATGCTTATAGCAGAACACTTGAGGCCAGGTGACAAATAATAAAATCTTGAAAAATTCTTATGCTTAACTCTTTGAGCTACCACATATGTATTTTAAGCAATTCTTTCTAAGGGAGCCCCTAATTAAGTTGGAGACATGACTTTTTTCACACGTATAGCTGAATACCTTAGACCACACGACAAATCATAAAATTTTGAAAAAGTCTTATATTATTTACTCCTCCGGGCTCTAACTTGTGTATTTTAAGCAATTTTTCTAACCTCCGTCCTTTTCACCTGGGGAGCACTTTTCCAACTTTTGCCGTCACCCCTTTGACCATTCTTTCATATTATGCACCATAGCCTTACATATTTTAGTTCCACTTTTTATCGCTAGGGGCGCCGACTTATCTCGGGTGCTATGGGTTCAATCCCCTCGACTAATATATCTACGGATAGTATGTAAAACGGAGTTTCGTTCGGATAGATGTTTGTTTAGAATAGAGTGCGCCCCTGGTTGCGAAATGTGGAACTAACAGATTTTTCAAAAGGATAAAGTGTTTTGAAAGGAATATTAAACGAAACCCTCTGTGCGATCTGTGATCACACTTACCCACTTGTTATTTTGAAAATCATCAGAGAAAAGGATATTTAATTAGTTAAATTTGAAAATCCAGGGAGAGGCAATGTGCTTCCTCTGCAGTGCCTCTTTGCCGGCACCAGTGTGGCATAAGCACATAACTTTATTTTTCACTTTCAGTACAAAAAAGCAGGCCCAGCTATAGGATATTTAATTGGAAAATTTAATAGGAAAATTTAATATAGGAATTTAATAGGAATTGTTGTTTCAGAAACAATAAAAATTTCGAATCAATACATTTCGTTTCAAAACATGCATTCAATGTAGCAGTATTAAAATATAGATTTCAGCTGCAAATTGACAGCCAAATAGTTTGTTGTTGGAAATTTAAATTAAAATTGAATGTTGCTTGGTAAATAAAATAGTCACATGTAAACACATTAAAAAGCATTAAGTAAAGTGTCTAAATATATTGTAACTTTACAAAAAGTAATGATATCTAACAAAAATATAGCTGTGAAAAAAGGGAGCCAAATTCAGTAAAGACAATGGCAAGAAAAGAAGTGATATCTAAGTGGGTGCCAAGTTCAAATGAAATTCACTCAAACTTACCTACAGAAGTATTATAGCATTTTTTAAATTGTTTAGAAATAAAATTATTGATAGCATATTAATAATAAATCTAGAACTTGGCAAGTTTTTGATAAATGTTATGCCCATCAATTTCATGTCTTAATAAAATGATGATGTTAATATTAACAACATTGTCATTATAAAAAAATTAATATAGTTATTATTATAAACAAATGACACATGTTAAAGATTTGATAAACCAATAAATACACAGATACACTCCCGCTCGTCTTTGGTTATTACTCTAGCACCCATCCTCCAGAAACCTCAATGCAAACAGACTAAAAGGCCTGAGAAAGAGACAGATGCCCTTACGCTTGTTCTTGGTCATCCCTCTAGAGACTGCACCCCTTTAACCCTTCAGGGGCAAAGAGCTTTTATTCGTGACATGCTGAAATGATTGAATCACACCAGAATTTAAAAACAAATTTATTTCAAAATGGGTAAAAGCTTCTTTTCACGTATTTAATAAAATTAAACTTTTTAGTCCTGAATTCTAGTTGTCAATGTGGCATTTTGCAGTTAAAATTAGGTGGGATATATTTTATCCTACCACCCTTCAAAAGAAAGGAGCTCACTCAAATGAAGGCTTCCAAACATGAAATAACATGTTTTGATATAATAATGTCATTAATAAAAATAAATGACTCGTAGGTAAAAACTTGCCAAGTGCTAGATTTATTATTAATATGCTATCAATAATTTTTATTTCTAAACAATTTAAAAAATGCTATAATACTTCTGTAGGTAAGTTTGAGTGAATTTTATTTGAACTTGGCACCCACTTAGATATCACTTCTTTTCTTGCCATTGTCTTTACTGAACTTGGCTCCCTTTTTTCACAGCTATGTTTTGTTAGATTTAATGCTACACAGTATCTTGTAAAAAAGGCAAGGAAGTTTAAAACAACAGAAGGGATGTTATCGATGCCTAGTGGAAGAAAAAGTGTTAAACTGAGTCCAGACGTTATAGAAAAAGTTATTAATTTTTATTATGACGATAATAACAGCCGCATGTGTCCTGGAAAAAAGATTTCATATCTGTTCCAACTGAAAACGGCAGAATATTAAAACAAAAGAGATTGATTTTGCACAATTTAAAGGACTTATATATTGCATTTAAAGAACAACATGACTTAAAAATTGGATTGTCTAAGTTTTGCTCACTACGTCCAAGAGAATGTGTTATTGCTGGAAGCAAAGGTATTCATTCTGTCTGTGTGTGTGTATACCATCAAAATATTAAACTTATGCTTCATGCTATTCATATCAATGACTACATATCACTGCTAAAATAACTTGTTTGTTACATTGAATCTGAAGAATGCATGTTGCACAGGTGTGATAAATGTCCATCTCCTGAAATTTTAAAGAAAGATTTAATGGGTTTAGATCAATTGGAAATGAGTAATGATATTATTTATAAACAGTGGGTAAAGACTGATGGAGCAGAATTAAAAAAAGTGATTATGCCTGTTGATGAATTTGTTGATGATTTAATTACAAAACTCCTTGCTTTATGTTCACACCACTTTTTTGCAAAATCACAAAGTTTATATTTCAAGAAAACAAAGGATGAATTGAATACAGAAACTGCTATTATTTCAGCTGATTTTTCTGAAAACTATACTTGCATTGTGCAAGATGCTATTCAAAATATCCATTGGCAAAAAGAACAGGTTACAGTTCACCCCTTTCTTGCTTATATAAGGGACAGTATCACTGATACTGTGAAATCTATTCCTATGTGTGCAATAAGCGAGCATTTAGTTCATGACACTACTACATTTTGGGCTTTTCAAAAAGTAATTGTCAATTATTTAATTTCACAAATTCCACAGATTAAATACATAAAATATTTTAGTGATGGATCATCAGCCCAATACAAAAATTATAAAAATTTTATTAATCTCTACCATCATGAAGAAGACCATGGTGTGAAAGCTGAATGGCATTTTTTTTGCCTCTTGCCACGGAAAAGGAGCTTGTGATGGAATAGGCGGCACCATAAAACGCATGGCCACCAAAGCAAGTCTTCAGCGTCCATTCAAAGATGGTATCTTAAATGCATTTGATCTGTATACATTTGCAAAAGAATATGTTAAAGGAATTGAAAGTTTTTTTATAACAAAATCTGAAATTGAAATTGCCAATAATCAGTTAGCAGATAGGTATGCAAAGGCAGATACAATCGTAGGAACAAGGGTTAATCACAGCTTTGTGCCAATAAATAAAGGCCAAATACTGGTTTCCAGGGTATCAGGCTCCTCAACAAATTTTATTGCTACTGTGAGATTTAATGAAACCGACAAACCACAAACATTTAAAAGTGAACAATATGTTGCATGTGTATATGGTGTTAATTGGTGGATTGGTAAGATTTTAGATTACTGCGAGGAATTCAATGACTATAAAATTATGTTCATGCATCCTCATGGTCCTAGTTCATCATATTCATAGCCAAAATCTTCAGATGTTTGTTGGATTCCATATGAGCATATAATGAAAGTAGTGTCTACCCCAATGACTGCTACAGGAAGAACATATACTGTTGCTCCAGAGGAGCATACAGCAATTCAACTCTTATTCTTAAACTTCAAGACAGATTAAATCCTTGGTAATTTTCAACAACATATTATCAAGTTCCTTTCAACAATATATTATAAAGTTATATCCATGTAAGTATCCTGTTCTTATTTTATGTAAATATGTTTCATATAAGTTTTATCTAAGTCTTACTTTTATACATATTTGATGTTTTTGTTGTACATTTGTATCACACAAGATTTGTGTACTCATTTTGTCAAGATTTGTTCATTTAAATTGAAATTGGCAGTGAACTGAATAACTAATGTCAACTCAATCAACTCATTAATATTAATTTTTAATCTTTTATTTGAATTCAACTGATTTACAGCTAGTATTTCTGCCATATTTCAAAGAAATATGTTTTATGGCTCTTTTTCCTTCTAAATATTTTCCATTATGTATATTTTTTTGAGAATTATACATATTATCATTTTATATGAAATAAAAAGTATTGAAATGAAAATTTACTGTTATTTTAATATGTATGTGTTTTTAGTATAATTAACTGCTGATTGGTATTTCTAAATTGAATTATTTATATATTGATGCTCATACATTAATTCATATGCCAGAAAAAAATATTTTTAACCATTATTTGTTAAACCAAAGATACTTACGTGTTTTAAGATAGTCACTGTTAGGTAAATGACATCCTATGTGTAAAAAGCTATTTTTCTTTAATGAAAAATTTTACCTTTCCAATTTTTTTTCTGTTTAAAGTATACATATGGAGCAATGTTTTTAGCAAGTTTGAAAAAAAATTATGATGGGCCATTTTTTTTACGGCCCATTACAGTAAGCCAATTTTTGAGGGTGATATTTTCTGTTTAAATGTAATAAACAGTATTAAAATAAAAATTTACCATTGTTTTAATATCATATATGCATTCTTTATATAAATAGCTTTAAATTGGTACCAGAAATACAAAATTTGAATCATTAGTTGTCAAGTTATGGACATTTATAGACATTGGGATAGCATCCAAGATGGCCGCCATTTGGTAAAAATGACCATTTTTTAAAAGGTATATCTCAGTGAATATTGCGCAAATTAGTTTTAAATTTCAGATTTGAGGGTTTCACTACTATGTCTGTCTACAAAAAAAATTAAAAATAATCCGTGACTATGCTGCAACACCCATTGGTTGAATTCGTGTGGAATGACCCTACATCATTATTGTATTTCTTATTAACATATGAAAATTGGAATTTTTTCATTATCTTCTTATTATCTTATCTTCTCAGTATTTTTTTTCTTCTTCATTCAGAACTTTTTAATGGAAAAAAGATGATTTGAATATGCACCATAACGATACATTTTTCTTGAATTTTTTTATGCAACTTTGCCTCATAAAGGTACCCTACTAACTCACATCAAAATCCTAAAATAAGGAAGTTTTATTTCAGGTTTAGCCAGGCTTGATATCCAAAAAAGCTTGATTAATACATAAATATATTTGGTAAAAAGATTACAATTACCAAAAATATCAGCAATACTGTGAATTTTTCCAAAAATTAATTTATACTTTCTTCATGAAAAAACATGAGTTCACTCATATTACTGGGAATTATGTCTAAGATACATACAGAATGATATAAAAATTAAAAAAAAAAACCCTAATTTTGATCCTACATCTAAACTGAAAGTTCTGTTGTTTATATAAGTGATGATGTGCAGATTTTAGAGTTGTGGATTTGAGGGAGTGTACTCTATATGAAGATTCAAAAATGGCAAGTTAGCTTAACAGTCCTAATAACCTAAAAAAAATAAAAATAAACCCTCCCCCCACCCCACAAACACACTCCCATCATTTTCCCCTCAATCTAATACTATCTAAAGCTTCACCAATAAAAGTAATGAGTATTTTTATCTTAAACTTTTGTTAAAATGTTATAAATTTGTCACCGTCTCATGTTCTGCACAGTACCGTAATGCATTGCTATATTTTACTATGCTGCATTGTATAGTGTATTGTTCGTAATAGGTTAATACAGGGAATAACTTGAAAAATGCATACCAAGCAATTATAATCTCATTATTTTTTAGGATAAAACTTGATTCAATTTGAACAATGTTTCGAGTTTGAGAATCAGGATATCGCTGTTCGCACTGCATAAAATATCTGTGTTAAGCTGAGTTCACAAATATCATGCTCTTTTTGAAAATATTAATCAGATGTTTTTTATATACAGTAAAAGATCGACAATCCATGCACCAATTATCTGCAATTTTCTATAATCCGCATTGCTTAGCAAAACTAAATATCACAAATTTTGCCAATCTGTCGTTGAAATATATTGCAAACTTCTACAAATAGTCGCGGTAAAAAATCTCAAATTTCGTAAATCAATTGCAGAAAAAAAACATGAATTCCGACAAATGATCATGGAAAAGAAATTGCTAATTTCGCGAAACGATCTCAGGAAAAAGTAACGAATATCGTCAAAAATTGCGAATTTTGCCAATCTGTTGTTGAAAAATATCGAGAATGTCGGCAAATGATGGCAGAAAAATATTGTGAGTTTCATCGATCGATTGCAGGAAAAAATGTGAATTTTGTCAAAGATCATTGAAAAAAAATCATGAAATGATCACGGAAAAAGACGCAAATTTCGGTAATTGATTGCGAAAGAAAAACAAACAAAACATGAATTTCATCAAATGATAGTGGAAAAAAAACATGAAGTTCGTGAAACTCTCATTGAAAAATATCGTGAAATAATTGCAGAAAAAAAACATAAATTTTGGCAACGGATCACAAAACAATTGCAACTTTTGTCAAACGACCTTGGAAAAAAAATCGCAATTTTCGGTAAACAATCGAGGAAAAATATTGCAAATTTCGTCAACAGATATAGCGAATTTTGCCAATCTGTCGCTGAAAAATATTGCAAACTTCGACAAATGGACACAGGAAAAAAATCGCGAATTTCGTAAATGGATCATGGTAAAAAACATGAATTTCGTCAAAGATCGTTGAAAAAAAACACAAACTTTGGCAATTGATCATGAAAAAAAAACTTAATTTTCATAATATATCAAATTATCAATGTATTTATTACTCTTTAAATATATAATTTCTTTACTAAAAGCACTTGAAAAATTGAATTTTATAAAATAGCGTATTAAATTATTTGATTTCATACTTATCTTATACAATACTGAATATGGTATTAAAATGATCTCCAGAAAAAATAAAATGACTCATAATCTATATAATACTCTATAATCCGCAATATTCTATAATCTGCACAACCTTTGGTCCCAACTTGTGCGGATTAATGAACTTTGCCCGTATACCCGATACTTTCAAAATAGTCAATTTATTGATGCTTATAAATATTTTCAGACCTAACATAAATTAGAAACCAAAACATATTGCACTCAGATTGAAAACAAAACCTAATAAAATAATATTCTAAATGCATTTATGTTTTTCATGAACATAACATCATTGAAAATAAACTAATTTAATCACAAAATACAAACTATAGGTTTTACTATTCAGTTTTAAGAATTTTTTAAATAGAAAGGTAAGCTTGTCTACTTTTTCATTCCTTAACCAGTTGTGCGGTTGAAATTGAACAAAACCAAAAAAGATTCTTTCTAATAAAGCTGTAAATAACTTATTATCTAAATCAGATTATATATCTTTTAATACTTGTTCTAAGTAAATATTGTTCCACAAAATTTTTGGTCTAAATGTAAAAATTCACCTTCAAATTAAAAGATTAGGGGTCTTTTTGGTGGGGGAGGGGGGGAGGGTGAAAAGTCACTGTCAGAGCAAAAGTTCTTTATCTACAAAACGACACAGTCAACAACACTTAAAAAATTTCTATACGCTTGTTTTGACTGAAAATACCAAAATTATCGGTACTAGTTAGTTTTCCTATTGACCAAAAATCTATCGCCAAAGTATAACTATAAGATTAAATGTCAATAACAGGATCGTAAGTGTCATATTCACTTGACTTTAAGTGAGTTACATGTGTTTACACCATCAAGTAATTTTTATTTCAACGTTTTATTTGATTACTAATTTATTTGTTTTTTCGTTATTTAAAATAAAAATTATGTCAATTCATATAATTTGGCGAAATTGGTCAACGGGATAACTAAGAAGTACAAAATTATCCTACAAAATATATTAAAAATAAATATTATTATATATATAAAAAAATCAAGCTTCTTTACATTTTGAAAGCAAAATATTAGCTATCCTATGGTTTATAGCAATATAGTACATATATCACCGAACCCTTGTACTTTACAACAGATATAATTATAATGTACGACTTTAAACTGTGAACAATTTGCCATCGCTTACAGATAGATTTGATTCTGAAATAAGGAAATAATTTCAGATATGCATAACTGATTTGAAACTAGATAAATATAATCAAATAATAAAAATTAAATATCAATAGGTATTACAATTCTAATAAAAGAAACTGAGCAATGAATACAAATAATTTACATCTTAATAAGATAAATAAAAAATAAACGAAACGTAATTTAAGCATCGAAAATATCTAAAGTATATAGGGATTTAAAAAAAAACTGCATTTTCCGCATATAGAATAAATAGACATTTTTAAATTACTGCAAAAAAGACATTAAAATAGATAAAAGTTGCATTAAAACAGCGACAAAAAAATATATTAGATAAACACAAATATCATACGTTTACAGAAGTTACCTTCAAAGGAAATGTTGCCTAAAAGATGATTGATCATTAAACCTAAATCAATAAAACAGTAAATCGCAACTTACTTTTAAAGCATTAATATTTCTCTGCTATCTTGGAATTAAAAGAGAAGTGAAGTAAATCAGACTCAGATATATTCTTTTAATACTGGAAATAGTAAAAAGACAATTTGAAATTTACGATAAAACACTCAAATAGAAATTAATGCAAAGAGCTACATAATGCCATTTTACGATTAAATTCTTAGTAGACGCGATGATATCAAAACACTTTTCGATATATGTTCGATTAATAATCTTTCATGCTTATCTCTATCGATAATTTCAGTAACCTAACCTTTAAGAGTCAGACTTTTTCTATCTCACAAAAAATCTGAGTATCGTCTCTAAGAATTTTATGAAAAATTGACCATTTTAAAAGTCAATATAATTAGATAATTATTACGATTTTAAAGGCATTTGAAGAAAAAGGAATCAGGCTTTAGCTTATATCACATCATTAGTGCAAAGAAGAAACAGAAAATCTTTAGGAAAAGTGGCGATTAAACATTCTTTTTACCTCGACCATCTTTCGGTATAAAATTAAAATTATCAAAACATAAAACAGACAACGGACACGTAAAATACATTATGTATAATTCAGCTTTACTTTTCAACTGTGAATTTAATCTTAACGACCTGTCATGCTATTGAAAATTCCATAATAACTCATTAATAAATTTAGAAACAATTCTTGATCCAAATAAAATCATTACATTGTTACTGAAATGTAAATGAATCCTTTTTTTTATTAGCAAAATTTTGGTGCAGTGCCCAATACTCAACTTAAGCAAGATACATTCACAATTATTTTTGTGTAATTTTAATGCACAGTTTAAAAGAAAATAAAATAAAACCAATTTTTTAGTTAGTCAATTGTTTTCGTTAAAGGGGACTTAGTAACTTTTGAACTTTTTTTAATTGGAGTATTTTACAATCTGTTATTGTGTCTTTTTATGAAGGAAAATGATTTAATCAAGGAAAAGTGTAATTTTTGTACCAAATGTTCAAAATAATAATTAAATAAAATGTAAGATAACTTTAAGACCACACTTCTACAATTCGAAACATTTTAAAATAACTCTTGTTGCACACTTATCTCAGAAGTGTTCTCTATAATTGTAAGGATCACATTTTCAAAAAGATAAATAAAAAAATAAATATTATGAATTATCTGAAAAAGCATTTTTATTTAATGTGCTTACTGTATATATGTACTAGTATATAAATTAAGACCCCCCCCCCCCCACAATTTGTAAGCAAAGTTTTCAAAAAAATTTATTTTTATGTTAAGTCGAATCACATTTCTGGTAGTACCGTATTTTCGGGCGTATGAGCCGCGGCGCATACGATTTTAAAAGTATAAAATATTGTAAGTGCGGCTCTTATGGCAGGGCGGCAGGTACGATGATTTTTTTTCTTTACGGAAGAACTTGGGTATTCGCCCGGAGTCTGCCATCTTGTTTATTTGTTGGTCATTTATAACCACTTTATGCTTAATTTTTGAAAATTTAGAGATTAAATATAAACAACAAAAATAAATGAATAAATAAATAAATCCAAATGAAGAAATTTAAAATCGGCAAGGATCGCAAAGAAACAAGATGGCGGACTCCGGGCGAATACGTAAGTTGTTCCAGTTTTTTTCCCATTATAGCAATATTTTATGACACCTGTTTTATATTATTATTATTATTGTTGCACCATTATTTCGCCTTTGATCAACTGTCACATGCTCTCGAGTTGATTCCAAAATATTAGAAATCATCTCCGAAATCCACATGTTTGTGTATAATCAGCTTTTGATGGATAATGTGTTATGTTATGCAGAAAGAAACTGTGCATGATCTCGAGTCATCACTGGAAAGAACTAGAATAGGTGAGAACTCTCTGGTCTCCCAGAAGAAGGGAGGAAGCTGACCTCAGGATGTGCCTTGTTCCTATTGGCCGAATACAGTTGCGCCTGCCTCTGATTGCACAGTTCTTAAACGTTTCATTTTTGTTTTTAGAAACTTAGAATAATTTTATTATACTATTAAGTGTTCTCCTCTACGTCTGATCTGCAATTTACAAATTTTGATATTTTTTAAATAGTAAAAATGGCTCCCAAGAAGCTGAAAAGTTACACCGCTGCATTTAAGCTTTCAGTTATCCATAAGGCCGGGAGCATTGGTAATCGTGCTGCAGGGAGAGAATTTGGAGTGGATGAACGCTGTGTTTGATGATGGAGAACTCATAAATCTGTGCTGGAGAAAATGCCCAAAGCTCAGAGAGCACGAAGGAGTGGCGTTGTTGCCTGGCCAATTCTTGAAAGTAATTTAGCCAAGTGGGTGAAGAAACAACGGAGTAAAGGCATTCCAATTTCGACAGTTCAGATTCGATTACATGCTAGAAGTTTGGCCGCTAATATGGGACTAGTTAATTTCAAAGGTGGTCCCAATTGGTGTTTCTGATTTATGTCGCGGAACGATTTGTCCATGCGAATTCGGACTACTGTCGGACAAGAATTGTCCCTAGATTGGAAAGAAAAGGAAACTGCTTTCTTAAAATATGTCAATGACATAATTAGTGAAAAAAAAATTTCTACTGCACAAATTATCAATATGGATGAAGTTCCACTTACTTTTGACTGCCCACCCAGTACAACAGTAAACACTACTGGGGAAAAAACCATAAATATAGTTACAACAGGTAATGAAAAGACGTCTTTTACCTGTGTATTAGCTTGGACCGCTAATGGAGAAAAATTAAAACCATTACTGATTTTTAGGCGTAAAACTATACAAAAAGCAAAATTTCCTTCAGACATCGTAATTCGATGTAATGAAAAAGGCTGGATGTCCGAGGAAATAATGTTACAGTGGCTGGAGGAAGTTTGGCGAAAGAGAAAAAATTTTCAAGCTAGCGGACTTCTTATTATGGATTCTATGCAAGCGCACATAGTGGAATCTGTCAAAGTTGCTGCCAAAAAAGTTTCCGCCACGCTAGCGGCAATCCCAGGTAGATTAACTAAAATTCTGCAGCCCCTTGACTTGACTGTAAATAAATCATTTAAATCAAAAGTGAGAAAACATTGGGAAACGTGGATGGTTGGGGGCTGCATTCTTACACAAAAACAGGTAAGATGCGCAAAGCTACTTATGAAGACGTTGGGTCTTGGGTGTCGCTAGCGTGGAAAGACGTAGCTCTCAAACTGTTATGGCGGGCTTCAAAGCAGCCGAAATTTCACAAACTTCCACAAAAAGTGCTGATGCCACATCTGATGACAGTGGTGATGAAAGTAATGAACTAATCACCGATCAAAACATTTTGGAATTATTTAATTCGGACAGTGAATATTCAGATTTTGAAGGATTCGAAGATATTTAAAAATTTCTTCTAATTTCTTAATATTCATAAGATGTTGATACAATCTTGTATTTGTAAATATATTTTTTGTATTTTTTAGTTGTGGGAATAATAATTTTTCAAATTCTTCATTCTTTTCATATTTTTTGATAATTGGAAGTACTGTTTTGTTACTAAACGTAATCCAGTATATTTTTTAGTAACTTTTATTAATATTTTCAAAAATTTGAAATGAATCTGAACTTTAATCTTTTAAAATTATATGCCTACTTTGTTATTAAATTAAAAAAGAAACAATAATAAAAAATCAACATTCAAGGAAAAAAAGATTCTACAATTTTTACAGGTAAGTTTAATACTGTATTTTTATCTGTTCGTTATTTCTTCAGTGATGAAAAGCTGTTTTCAGCAGTAGTCTAAGGAGTTAACACACAACTGTGTATTTTTAAAATGTTTTCATATAGCTACATGCTTTATTACATCATATTTTTCAGTAATATTTCGTTTGTTTTAATTTTTTCGGCATTTGCATACGTTAAATTTAACGTCTCCATTCTCAGACGGAATACACACCTCTCACATTTAAACAGAGAAAAAAAAAACAGGAACGTCCGGTCATCTTAAATCCGGACTGCGGTTTTTTTAATTTTATTTTCTGATTCTGTCCACAGATGGCAGCCCCAAATAATTTTCTAATTTTTTTTTGTTTATTATAGTTTATATTACCTCCTTTTGCTGATAGATAACCATACCAGACATTTTCCGAATTTCTTTTTTAGAGAGAAGTTTATTGTTTATTGAACGTTCAGTACACTGACATGTTTAAATAAATAAATAAATGTTTAAATAAAATCGTAATCATAAGAAATGTTCTGTTTATATTTAATTGTATAAGATTAAATTGTCTTATTTTGCTTTTGAATCATTTTATATGTTACTTATGATATTTCGTGATTATTTATAATTTTAAGTTGAAATTGCAAGATATCTAATATCCGGAAAAGTTGTGTCCGTAACGATTCCGAATTTTAAAAACTGTAGTGTAATAATATTACAGTATTTCTTTATATTTAATTACTAGTTTATTTATTTATTTTCCCTGCGTTTAAGTGAAAATATTTATATAGAAATTTGGAAAAACGCGAATTCGCGTAGACTGCGCCATCTTTGTTCTTTGTTGGTCATTTATAATCACTTTATGCTTAATTTAACAACAAAAATAAAAATAAATAACAAAAAAAGTAAATAAATCCAAATAAAGAAATTTGAAATCGGCGATGATCAACAAAGAAACAAGATGGCGGACTCCGGGCGAATCCGCAAGTTTGAGTTCTTGGGTGCGGCGCTTGCGAGAATTTTTTTTTTTTTTTTTAAACACATTTTCATCGGTGCGGCGGGTATTCCCGAAAATACGGTATGTTAAAAAACGATTTGTAATTGAGGATAAAAAAATTAATAAATTTTCATTAAATTAGTAAACCTTTTTTTTTATGTACTATCTAATCAGACTTTTTTTTTTATTCAACATTTTAAAACTGTATAATTATTATGTAAAATCAAAGAAGCTTAAATTGGTTATAAACCTATTTACATCAATTTAATGATACTTAAAAAGAAAAAATTATTTCAAAAATGTATTCAAGTCTTATTTACAGAATAAACAACTTCTTAGGCTTCTAAAATATAGTACTTCTTCGTATTGTAGGACTTTTATGAGAGATATCTAGAAGCATTCTCAAGCTGAACGCTTTTTAAAAAGGGGGTTAAAATGTTGAAAGGAATGTCCCTGTATTGAAGGGAATTCTATCCTAACAGAAAATGGGTGCAGAACAGTTACAAGGACATTATTGTTGAGCTTTTGTTATCAATCACAGGAAAATGACCATTGTCCGCTTTTATTTCTCTCTCCAACCTAGACCCATATGTGATTACTTAAAAGACTTAGCCATTTCCCGATTATCTGCAATTTTTTTTAATTACCTTGTGCATAAGACGACCCCCCCCCACCTTTTCAACTCCCAAATTTTGTCTAAAATTCTTCGACTTATGCATGATTATATACAGTGTCTTATCTTTTCTTTTCAATCTTGCTCCTGCTTTCAAAGTAGAAGCACGTGTTCTTTACACCAGATGAAGACAGGTTATGTTCTTTTGAAAGTCTAACACAGTTCTATATTTTTATGGTGTGTTTAAGAAGTTGTTTTGAATTTTCCATACAAGGTTATATTATTATTATTAAATTTAAAACTGTTTAATAATTGGAATAAAAGGATTTTTAATTTCATTAAATATATATATTTTTTAATTATATTGAATTTTATACTTTTCTGCTTTTCTTTCACAGTAACATAAACTTCATTTTTTGAAGGGGAAAGGTGGAAAAGGGAAATTTCTAATTAAACACTTGTTGCGATTTCATAAGACAATCACGGATAGAGAGATTGAGGACGATGTTGAATGGATGCTTGCCAAAGTTGTTTTATGAGGGGCTTAATGTACTGGGAGCAATATTTTTTATTCAGTAAAATATCAACAAGATTGCCAGAGTTTGCAAATTCATTTTTGGCTTATTTTTAATTATGCTGTGACATATTAAATGTGTCTGATAAAAATAAGTACTAACTTAATTCTGTTAAAAGAAAATAATCCAAATGTAGAAGTATTATTTAAAATGAAACAAATAAAACTAATGCCCCAGTACTTAAATCCTTGCAAAAAAGAAAAGAAAAAAAACTAATTGTGTAACTGAAAAAAGGAAAGGGAAAAAATTTAAACTTGTATCAGTTTCTGTATGTTATAAAAAAAAAAAAAAAAAAAAAAAAAAAAAAGAGTGACGGGAAAAAATAAAAATCTGTTCCATTAGCATATTTTAGTGATACATATAACAACTCCTAAAATAAAGTTTGCATATTTTATTTATTATTATATTCTTTAATATCTATAATCTATCGCTTCTAACTTTTAGATATAATTTATATAATTATTATTGTTATTTTTAGTAGAAGCAGGCTCCTCTTTTTTTCAATTTTATGTATAGAATTTGCTGTAACTATCTGCAACAGAACAATTAAACTGAAATTAACACATGAAATTTGTATTTCACAAAAACTGAATTAAGTGAACTACATCCAATTAATAAACGTTTATTTTATTCTCCACATTACAATTGAAGTTATAAGTGATGATAATTTTGCCAGGTTGTTACTAACAGCTTTTGGAAACATTATATAAAACTGACATATAGATAATGCATTTTTTTTTTAGTTTTATCTTTAAAATATGTTTTTTCTATTTGTTTAAGTCAAAGGTTTATTAAAGTATTTCTTTAATTTTCTTTAAAGCATAACAAGTAAAATTTGTCATAGAAATGTGTTTAACTTCTTAAATACCTTTTATTTATTTCTCCTTTTATATTTACATATTGCAAACTTCCCATGTATTTAGAGGAAAATTAAAGGATAATATAACTTATTCCGTAATTGAATAATCAATTAGCTATAAAAATTATTAAAAGGTTTCCCCACATTTAAAAATATACCTACAAAGCATAAAATGTAACTGAAAAGACTTTTTTAATTAGTAGGACTACCATATTACGGCTTTGAACATTTGAATTCAATAGTCCACAATTCAGCCCTTTCATGTATAGTAGTGTCATCTACTGGTAAGTCAGGAAAGCATAAATACAAAAAGATTCATAAAAGCATTCATCAGATTGTATTTAATGTTTCAAATATATTGTAATTATCTTTTTTCCTTTGTAATGTTTAAAACTTTGCAAAATCTCCAAGTATTTACAGAACAAATAAAAGGAAATAAAACTTATTCTGTAATTAAATAAAGAATTAACTATCAAAATTATTAAAAAATCGTCTTTCATAAAAAATATATGTATACAAGGCATAAAATATAACTAAACTCAGTTTTAAAAATAATGTGTGTACCTTTTTTATATGACTTTGAACTCTTGAATTCAATAGTCCCTTAATGATAAAACATTCCCATCTTCCAATCAAATGTGATATCAAGAATAAGTATGAATTATGAAACCATACACATTAGAACATTTTTTTTTAAATCGATATTGACAGCAATAATAATGTATTTAAAATATTTCATACAGTTGGAATCCAATAAAAGTTAATAGTCTACCCTAGCACCACAATAATAAACCTATATAAGAGAAGCACTGAAAATTAGTTCTGAAATTCAGATAAGCTTATAGTATTTAATGTCTGATGACAAATTTGTTAATATGTTTTTTAACCCATTTTAGGCCAAACATAGAAATTCTATAAAATGTGGTATTATTTTCATTGAAATATGCTCAGATTACATTTATTAAGACCAAAAAAAAAAAAAAAAAGTTTCGTACATGAAAAATAATATTTTATTTGAGAAATAAAATGCATTCGGCATTTTCACACATTCGGTCAATGGCAGGTTTGCCAGTTTGGCCTCTACTTTCAACTTAAAAACATCGAATTCACATCAGAAGTTCTGAAAGAAGAATTTTTATTTAAGCAATCACGAAACATCTGTCATTAAATAAAGAAAACAATACAATACAGAATTTATGGTGTGATTGTAAAATTTCACAATTAAAAAAAAAGACCAACTCTGGTCAATGGTGCACTAATGCACCATTAAATTTAAAATTGATAATTTTTTAAAACTTTTTTTATAACATTTGTTTTATTATTATTTTATTTACAGAACTATCAACTTTAATCCATTATAATAACATATGATTAATCTCAAGTGGAATAATTATACATTTTCAAAATGTCGAATTTGTCAATAACCATTTCAATTTTAAAAGACTAGCATATTTTGAAAATTTCTCAACAGTGTTTACTTCAATTGAATTACTGATATTTTATAGATGTCTCCAGAACCCTTAAAAATAGCAGAAAAATAAAATTAGGGAAAAATATTCGTCACAGTGTTAATAAAAAAATATTTATTGAAATGGTGCGTTTACGCACCTTTGGCCCAAAATTGGTTAATCAAGGTGTAATATTATAATTTATAACTGTCCTATAAAGATGCAATTCAATGAAAACCTAAATTAGAGAGACTAGTAAAAAGAGATAATTAATCTTAATTTTTTTTAAACTGCAGACTTATTGAAAGAATGAGGACTTAATTATTATGTAGAATGAAACATATAAAATGTGCTATGGTTTCTTGAAAGTTTCTATATATTTATATTGAAAAAGTTTATTTTCCACCTAGCTGCCTTTGACGGACAGTTTAATCTTCCTTTAATGTATGCTAAGCATTGCAGAATGTTACTTTTATTAAAAATTTAACTTGCAAATACTTCACAGAAACTTAAGATTCTGATAGAAAAAAAGGACAATTTGCAATCATGGCAGATTTTTATTTATTTTTTTTTTTTTGTTATTATTATTTTTGAGAACAACTACTTAACCCACTTAGACATTTATGCTTCATGTTCTTTTGCTTATCAATCGCAATACATTTAATAAAGTGGAAATTTTAAAACCCATTAAATGATCTCCCATAATTGGGTCAACTGCCAGTTTTGCACATTTTAGCTAATATGATTTGGTCAATGATTATTTTTATGAAAAGCCTTTTAATGATATCCACTTACACTAACCCAATATTTTGCTAATATATTTTTAGGGTACTTCTCCATTATCCTGTTGATCACTTTTCATTAAAAAAAAAACTATTGCCAAATTTTAAAGCTCAGGAAAAAACTGAATGCCATCAATTCAAACGAATTTATTGTACGAATGCATCATCACATTTTTTCAGTGTTTATTTTCTTTTAATATGATGTCATCACCGTTTCATGACGTAATTGTTATTTCAGTTAACAAAAATGCTTGTTTGAGGACGTTATGGCTGAATGATTACCATAAAAAATATATATACAGTAGACTCCCTTAAATCCGCAAAGCTTCAGACCAGAGGTTGTGCGGATTTTAGAAATTTGCAGATTTCTGGTCACTGATTTGTTTACATTTTTGAAACATTAATTTCGTTCAGACTATTTAAAAATGTAATTAAAATAATTATTGAATTTTGTTTAAGTAACGTTTTTTATAGTAACACAAATCATCTGGTTTCGTAAATTTCATTTGCAATTCTATCAGATAATAAATCAATCAGTGGAAAACCATATCAATAAAAGTCAGTTTTCACAAGAGATGGCAGCATGGAAAACCATAAATCGAACAATGATTTTTAATCGAAGTATTTCCTGTCTGGCACATAGCGTCATGTCGCCATTTTCTGAAATGTATGGCAACATAGTACGATATGGTTTTCTATTAATCAATTCTAAATTTTCTATTAAATATTTTCTAATTTTTCAAAGTTTAGACGGAAGATAGTGTGTGTAGAATAGATGTGATTTTGTTTATATTTGAATTATTATCGCGAAGCTGATTTCTAAAAAAGGTAAAGTTTGTTGTATAGGTATTAGACTAGTATTATTTACTTATAGTGATTCGAAAAACTACTCTTTTTTTTTTTTTTTTTTTTTTTGCAAACGACATATAGATGTATTTCATTTAAAAATGTAGATAATTACAATTATAACAACTTGTTCTGAAAAGTTATGATTGCAAAATACATTTTTAAAAGGATTCTCTACTTTCAGAGGACAAATTTTGTTAAAGTATTCAATGTACATCCATTCTTTTTTAAGTACTTGTAAATGATTTTAAATAATCGTACACTTAATAACTTTTATTTACAGTCCTTAGAGAAATTTCCCACCTATTTGTTGAATGGTTACGATCCTGATTGTTGACAAAGATTGCTGAGTTTCAATCATGACATAGATCGGCTTGTTTGATTGTGGGTTGGATTCCACTTCAAACGTAGTTCTCGGTCGGTTTAGTAATTATGTGCAAAACCTTATTATCCGAATTTTTAATTAACAAGTAATATTATTTTATGTTCTTAATTTATTACGAAAATTTTATATAAGCTGAAATTAAGATTTTAGTGATAAACATAAATCATTTATTTGTAGATTATTAGCTTTCTTAAATATTTAATGTCATTGAAATGTTATTTTAAAAATTGCTGTGTGATTCGCGTGATTTTTTGACGACTGTTATCAAAACAATACTTGCACCAAATGTGGTCGACCTTGCTCTAAGTGCGGCATGGTAAAATCTTTTTTGGATGGGGAAATTTGCTTTATTTTCATGCCTGCGGATATTGTATTTAGTTTCTGTCTTTTTGACTTGATGCAATAGATGACTTACCAAAAAAAGAGCATGCAAATTTTTATTTAAAATTGACTTTAGATCTGTTGAGTAAAGCAAATCTCATTGCTGTTATGTTATTAGAGTGTTGCTATATTTACTCTTTCTGTATTTCGTTCAGTTTGGGATATTTAATTTGCAGGTAAGTAAATTGCAGGTACAGTATAGGATCCGTTATCCGGAATGCTCTGAAAACCAAAATGCAACCAAATTTTTTTTTTTTTTTTTTTACTTAAAAAATGAAAATTTTTACTGTGTCAATAAAAGAAAAATAATAAATGATATTGCGTTCATTCATTAAAGTAAATATAAAAAAATTGCGATAAAAAGCATTAAAAACAATTACATGTAAAAAGTAAAAATATTATCAATTCCTTCAATGGATTCAAGGTCAATAATCATTGCTATGAGTGATTGAAAACTTTAAGAGTGAAAAGAAAAACAGTAGCAGTGACAAGAATTATGTTTTTGCAACCTACTTTCAAATAAAACATGCATCTGTATTTATCCTGTTACAAGCTTCATTTTTGCTTTTAAAAAGTTAAATGTAGTTTAATGACACAGTGTTATTCCAAAAAAATATGGTGAACAGCATTTTTTTGTTGCTGTTTTGCTTTGTTTAGCAAAATTGAGTCTAGGATTTTTTTTTCTGCACTACGAATCAGTAAATCTGCCGTTGCGATCAGCATCAGCAAGTTATGGGAAGTTGCCAGATTACGCATTGATTTTACTACAGTATAGGATCCGGAATCCTTAAGACCTGGGGCATTCCGGATAAGGGGTTTTTCCATAATTCGGAACACTACCACAAAAATTTTCTAATGTACATAAATATGAAATACAGGTTAGCATGAATAATATTAAAAATACTGTATTACACATTTGTTGAATTAATCCAATAAAACACAATTAAGGAAAAGTTTAATTAATTTTTATTTTAAAAAAAAGTTAAGTAATAATTTTAAATTATAATAAAACTTACAAATGAACAAGATCAAAAATAAAATTTAGTTTTGGGGTTCAGATGCAGATGCTTGGAAATTAGTTTTTTGGAAAAATCCTTTTAAAGTTGGCTGCTTGTAACGTTTCTCTTTTACAAGCTGGTCTTGAATTTTATATAAGGACATTATTTGTTGTTCATGGAAATAATTTCTTTGTTCCATGCCTTGAATTAATTGTTGAGTGTAAAATATCATTTGTTCATTAGATATTTTTTCTACCTCCTCATTCTTGTCATCATCATCACTACGATCATCAGATGCATCTTTAGTCATCATTTCACAAATTTCACTGTATGTCATCTGATGACTAAGTGCAGCATTATTGTCTATATTGAAACAAACTTGAACTGCATCTTCATCCAATAATTGGGGAGGAAGGGAGGGGAATATATTGAAAGTTGACTTTTTATTTATTTTTGTTTAGTTTACGAATTTATCGCATGGAAAGCGGACAGAAAAATACAAGAGGCAAAATTATCAACACTTAAAATGCAGATTTCCGCAAATTCGCGGAGATAAAGAAATGCATAATTACTGTAATATTCCATTAACCCACCCTCCCCTATTTTGTAAACAAATTTGATATTTAAAAAACATCCCACGAAAGTAACCTCCCCCTCCCCTTCCAAAAAGAATAAATAAATAAAAAATCGTGCGAAGCGCCGTATCACCTTTCTGTCTTATCCGATTCCGAATCTCTGCTTTTCTACTTTCCAATGGACGCAGCTGATCACAGTAAAACGAACGTTTCTCTCATTCTCCTAATTGGCCGAATTGTGGGTGCGCCTTTAGATGACGTCAAAGGTCGGAGCTTGCCAACAGATTTTCCATCGCGGAAAACGCGTTCAAATTCTAAGTGATATTTCGAAAATATTTTTTTTCAAAAGGTTAAAATTTAAATTTTTTATAATGGATTTTAGTGTTTGAAACAGAAAAATACGAAATTTAAGAATATGTAGTTAGTTTTCCCATATTTCTAAAGGTTACGCCGATGCGAAGTCATAAAAAATGATCGAAAAGAGAACTTATGTCCGATGATTGCGTACATTCAATTCTTATCTTTCACGGGAGCGTCATAAGTGTGATCGTAGGGAGAGAGCGTGCTTTTAAGTTCGCGCTTTTTAAGTTCTGTTTTTTAATTATCTCGGTTAACAAAAAAAGAAAAATCTGAATATCAGGGCAGGCTTTGGACTATTCTTATAAACATTTTCGGATTTCAACAGGCGGTAGATTTCGATAGCCGCTTTTAATCCCTGTAAAGCGGCCTCTCTGATTACTTTACGATTTTTTGCCACTTTTTTTTTAGGGGGGGGGGGGTGGAGTTAATGGGATACTACGGTACCTTGAGGTGTATGAGAAAAAGTTTAAAATATTCAAAATATCGATTTGTAAAGCATGTTAACTCTTCAATAAAATATGAAAAAAAAAAAAAACCCTGCAAATTTTTATGAAATGAAAGCTTTCACTAAGTTTCGGTTTCGGATCGTTTAGCTTTCCGGTTTTTAGAGCGTTCCGGATATCGGGACGCCGGATAATAGATCCTATACCGTATTTCCTTTGTTATATGTAAAATAATAATTACTTGATGATTTGTAAATTTAGATTCAAATTTTTTTTTCATATTCAGAGAAAATTTCCCTGATGAAAAAAACTAGAATTCCTTTTTAGAATATACTTCCAGTGGATTTTATCTATGGACGTCACACCCCAGAATTCCTGTATTGTGATTCGTATGCAGAGTCTCAAATCGCATCTGCAGCCGATCTTTAGCTTCAACCCAGGTTACTTCCACTTGATTTTAAACGGAATATTGGCTATTTAGGGTATTATCTCGGATATAGAACAATATTTTGAATTTATATTACAATATACAGGGATCCTTTTAGCAGGAAATCGGGTCCTTTAAAGGACCCTTCGCAAAATCTTTCATTTCGAAACAGAACCCTTCACAAAATATTTCACCTCAAAACAGGACCCTTCACAAAACTTTTTACCTTAAAACAGGAACCCTCACAAACTTTTCGTCTTAAAAATAGATCTTTCACAAAACTTTCCCATCTTTAAAATGAACCTTTCACAAATGTAATATTTAAAAGTAAAATCTGATCTGTCACTTTTATATCTATGAAGAAAAATATGCATTTTACATAAAAACATCTTCTTAAAAAAGAACCTGGATATAACAATCATTTCAAATTCACAAAATTAGGATTACATTTTTCACAAATGTTGAAAACTGTTCACAATTTAACAAAAACAGGACCCTGGGAAAAAAGTCTGGACAGACCCCTGATATATTTAGTATCTAGTGCAACAACAAATTTTTTTTTGGTATTTTTTTATAGATAAGCACATACTCTATAGAGTGCCTATTAGCAGACTAATTTTATTCTTGAACTTGGGTTGCGTGCATAAAGTCTAATTAAGCGATTGTGATAAAATTTAAATAATTTTAATTTCCATTATTAGGTAGCTTTCATTACAAAAAGCTATTGCAGCCATTCGAAGGAAAGTGATTCCGAAAAATTTTGGTATATTTTCACAGATCCTGACCCCCAGACCCCGAAACCACCCTCCGTTCAAATGTTGATATATATATATATATATATATATATATATATATATGATCTTTCTCACACTGTAACTCTCATATTTATGAACCGATTTGGATGTAACTTATTGTGTACATAGTACATACGAATGTCTCGACCAAGTTCGTTGGCCAGCGTCATCCTCCATCTTCATTGCAAAAATTTAAGGGCGAATCAGTTGCTGTTAAGACATCCAATAGTTGTTTTCTTTTTTGATTAAAGAGGATCAGTTAAACATTTGAAAAGAAGCTAAAATAAAATAAATTTAGTATACCGAGTCTTTGTCTCCCGGTATTTTAAAACAATCTCTATAACAATAGCCTAAGTCATGTGACTATCATCAACAGTTCCAGGCAAACCACTTCGCTTTTTATACTCTAGGTGCCATTTTGGTACTTTAATGTTTGCCAGGCACAGGTGATAAGTCGCCAAATATTATTCTATCGTCATCATTTCATCTCTATTATAATACAGTAAACTCTCTGTAAGGCGGACTCTGTGTAAGACGGAAATCTGTCTAACTCGGAAAGATTTTCAAGTCCCTGCGAATCCATAGACATAGAGTAAAATTTGTCTAAGGCGGAATATTGTCTACTGCGGAAAATATTCTTGGTCCCGATCGATTCCGCCTTAGACAGAGTTAACTGTAGTTCAAGTCATCTCACTGCCATAAACAAATACGGTCTGATCCCTTCGCCGTTCATATGAAAGTTTGGCACAGATGTCATATACATCCCATGTTGGCGCGATTTTTTAACGACGCCAATTTGGGGAACACATCAACAGCATAAACAACAACATCCGGCTTACCATATCAAGCAAAATAACGATGCTTTGGCACCAGTTAAGTGCCCGTTCCGTATGTGACATTGGCGTGAGAAAAAAATCGCGCCAATATGGGACCGTAAGTTTTCCGTTTTGATTAAAAAATAAAAAGAATTTTTCGAATGAAACTGCATAAAATTTGCCATGGTTGCAAAGAATTCTTGGTACTGTTACGCTAGCTAGATGCAAATCTCGCCAATAGCATTTTTTGAACTCGCCAGTTAGCATTTTTTTTTTCTAGTGGTAATATTTGGCCAGATATCATATACGCACAGCAAGTTTGGCGTGATTTTTTTTTTTTTTTTTTTTTTACGAAAATTTGGCGAAAACCTCGTTTTCAAATACGAGTTACATATGCATTTTTGGTATTACTTAGTTATCCCGTTGACCAAAAATCTATCGCCAAACTATAAGATTAAATGCCA
This sequence comes from Maratus speciosus, assembly GCA_963932465.1. NCBI lineage: Eukaryota > Metazoa > Arthropoda > Arachnida > Araneae > Salticidae > Maratus > Maratus speciosus. The sequence continues at coordinate 9,103,573 of OZ010800.1, forward strand.
ATAATGGTTGATTGTAAATGTCACATTCAGTTGGCTTTAAGCAAGTTACACGTGTTTACGTCATCAAGTGATTTTTATTTCGACTTTTTATTTGTATATTTATTAATGTTATACTAATTTATTTGTTCTTTCAGTATTTAAAATAAAAATTATGTCTTGTGCCACTCGCCAAATTGCATAATTTGGCGAGTGTTTTGGCGATTTATATAATTTGGCAAAATTGGTCGACGGAATAACTAAGTAGTACCGTATTTTTTAAATATTTTCTATTATTTTCTAAAGGAAATATAAAAAAATAATTAATAATTATAGAACAAAATAATTTATATAATTTATAGAAAGAAATAAAAGTAAATAAACATTTATTATCAAATAAACAACAATAGCCAGGTAACCATGTCAACCTTTTCTGAAATATAAAAGAAAAAAATATCTGTTTGATTAAAATTTGAGTTCCCATCATTAGAAAAATGTATATAAAATTAGAAAAAGATTAATATTTCGGAAACTAATTCGAATTTAAAAATTCTAATACCAGTTTTGAGATCTGCGGATCAATGCTGAATTTTGGTGTTAATTTCATCGCAAAGTATTCCATATTTTAGGAGAAATCACTTGAAACATAATCAGTTGTTTAATCAGTCGATTCATATATCCGTTTCATAAATTCCTTTCATTAGGATTTTATACATATAAAGTAGATTTAGTGAAATATTTCGCGAAGTGATTATTTAGTGAAATATGTACTGAAACTATTTGAAATATTTATAAGGCTATTTGTATATGACAAATATTTTTTCTGGGGGTTTGGCAACATCGTGCGTTCTTCATTTTATTGCTCTTTACAGACGATACCCTGTTTTCCATTACGATCTGCTTTAAATTTACCTAATATTTTTTTATTATTTATTTCTTGATTCAGCAATTGCGCTTCTGAACAAGACAGCCATTTGGTAAACTCTAGCAGATCAGCAATAATTTGTTTCTCCTTGGAAATTTTAAATCATTCAAATTCAGGCTCATTTCCATCATCAAAAAACAATGCAGATAACCATAGATTGTACCATCCATGGATGAGTGTATTCTTATCTACAGCCTGCCATGCTTTTGCAGCACTCCACAAAGCATCTTTGATAGTGAAACTTTTCTGGAAATTCAGTGTAAAATATAAAACGTTTAACAGTGATTATATAAAACTGATACTGTATCAAATATAATGTCTGAAGATTGCTTAAATGCAGATGAAGACGCTCCTGTCAGTAATCAGATGACTGACAATGAGATTTGTGAGATGATGACAAATATTATGTCTGTTGGTAATGATGATGAGGAGGACTTCCAGCAGAATGAAATGGCTGAAAATGGTTTCTTTATATAGAGAGGCACTAAAAAAGAATTATGTTACTTTACAGTTTACTTTACAGTTACTTACGTTAAATTTCGGTTAACCGAGAGTTTCGGATAAAAGAGGTTCTACTGTAGTTTAAAAGTGTTTACGCGGAAAAAACTGTTTGTTGAAACAACTAAATTTCGGTTAATACAGCTCCAACCAAATATTTTGATTGGAATGATCAAATTTTGGTTAGTCCAACAAAAATTTGGTGATTCCAACCAAAATATTTGGTTGGAGCTATATTAACCAAAATTGAATTGTTTCAACAAAACCGTTTATTTACTCAGTCCGTCTGTCTATCTGTCTAACTCACTTAAATAAAGTCAGGTTGCCATTAAACTGATACATGTTATTGGGGTTTATTATGGTATCTTCGGTATTAAAAATGAAGTGTGTAGCATTTATGGTTTCTGTATATTGAGGGACACTAAAAAGAACTCGCTTACTTTACAGTCTATGGAGGAAAATCGTTTGTGATATATTTTAATGATTTTACACTGTTTTAAACATTGAAACTTACATATTTCACTGAGGTGTATTGTAAGATGCTTATTGCAGAACAGGTGTATATTGAATTTATTATTCATTTACAGTGATACATACTAGAATTTGATTACAGAACAAAATGAACAATAAGTGAACTATTGAAACCTATGAACAATAATTGATGGAAGTGCATTTTATGGGTTACAATAAATTTTATTTAAAGTATAGTTTCTTAGAAAATGAAATTATTTATGTTTTTTATAAGATTTCGTTTTAAATATTTTTATTACGAATTTTTTATTTTCGCTTTTACAGAAACGTCAGTGAGGCTTACTCTGGAGACTCGAAAGTTTTTGGTGTCTGTCCGTCTTTGTATGGCTCGCGATAACTGCCGCAAAAAAGCTTCTTCCGACTAGTCTATAATTAGGTAGCTATATTGGTGAGATACTCGGAAGTAGCTGTATAGTATTTGGTTAATTGTTATAAAAATATGGTTCATTTCTTTTTACGTCCCAATGCATTTCAAAGGGAATTCAGATGATCAACAAAATTTTCCATTCATTGAAAAGAAAATGGTGTCTAAACGTTACATTTTAGATGCTAAATTTTCACAATAGAGAATTTTACATATTTTTTAGAAAGTTACTGTCACTTTTGGAACAGATTCCAAAAGTGAAAGTAGTCTCATTAAAAAAAAAAATATCCAAAATTAAAAAAAAATAATAAATTTGTCCTGGTTAGAGAACGGCCTCAGCTGTTGTATAGTAAAAACGTAATTTAAAAATATTAAAATGCAAATGAGAGATTTGAAAATAACGTTCCTATAGACTTAATATTGGCTTGGAGGTGTTTTCATTTGACCAGAGTAGGCTCTCAAGCAGGCATTTTTATGCTGGTTGTAGATGATGCATTATAACCAGTGACCCGGAGCCGAACAATTTTTGATGCTCCAGCTCCGGCTCCGGCTCCAACTCGGCTCCGACTTCGCGCTTTTGAATTGCAGATTTTAATTTACACGTTTAATTTTTTGCTCACAAATACTTTCTACCTCATTAAAGATCTGACAAAATGCATTTTTCTTCTCATCAAACTTCAAATGCTTGTTCAGAAAGTATGACATCTTTTAGCTTTTGCTTTTAAAATAGAAAGTTTGGTGGAATTTTAAACACAAAAATCTTAAATTTCTTCTACACTTTTCAAACAGCCAAAATTGTACAACTACACATGTAAACAACAGGCGGCCATATTTGTTTTCGAATAGTGTTGTCACTTAGTTCAAGTAGAAAGTAGAAGTAAAGTAGTGTTACCATGTTTTGAGAAGGTTTCCTTCTCTAATAATAATAATCAAAACCTAAAAAATGATATAATTAAAATACTGAATAATGATGTACAAAATATTTTGAGCCTAAAAATTTAAAAGACTGAAAAAAAAAAAAAAAAGGATTTAAACGCATATTAAAAACTAAAGGAGCCCTGGAGCTGGGGAAAATTTAGAGCTCCAGCTCCGGCTCCAGCTCCAGGGAAAACACAGCTCCGGAGCGTTCCGGCTCCGGGCTCCAGCTCCAGCTCCGGGTCCCTGATTATAACTGTAAAATTATTATTTTAAACAATGCTGTTTTGGTATTTTTATTTAACCTGTTCAGATTTATTAAATGGTTTCTTTTATAATAAAATATAATAATGATTTTTCTCCTCGGAAATGAATATTATATGTACAGTAGACGCCTGATTATCTGGTATTCTGTTATAAGACACACTTGATTAAAAGACTTTCCTAACAGATTTCATCATCTAATTTGCATGGTCATATCTAGGGAATTTGTGGTTGTATTCAAAAAGCTAGAAGAAAATGTACCTTTTTTATTTAATATGTTATTCAAAGCTTTAAACTTGATAAAATTTTAATAAATTATTAGATTACTACTCAATTTTTGCAACACATTGTACATTATATTAAAAATAAAGAATTAACGTATATTCACAATAACCACTTTATTAAATCGAAAAATTTCAGAAATATCAAGTAATTCTGACCAAACAGGTGCATATTAGAATTCATTTTGCCACATTTTTTCCTGCATTGCTTGTAAGATGCATTCTTGTTTTTGGAAAAAAATATGTAATTATAGAATATTCTCGTGAAATTATTTAAATATTTCTTTATTTATAATATATATATATATATTTTATAATTAGTCATTTATGGGCAATTGTTTATTTTCTTTATAGTATCTTGAAATGTAGCTTAATCTTTTTACAGTTACGAAATGCACGTGATAATGTTTTGACAAATCTCTGGTTCCATGAGTGTCAGATAACTGAAAGTATACCAGGCATCCCTCGACTTACGTATTATGCGACTTACGTAGTCACGTAATAAATCTCGAAAATTGCATTTATGAACACACTAGCGCATTTGATAAGCAGTTGCATACTTTTGATAATTATTTTATAGATAAAATACAGTAAAACCTCCCTAAAGCGACCACGTTCTGTTCCAATATGAATGGGTCGCTCCGAGAGATGGTCTCTTAATGGAGGTCATGTTTAAATCTAGATTTTAATTATTGAAAAAAGGTAACAATGTTACTAAAATTTATTTTTCACATTAGGAAAAAATATGAAAATTTAAGTATCAAAAGAAAAGTTAATTAGTGCAGAGTTAAAAAAAAATTAATGCAGTGACGTTTGCTTTGATATTACGGTTTAATCTTTAATAACTTTTACTTCCAAGTGCTTTCGAAGTTCACTAAATAAATGCACTTTTTTTTTGGTCGAGAACAAATTATGACGATTCCATTAATTTATCTATTTCTTTGAGAGTTTCCTTACAAAATAGGGCAGGGGAGTTTATTGACATTCATTCTTACTTAGTCATCACAGTTAAATTCATTGCCTAAAAAGGTACAAAGGGTTTAAACACTTAAAAATTACCGGAATAAATAAAATTTCTAAACTTAGTTTAAAAGTTTGATGAATAATGCGCTCTCTGGAATAGCTATTCTAATAAAACATTCTTCAAGCGACCAGGAAAAAACGGAATTTGTTTCATTTTCTTCAAAGAAATGGGTCGCTAATGGAGGGAGTTCAACTGGGGTGGTCTCTGAATAGAGGTAAAATTAGTATTGAGCCTATGGGAATCAATTTCGTTCCATGAAAAAATGGTCGTTCAGGGAGGTGGTCGCATAGGGAGGCTTAACTGTATGTAGATAAAAACCACAACCATATTATATTTTAATATGTTAGCGAGAGGAATATTTTTATTGGCATATACAATCAAATCTTTAACAAAGCAAACTCAAATCTAATTAAAATGAGACAAAAAAAATTCTACGAGATCAAAAGCTAATGTTAAAGTTTTGATGAAAAGAAACGAGTGTTGTTTTTCTTCTAGCTTCACCCATTCATTTGATGTAGATTGAAAATTGTTTAAATCAATTCATCAATACAAAAAAAAATAGGTATTGCTATCCAACGTACTATATATTTACAAATTAAAATATGTAAAAAACATATGAATAACATAAATCTCTACGTTTCGGTTTAATCTTTAAAACCTTTGTCAGGATAAAAATTTTCTAAAATATAAATCGACTAAAGCACTTTACATGCTACATTTTAAAAATAATTCAAAATATCAAAAATTTAAATGTATTTTAAAATGTAAAAATTTTTTTAATGTAGCATGTAAAGTGTTTCAGTCGATTTATATTTTAGAAATTTTTTATCGTGATGAAGGTTTTAAAGATTAAACCGAAACGTTGAGATTTGTGTTATTCATATGCTTTTTACATCTTTTAAATTTGTGAATATATAGTACGTTGGATAGCAACACCTTATTTGTTTTGTATCGATATTACAACGTAAAGTCCTTAATTTATCAATTCATCAATGTTAAATTTATAAAACCCGCATTCCATAAGAGGTTTTTTATTTGAAAAGTGTTCTTTCAAGAGTTCGTTTTTATATTTTTTTCATACTTTTATAGTTTGTATCCCAGTAAATACTGCTGCATGATGCTTTATAAAAGAAAACTGTGTAAATAATATATATATTATATTCATAAATAACATACTGTACTAAATTCTAAGTCGTTAAAAATTATCGCCATTCTTATCGGTTATATTTATTTATATACACTGGTGAAAACAATTAAAGGGGCAAATGGTTTATTTGCAATTAAAAAAACTAACAAATCAAATAACACCAAACTTAGCCAAAATATCATCCGATATAAGACTAATATATTTTAAAATAAAAATGGGCCCAACCTGCACCCTAAATAAGGAAACTGGTCACGTGTCCAGCACAGTAGCTGACTGATATACTATCAGTCAGAGAAAAACATGTCTAATAGGGTGTATGATCGCCTATAACAGATACACAACTCTCGCATCTACGTTTCATACTGTTTACGAGGGTCCTTATCAATCCTGTGGCAACTGCCCCTACTCTTGCACCAAGGCACCCTTGGACTCATCGATGGTCGTTGGAGCTGGTCTTCGAGCTGCAATTGATCGTCCAAGGGCGTCCCATACGTGTTCGATGGGATTAAGGTCAGGGGGACATCGCAGGCCACCCCATTCGTTGAACATCCTCCGATTCGAGGTATTCGTCCACCAATGAGTCCTATATGAACGGGCGTTATTGTCCATAAAGACGAAATTTAATCCATATGCTCCGCGGAAAAGTCTCACATAAGGTGCAAGGATCTCGTCCCTGTACTGCTGACCTGTCAGAGTACCTCTATCAAACACATGAAGGTCGGTACGTCCGCCTGCCATAATGCCTGCCCAGACCATCAGACCACCTCCACCATAGTGATCCTTTTCGACAATGTTAGAGGGCCGATATCGACTCCCGGGCTCTTTCCAGATGAGAACACGTCTCGAGTCGCTGTCCAGGCTGAATCGCGTCTCATCACTGAAGAGAACCCGTCCCCAACTATCCTCTGTCCAAGACAGGTGTTCTCGGCACCAAGCTAGACAGGCCTTTTTGTGGTTCACAGTCAAAGGCATACAGACCACATGCATTAAGTCTCTGGGTGACTGTTATCCGTGAAATGGATATTCCTGATGCATTATGTAGGTGAGGAGACAGTTGTGTCGCTGTCGAGGACCTATCCCTTTTGGCTAGAAGTCTCAAATAACGGTCTTCAGTCTGCGTTGTTGCCCTTTTGCGGCCTTGACCAGGTCGGCGGACCACTGCTCCTGTCTCTGTGAACTATTTCCACAGAGTGGACACCACATTTCTCGGAAACCCGAGGTCCTTACAACAGGTAGCCTGTGATTGGCCGGCCTCGAGTCTTCCAGCAATCCGCCTTCTTGTGGCATCATCTGGACGATGACGACTAGCCATACTCACGATGGGTAAACAAATAAATTGAAAAAACAAGGATTGGGTTATGCTACAATGTTTCAAAACGTCCTTACGCTACAAGCTTCGGCGGTCAAAGGAAGTACCTCTGCACAAACGTGATCACAGCGCCACTACCTTATGACGACACAGCCTACTGCGTGGCAGGTGTGTCCGCAAGGAGCTTAGCTATCATCAGATACCTTATTTGCGTACAGGGATAACTTATTTTTTTTAAAAATCGTTTGTCCCTTTAATTGTTTTCACCAGTGTAATAAATATTGCAGTTTCTTACGAAATTTTACCTAATCAGTTTACAAATTCGACTTACGTAAAATTCAAGTTACGTAAAAGTCTGCGGAACTCATTACTCTACATTACGGAATGGCTGTACTGTAGTTCTACTGTGTAGCACGAAAGAATTAATTGATACCGCTAAATTTTAATAGTAGTCTTCGTCTTACTTCAGGATAGAATTTCTGAGGCTTTTAAAGGCGAAGAATACTATAAAAATTTAGTGGTAACTATCACCCAACTGCTACGCCACTATTCCATCACTGACTGTTGTATAAATATTATTTGAATTCTTTTTACTGCATTGATTTTAACTTAAGGGGGGGGGGGGGTTCTATTTTCTAATAAAATGTGATTATATTAAACTTAATTCTATTTATTACAGATGCATAAAGCCATAAATGTTCTGTAATTAATAAACGTCACACCACCCAAAGCAGTCTTTAAAGTATGAAATATGCAGCAGGACATTTCTTTACAAGAGCTTTCTGGAAAAGCAATTGCTGACTCCCACCAAGGAAAATCATTTGTTTGCAAGATATGCAACAAGGATTACTCTCATAAGAGTGATTTAAAAAATCATCTGTTTCTTCATACTGAAAAGAAACTTTTTGTTTGTGAAATATGCAAAAAGAAATTGCGTAAGAAGGAAATTTTAAAAAGGCATCTCTTAATTCATACAGGTGAGAAACCTTTTGTTTGTAAAATATGCAACAAGAAATTCTCCCTAAAAAGTAATTTAAACAGTCATCTCTTAATTCATACTGGTGAAAAGCCTTTTGTGTGTGAAATGTGCAACAAGAAATTCGCTCAGAAAAGTCAATTAAACGGTCATCTGTTAATTCATACTGGTGAGAAACCTTTTGTGTGTGAAATGTGCAACTATAAATTTTCTGACAAGAGTACATTGCGAAAGCATCTGTTAATTCATACTGGTGAGAAACCTTTTGTTTGCGAGATATGCAACAAGAAATTCTCCCGAAAAAGTAATTTGAACAGTCATATATTAATTCATACAGGTGAGAAACCTTTTGTATGTGAATTATGCAACAAGAAATTCTCTCATAAAAGTAATTTAAACAGGCATCTCTTCATTCATACTCATTTGAAACCTTTTGTGTGTGAAATATGCAACGAGAAATTTTCTAACAAGAGTACTTTGCGAAAACATCTATTAATTCATACTGGTGAGTAAGACTAAATGATGGCTGAAATTAAATAGGATGATAAATCGTCATCTTTATAATGTCATATCCCAAAATATTGATATTGTGACAGTCGGACAAAACAGTAAAATATGACGTTATATTGATCAAATTAATAAAATTGTTCATATCTAATATGTATTCTGTTTTTAAAAAGTCGTCCTGAAAAATTATTTGAGTTTAAAAATTTCCTCTGTATAATTAACAATATACTTCAATATACATTTTTTTTAAATTAAAGATTAACAATTATTTAGAAAATCTATATCATTGTAAAATAGATTAATATATATGAATATATGTAGGATGTTTTAACCCCTTAACGGTTGCATTAAATTACGGTTTAAAAATTCAAGTTGCTCATTGGCACCATTTTTTTGAAAAGGAAATATTTACCTTATTTAATGACAGGTAAATTGATACCATAACAAAGTCGCACATTACACTATTACACTATTATTTATACTAAGACATTACACTATTTTATAAAACTGGTGGGAATCGAACAATCTGAGTAAAATGTACAGCCCGTGAATATCACGGGAGCGAGAATTAAGGGGTTAAAATTATATGTTAAAAATGTAAGGGCAGATGTGGGGACCTAAGTAAGCAGATTTCGTATAGGAATGTGTGTGCGAAAATGCAGCGTTTAGGTAGTAGAGGGCGCTGTTGAGTTCGGTGGATTGACTCGTCATTCTCCGAACGGAATTCGAGTAACACGCATCGTTATACCAACGCAGAGCTTGTATTTCATGCATAACGAAATGGAACAGTTGCTCAAAGAACGTACGTGGAAGTATTCCCAGGTAGGAATCTGCCAGATTGCTGAACATTTGGGCGTCTTCATCAGATGTTGTGCGATCGTTTTATGCTGCGAGGCGTGATACGGGCACTAGAAGATGTAGAATTTCTGCAGAGGGAACAGCAGCATTATGCACAGTAGGGGATAGTCATTCGACAAGCTCGAGAGCTGATGGACGTGTGTTGGGTGGGAGCTATTTACTTGCACAGGCCCATATATAGAATGCATATCGACAAGGGTGTAAAGATGCATTTCGCTCGAAATCCGAGCGGAGAATGGCGATGAAGTCAGCAAAGTGCTTTCATTCGCCAATCTCAACACTGCGTTTTTACACCAACATTCCTATACAAAATCTGCTTATTTAGGTTCCCACTACCTGCCTTTTCATTTCTGACATATAATTTTGAAACACTCTTTTTATTTATATACAGTATCTGAAATGCTTAAAAAACTTAGGGGGAGGATAGTACTTATCAAGACGAACAAAAAATGCAATGGAACATGGGGTTGCAAACCACTTATTGAGTCACAGGGTGTTTCATCCTTAACTGAAGTCTGTCATAATTTTGAGAAAAATTAAAATATTGCAATAAAAATGTAACGATAAGTACCTTATTTTGTATGAAATGTGATAACATCACAAAAAAGTGGTAGAAGTTTCTATTATACGCGCAAGCAGTATGCATTGAACGCTTACCATTTTGGACTGTGATTATCAGTTCATATGGTATCACCGATTGTGTTAGGACCCTGATTTTCCTGAACTTTTTGTGATGTTATCCCGTTTCATACGAAATAAGGTACTTATTTTTATTGCAATATTTAAATTTTTCGCAAAATGATGACCGACTTCAGTTAGGGTGAAACACCCTGTATTGGTGATTCAATAAGTGGTTTGCGACCCCATGTTCCATTGCATTTTTTGCTCGTCTTGAGGAGTACTATCATCCCCCTAAGTTTGTTGAAGCATTTCAGATACACCCGGTATAGACATTTATGATTATGTATTAACCCTTAAATGCCGGGTGTTTTGTTTTTCGGCAACATACCCAATTTAGGCTCTAAAATACTATTTGAATAATATTGAAGCAATAATGCCTGAACGTTGCCAATAAAATACATTCTAAAAATATTATTAAATCGATTTTCAAATGTAGATGGCAACACTTGTGCTGTTTAAGAATAAAGATAGATTTATTTTTTCAATTGTTTCTACTTGTTCTGTTTGGAAGCTTGCGAAATACCCTATTTTGTTCTGCAGTGAGTAAGTAAAATTTATTTCTTATTATAGTTCCTGAAATTCTTGTGTGTTTAATATTATAGAATTTTATCAAGGAAAATTATTTTTTCATTTAAAAACCAGTATTGCCGATTAGTAACAAATTGTTTTTTAGCCGTAAACCATACTTAAAACAAAATATGATTTTTTAAAGTATTTTTCCCATGATTTCCTTAAAAAATGAAAGCCGAAAAACATTATTACAATCATTTTTGAAACATCTTGCATTTAAGGGTTAAGGTGATGTCTGAAATGTGTGTTTACTGAACTATTCAAATAATTACAGAATGCTGGAATAATACGAACTTGAATTGAAACCCTTTTAGACACTTCATTTTACGATCCGCTATAACTAGCTTTTTCAAATACACCATGATGGACACTTAAAAAAGAGTAGTTAAGGGGGTTCCCCCGTGTGATGGGTTCAAAAAATTGATTTTTTTTTCTTTTGCATAAATTGACATGTCTAGAATACGATGGTGAAATAACATGTCTAGAATACGATGGTAAAATAATTTTCTGAAATTCGAATTCATTATAAAGATATAGCATTTAGAAGAAGCAGATGTTTCGAGTGCCGAGTTAAGGGCCTACTCTAGTCACTCAAAAAGACCCGGATGGTAATGTTAATCCTATGGGGAAGTTATTTTCAAATATCTCACTTAAATTTTGATATTTTCGAATGATTTTTTTTTTTGCTCAGGATAGCTGAAGACGATCTACATCCGGGCTAGTTTTTACTTTTTCGATTTTAGTTTCAGATTTTTTTTTAAAGTTACTTTAACTTTCGGAACCGGTTCCTAAAATAAAAGAATTTTTTAAAAAAAATCTGAAACCAAAAAAAAAAAAAAATAAATAAAAACTAGCCCGAATGTAAATCATCCTCAGCTATCCTGTGCAAAAAAAAATCATTCGAAAATATCAAAATTTAAGCGAGATATTTGAAAATAACTTCCCCATAGGATTAACATTATCATCTGGGTCTTTTTGAGTGACTAGTGTATAAGTGGTTTGCGAAATCGTGGAGGAAGTGAGCGTCCTTTTTTTGGAGGCTGGTGTCTTCAGAGTGGTGTAACTTACGTTCTAATAAAGATTTTTGCTTGGAATTTGTTTTACATATTCTTGAAATAGCAATAAATGTATAATAAAAAACTCAAAGTTCTATTTTTTTCATTTGTTGTCAAAAAAAATTCTCAAAAATGCGTAAAATACTGGCCGTCACACGGGGGAACCCCCGTAATTTAATAACCATTATTGGATCTAATCCAAGATCTAACACTTTCTAAATATTTTCATAAACATTTCAATTTATCCATCATGTTCCTGTCAAAAGAAAATCGTTTTATACTTTCCAACGTATTGAAGAGTGTTTAAAAATTCGGTTTGTCTGGCTGCTTGTCAGAACTCTAACTCGTGTAACTATATTCTGATTGTTCTGTAATTAATATAGGTTACTAAAGTTTTCTAAGGCATGTTTGGTACTGAAAATGAAGTGTGCAGCATTTATATTTCATTTACAGGGACACTCAAAAGAATTCTGTACTGGTTACATTCTGATTTATAGCAGAAAATCGTTTCCAATGTATTTTAATGTTACTCTATTTTAAACATATTGAAACTGATATACATCACTGAGGTGCACTACAAGAAAATTACTGTAGAATATGATGTGCATAGCATTTTACCAATCATTTACCGGACACACAAAATAATTTGGGTGCAGTATTGTCTATGAATGATAATTGTTGGAAGAGTAGATTCAGTTGTAGTATCTGTTTTGAAATTTATCTAATTTGTTGCATATTAGGTGGTGTGAATAAAATCTATAGATCATATGTAAGGCTACACAAAAGAAATCCAGGTTTTTTTCCGTTTTTTAATGGAATTTCCCAAAAGTGAATTTTCAACTGTGCTGTGTTTGTATTTGAACTAAAGTTTTGCATACAATGCTGTACATATATAAATCTATAGATCAATTACTAGGCTTTCCCATATAATTTTAATTTTTCTCTAACTATAGACTGTAATTATTGAAATGGATATTTTAAATGTGTTATGCTTTTACCGAATTTTTTAATTTTTTTTTCACCTTATTAAGTGTGGAAGCTTTTTTTACAGTGTTCTGAATATGTTAGAGAATTTTTCATAATATGTGCTTGATGTACGATTTTTCTGTCTAGTTTCTTTATTGTGTTTATAGTTAAACTTGTATATCCTATTAAAAGAATTTTTCTGTTTGTTAAATCTAAAATGAAAGATTTTCTTTTAAAATATCATTAGTTATTTATTTTAAAAAATTTCATTCATGATGTACAAATGGGAACTGGGGATTTGTACAGAATTTATGCTCTTATTTACTTTAAATTAAGCAAAGCCAAGACTGTTTTTTTAATATTGCAATATGTTAATTGTTAAATTTACCTTTTTTAAACATAGAGAGTTTATCATATATATATATATATATATATATATATATATATATATATATACAGTGTGTCCACTCTCGACGGTGTTCAATGGCTAATTCCTAAACCGTTAGCCATAGCTATATAGTTCCAGTTACAAAAATGTTTGAAATGCGGTAAAGAAATATTTTAAAAGCGATTTTGGTCAATAAAAACATTTCTTAAAAAATTACGAAATTAAAATTTTTAACCATCCCCGGTCCTATAAGTTATATTTAGTAAAATTTTCCAATTACACTGACAAGTAAGACAAAAAAGTCCCGTTCATATAAAACTAAAATTGACCGAGTTATGAAACTTTAAAAATGCATGACTTATGTCATGTTTCTGCATCTAAACGCAAATGAGTTCGGCCATGCTTTGAGGGGTCATATACTAAGTGCTTAAAGTAGTCGACGAACTTATTTCATGTGTATCTGCGCTTTGAAAAAAATCATACAAGTATTGCGATTGAATTAACTTTTATTAAGTTTCAGATTGGCTAAAATAATTGTATTTTAACATATGTTTCATTTTTTAAGGATTTCAGACTGTTTATTTTCATTCAGGATTTCTTTTAACAAAAATTATGCTATTTTTATAAGTTTTTATTTAATTTCAACGATCGTATGTATGTTTTTCTAGTTCAAAATTTATACTCAAACTTTAACTCACTTTCAAATGTCCGATCGAGATTAAATTTTACGTACTCACGTAAATCCTATGACAATCCGGTAATTTTCGGTGGTTACCATTAACACTTATTTTACAAGATAACGCAAAAAATTTCGGATAGATTACCGCCGAGAAGTTTAAGAAAAGTTTTAGATTAGATAACGCAAGACTGCAATGGTTGTGCTTTTAAATTTTAAAATTTATTTTATGTATTTTTGAGGCTGAATCCGAAAATTAACTTCATTTTTAACCATAATGTTAGGATTTTTCGCAAATCGTAAATTGTCACAGTTAAAAAATGACAAAAATCGGATACTATAAAATAGATGGCTGTGTATTTAACTTTTGATAATTGATTTTTATGTGCCTTTTAGCACTGAATCTAACAAAGACCTTCATTTTTAACAGTCACGTTAGAATTTTTTTGCAAGTCGTAAATGTCAAAGTTAAAATATAGCGAAAATCTAATACTATAAAACATATGTAAAACTTTTTTCATTTAATTTGTTTAATTCAATAATTTATTACATTTTTTGGCTTATACTGGGATTCTTACAGCTAAACAGCTAAAGGTTCCGATGAGGTGAAGCAGGAGGTTCAATTTTAACTTTGAAATTTATAATTTGCGAAAAATCGAGACGTGATGGTTAAAAGTGAAGGTCATTTTCAGATTCAGCGTTAAAAAATACATAAAAATCAATTATTGTCACATATCTAACCGTAACTGAATTGTAATGACTCGCGACAACTCAACTCGGCTCGAAATGTTGTTCTACGATTTAAGTTTTTATTCTCTTTTTAGTAGCTGTTAATAAATGTTGCGTTTGTGAGCACCGGTGTATTCATTGAAGTTATAATATGGCGCAGCCGGTACAAAAGAACATTACTATTTGTGAAAAAGAAAAGAAAAATAACGAATATACTGTGGTAATTATTTAATTTAAAATGCTAACTGTTTGAGTTCGCTTTTGTTTCATGTTATCCTGTTATTAGAACAAGAAAATGGCTACATCGGGATTAATACCTCCGAATCCACTTTCTATGGATGGTAATGTTGCAGAAAATTTCAAGAAATGGAAGCAAAAGTTCGAGTTATATATGTTGGCTAGTGAAAATAATAAAAAACCGCCTGAAGTTCAAGTTGCAATCTTATTGCATGTCATTGGAACAGATGCTTTAGAAATTTATAATACTATGGAAATTACGGCAGACGATAAGAAAGATGTTGTTAAAGTAATGCAAAAGTTTGAAGAATTTTGTATCCCAAAATCCAATGAATCTATTGATCGCCATTTATTTTTTAGTCGTACAATACATTCTGATGAAACGTTTGATGAGTTCTTAACTTCATTAAAGAAACTTGGAAGTACATGTAACTTTGGTGAACTAAGAGATAGTTTAATACGGGATCGAATTATAAGCGGAATAAAGAACCAACAATTGAAAGATAAATTGCTACGTGAATCCGATCTTAATTTGGAAAAATGTATTAAGATGTGTAAAACGCAGGAAATTGCAGAAATGCAAATGAAAACGCTGAATGAAGAGAAAGTCGTGGAAGCAGTCAAAATAAAATCAAAAAATGCACAGCATTCATATCCAAGAAATGTTGTTAATAAAAATGAAAATGCAATAAGTAAAAATAGTGTTCTTGGAAACGAAAAGTTTCGCAAATACCGTACAGAATTTGAAGCTAAAAAATGTGGAAAATGCGGTAAGTTTCACTTTAAAAATTCTTGCCCTGCTTATAATAAAAAATGTTATATTTGTCAAAAATTAAATCATTTTGCTAATATGTGTAGATTTAAAAAGAAAGTTAACGTTTCGAGAAGTTATGATACTAACGAATCAGTGTGTGTTCCACGATCACAAAATGATGATTCATATGAATGTGTGTTGGGAGCTATAAAAATTAATGAAAGTAAAAATAAACAAGATTGGTTTGAGAAGCTTAAAGTAAATGTTTCTAAGTATTTATTTGCAAAATTAGATACGGGTGCTCAATGTAACGTGTTGCCATTACATAAATTTAAGCAATTGAATTTAAAAGAAAGTGTAATTAAAAATTCAAACATGAAGCTAACTAATTATAATGGTACAGAAATTAATGTTGTTGGTAAATGTTCTTTAATATGTGAAACGTCTAAAAGTGCAAAAGCAGTAGTAGATTTTCAAATAGTTGATTGTGATCATAGGGCTCCTGCTGTGTTAGGGTTACCTACTTTAGTAGAATTAAATTTAGTTAACAGGGTAAATTCAATTACTTCTTATAAAGAAGTAATGCCTGAAATTTTGAAGGAATATCCTGATCTTTTTAAGGGAATTTGTGATTTAAAGGGTTTTACGTATGATATTAAGCTCAAACCTGATGCTGTAGGTAAAGTTGAAGCTTGTAGAAAGGTACCAATTAGTTTAATGGAACCATTGAAAAAGAAACTAAATGAAATGATAAACGCTAAAATAATTAAAAAGATTGATGAACCCACAGAATTTGCTAACTCTTTAGTTATTTTACGTAAACCTAATGGAAGTTTAAGAATATGCTTATATCCACAGTATTTAAATTCTAATATTTTGAGAGAACATTTTTATTTACCCACATTTGAAGATATTGCTTCTAAAATGGCTGGTGCTCAATTTTTTAGCATTTTGCATGCTAATAAGGCTTTTTGGCAAATTAAGTTATCAGAAGAGAGTTCAAAATTAACAACATTTAACACTCCATTTGGAAGATTTTGTTTTTTGAGGTTACCATATGGCATTTGTTCAGCTCCAGAAGTGTTTCATAGAAGTTTTAGTGAAGTTTTTGGAGGAGATGAAGGAGTTGAAATATATACAGATGATTTATTAATTTGGGGAAAAGATAAAAAAGAACATGGTATGAGGCTTAAAAAAGTTCTTGAGAAAGCTCGTGAAAGAAATATTAAATTTAATTTGAATAAGTGTAAAATTGGAGTAACAGAAGTCAAATATTTAGGACACAAATTTTCTAAAGATGGTCTTAAGCCTGATGAAGACAAAATTAAAGCAATTATAGCTATGAAACCTCCTAATAACAGTAAAGAACTAGAAACTTTCTTGGGTATGATTACGTATGTTTCAAAATTCATTCCAAATGTTTCACAAAAAACCGCTATCTTGGGAGATTTAATTAAAAAAGGTAACATATGGAATTGGAATTCTATTCATTATAAGTGTTTTTTGGAATTAAAAAATATTTTAGCAAAAAATCCGGTTCTGCAATATTTTGATGTGTCGAAACCAATCACTTTATCAGTTGATGCCAATAAAGATGGGTTAGGGGCAGTGCTTCTACAGAATAATTTACCAGTTGCATATGCATCTAAAGCTTTAAATGATGCTCAAAAAAACTATGCACAGATAGAAAAAGAGACATTAGCTGTAGGTTTCGGTTGTGAGAAATTTCACCAGTATCTTTTTGAAAGATCATTTAAAATTGAAAGTGATCATAAACCTCTTGAAGCAATATTTAATAAATCTTTTGATAAGTGCCCTGCAAGATTACAGAGAATGAGAATTCGTTTACAACCATATGATTTTAAACTTTTTTACAAACCAGGTAAAGAATTGTTTTTGGCAGATGCCTTATCTAGATCATTTTTAGAAGAAACATGTGACTTTTTTGAAGGTGATATCGAGGCATACGTTGGTATAATTACTGAGAGTGTTCCTATGTCAAGTGAAAAGTTTAAAATTTTTCAAAAAGAAACACAAAATGATCCCGAATTACAAGTTGTGTCTAATTTAATTTTGGAAGGATGGCCAGAAAATAAATTTAAAGTTCCGGAAGTTGCAATGCCTTATTTTAGTTTTCGTGAAGAATTAACAGTTGCAAATGGATTAGTTTTTAAAAACTCTCGTGTTGTTCCAAAAAATCTTAGAAATGATATGCTTAATCGAATTCATTATGGGCACATGGGTGTTGAAAAATGCAAGAACAGAGCATGAGAAATTTTGTTTTGGCCTGGTATGTCAAAAGAAGTAGAAGATCTTGTTTTAAATTGTAAAACGTGTTTATCGTATAGAAAATCAAACGAAAAAGAACCATTGGTGCGAAAAGAAATTCCATATGGCCCATGGGAAGTTTTAGGAACTGATTTGTTTCACTTCCAAGGTCGAGAACATTTTCTTGTTATAGATTATTTTAGTAAATATGTGGAAACAGCTTTATTAACAGAAGTATCAAGTCTTGCTACCATTAAAGCACTAAAGGGTATATTTACACGATTTGGCATTCCCAACCTTCTTTATTCTGATAATGGACCGCAGTATGACAGTTCAAGGTTCAAAAACTTTGCAAAATCTTAGAATTTCCAGATCAAAACATCAAGTCCCAGGTTCCCTCAATTAAACGGAATGGTTGAAAGACACTTACAGACTGTTAAGTAGATGCTTAAGAAAGCTGATTTTGATAACAAAAACCCATATTTAGCACTTTTAGAGTACAGAAATACACCAATATCCAATAATATTCCTTCTCCATCAGAATTGTTATTTGGTCATAAAATTAATGGAATTATGCCACGTAAAGAAGATTTTTTTCCTACTAACCAATATGATGAGATTCGACAGAAGTTCATTACTCGACAAGAAACTCAAAAATCTTATTATGACAGAGGCTCTAAATTACTTAAACCTTTGCAGGAAGATGATGTGGTATTTTTAAAAGATGGTACCCAGAAAGATGCCAATCAATTCCCCAAGGTTCTAGGAAATGCTGACAGACCACGATCCTATCGTATATTAAAGGAAGATGGACAGATATTAGAAAGAAATAGAAGACATCTACACAAAGGTCCTCGTAGTGTGAAGTTTGAAGTTAAAAAGAAATCTAACTTTTAGATTGTGAGAAACCTACACCAGATTTGAACCTTCCTGGGAATGAGCTGAAATCTACACCAAACTTGAACACCCCTTTACCTTCTACAATAACTAAATCCCACACCGATAGCACTCACTCACCAACAGAGACATATTCTAAATCTGGACGACTTATTAGAAAACCATCCTACTTAAATGACTATATTACCTATCATTTTATTAATTTTGCTTGTATTTGTATTAATTTCAGGTTTTTGCTTTTTGTTAAAAAAAAGGAGATGTCACATATCTAACCGTAACTGAATTGTAATAACTCGCGACAACTCAACTCGGCTCGAAATGTTGTTCTACGATTTAAGTTTTTATTCTCTTTTAGTAGCTGTTAATAAATGTTGTGTTTGTGAGCACCGGTGTATTCACTGAAGTTATAATAATTATCAAAAGTTAAAAACACAACAATATTATCTATTTTATAGTATCAAATTTTCGCTAATTTTTCTTTTTTTAACTTTAAAATTTACAATTTGCAAAAAATCTTTTCGTGATAGTAAAAAATGAAAGTCAGTTTTGGATTCACCGGTATAGAATACATAAGTATCAATTATCAAAAGCTAAAAAACATGACTTAACCCAACTTTTGCAGGCTAGTGTAATCTAATAACATTTTAAAACATGTATCACTTTGTAAAGAATTGAGGCTGTTAATTTTCATCATTTTATTTAACAAAAATTCTGTTTTTTTTTCTTATTATATGTTTATTACAAATTGTATATTTTTAATTAATATGTCAGAATGATTAAAGATTTCAAATTCATATTGCAATGTTAATTTTACTCTCAACCATTTTTTTTAATATAACTGACAAAATTATATTTCTACTAAATTTGTAAATGATTGTGGTCTGTACTGAGGAAGACAAAGTTGTAGTTGTACCAGTCCCTAAGCTCAAAAGTTCCTGTGAGGGAAAGATTATGCATAAAATATTTTCATATACAGGGTATGAAAGTGAGCCATCCCATATCTGTACCAAGTTTAACAATGTCTGTGCAGTGTGCATGCCCCATTTCAGCATGCTCTAAGCCTTATGCCCTGAAAGCGCTCTATAGAACCATCCAAAAACTTGTTATGAAGATCATTTAACATATCGATTTGCAATAAATCCATTTAGAATGAGTTATAGATATACTTTACTTTATCTTGTTCCAAAAGCAAGTTGTACAAAATATAAACAAAAAGATTTTAAATGGTTGATTTCTCTTTATTGGAAAGTTTAAGTGCTGAAATATTTCTGTTGCTTATATCTGTACATTTTCTAATTCTATTAAATACTACAACAGTATTTTTAAGACGAAGATTTGAATGGAGTTGTAAATATTTCACAAAACCCCTATAAACACCGACTTAAGGTCATTAACTTTAATTGTGAAATATTTCTAAGAGTTATTGATTGCCTAAATCTTGTAACGTATATTCAAAAATTCAAGAAAAAAGTACTGTGGAAGATGAAATTTCAATTAATTCGAAATTTGGAACAAAAGGGGAAATACATTTCCTTTATAATCTCCTGTTACTTGAGTATCTATCCTATTAACTAATAGTGGAATTATACAAGGTGCCGTTATTAAACTGACAGTACTCGGAGTGTTCTGTAGCACAATCTAACTGAGAGAAGGACGCCAAATTTTGTAAGAAGATTAAACAAGACGGGGGACGAAGGATTCCGCGAAAAAAAATTAGTTCCAAAGGTCACGGCTAGGGGAATATTTGGTGCTGTGTAACAGAAAAGAGAGTTTAAAAAATGCAGAATGAATACTAAAATTGTTAAATGTGCTAAATAAAAGGTAATTTTATTTCAGCATTGATTCTTCATTTTTTTAAAACTCTATTTTCTGTTACACAGTGCCACATATTCCCCTATCGGTGACTTTTGGAACTAATTTTTTTCCGTCGAATTCTACGTCCCCGTCTTGTTTAATGTTCTCAGAAAATTTGGCGTCATTCTCTTAATTAGATCGTGCTGCAGAACACTCCGAGTACTGTCAGCTTAATTATGGCCACCTTGTACTTCGGTTGAGTTTTCTAGTTAAATTCTGCATTAAAATCCTGGTACTTATATAGTATTCGAGCCAGGTCTGATACAGTTGAGTCAAGCATGGCACTAATTATACTACTTACAGTAACCCTTAATTTTTTTTCTTTCTATGTATAAAGAAAGGAATTATTACACTTCTCATACCATGTTAAAGGAAGAAATGTTCCTGCTCGAAGAACTCTGTCGTCTTAAATTCTTTTTTGTCCTAGTAATTATTTGTATGTTAAAATTTCATATTACAAGTGAATGTTATGTACTATATTGGTATCTTTTATTGCTATAAACTGCTAGACTGTTCCTATGCTTTTAGTAAATGTGTACTAAATTAATGTTATATTATTTACCATTTCTTGTGTTATTTAGTATTCTTTCTTATTTATTATGTTATTTACCATTTATTAATTTTACTTAATTAATGTTATTTAAACTTTTTAAACAATGTTATGTATTTAATAAACATATGATCTGCTATGCAAAAACCTGTGAAACAAATAAACTGTTTTGAGTGTGAGTGACTATGATAAACGAGGTGCGCAATTATCAACCATTTTTGGCAATCTGTCTCCTGGCCCAGATATAAATAAGTATTAAACGCCCTAAATAATGTGAAATTCAGTTAATTGTATAACTCAGCTCAAAAGGGCCGAATTTATATAGAGCGTAGACATACCGATAAATCGGAGATAAATATCTCCATTTCAGAAAACATCATTTAACCCTCCGTCGGTCGCAATAAGCCTGACAGGTACAGTACAATTATATCCGTTCTCCTCTCCGCCACTAGAGCGCGTTGGTTTACTTACTTTGAGTGTAATAAACGAGGTTTGTTCATTCAAATTTGAAATATTCTCTCTTTTTATATCCAAATAAAAACCACTGATGACTTTAGGAGCGTTAGAATTGCGTCAATGAATTGCTAATGGCGATTTTCTAACAGGCGCATTGCGCCCGAATTCGGGAGTCGCTGAGTTATGACCGACGGAGTGTTAAGAAAGAATTCATTTAAGCCTCCATCCTGTGAAATTTCAGCTTCTTTCATTTGTCTCCCTTCCCCCTTTAGTACACAATAGAAAGTTACAAATATGTATTACTCCATATACAGTTTTGTATGTTTTATTTGACATTTTCTTGAAATGATGAATAAATAATTGCAATTTTTTCTGCAACTGATTTACGAAATTTAAGATTTTTTCCAGGACCGATTGACGAAATTTGCGATATTTTTCTCGAAAGATTGACAAAATTCTCGATTTTTTTCTGGAGTGATTGACGAGATTTGATACTTTTTTTCTTTAGTGATTGACGAAATTCGTGATTTTATATCGCGATCGTTTGACGAAAGTCGCGATTAAATTCTCCTCTTGTTTGACGAAATTCTCGATTTTTTACGGACAGTTTGATGAAATTCCCGATTATATTCCGCTATCGTTTGACAAAATTCGCGCTTAATTTCTGCAGTTTTTTGACAAAATTCGTGATTTTTTCCCCGCAACCATTGACAAAATTTACGATTTTCTACGACCAATTGAAAGGATTCGCATTTTTTCTCAAACGATTGATGAAATTAGCGATTTTTTCTGAAGAGATTGACGAAATTTGATATTTTTCCTTGATTGACGAAATTCGCGATTTTGTTCCGTGATCGTTTGACGAAATTCGCGTTTAATTTCTGCACTTGTTTGACCAAATTTGCGATTGTTTACAGGAACCTTGATGATATTTGCAAATTTATTCTGCTATCGTTTGACGAAATTTGCGATTTTTTTCAGCGACTGTTGACAAGATTCCCCCCTCCCGATCAATTGACGGAATTCGCAACTTTTCTTCGAGTGATTGACGAAATTTTCGATTTTCTTATTGATGACCTCTTCATCTTCACGAAAATCTCGATTTCATTCCACTATCGTTGACGCAATTCGCGAGTAATTTCTGCAATCTTTTGACGAAATTCACGATTTTTTTCCGCGACCGTTGAAGAAATTTACGATTTTTTCCACAACCACTTGACGGAGTTCGCTATTTTTTTCTCAAGCGATTGACGAAATTCGCCATTTTATTCCGCGATCGTTTGACAAAATTCGCGATTAATTTCTGTACTTGTTTGACGAGATATGCAATTTTTTACGGACCTCTTGACGAAATCAAGGATTATATTTTGAGCCATTTCATTAAGTTCGCGATTTATTTCTGTAATTTTTCTACGGAATTCGCGATTCATTTCTGTAGTTGTATGACGAGATTTGAGATTTTTTTACAGACCTCTTGACGAAATTAGCGATTTTATTGCACGATCGTTTAACGAAATTCGGGATTAATTTCTGAAACTATGTGACAAAATTCGCGATTAATTTCTGCAATTGTTTGAGAAAATTCGTGATTTTTTTCGCGATGGTTGACGAAATTTACGATTTTTTCAAGTATTTTGATATGAACTAACAGTCATTCCTCATATTCTATAGTTCATTTTTTTGTGTAATTGAATATAAAATTTATCAAGACTAGTGATTTGGGGACAGAGTTGTTGAAGAGAATGGTTGTACATAAAGTTCTGGTTCTAGTAGATATAGTGCCCATAGTGATAATTTTTCCAGCACCTCTGCCAATGATATCTTGTAAAGAATTGATTAAGTATTAAACAACTATTTTTCAAATTTAGCACCAAGGGGAGTAGGCTGACCTCGCTTCCCTGTAAAGCCAACCTTGAATATACAATAATAATGAAAATGACTTACACGTATTAACTCATACACACATACAGAGTAAACATAAGAATGGTCAGTTATATCTGAAAACTTCAAAATGTTATATAGCAGTATTAATGCCACTCAATGATGACAGCATTCAGTGTTTGAGATTACCAACAGAAAAAAAAAAGTTTTGCTGCCCATTACTATCATTCAATAATGCGGTATAATTTTAAAAGTAAAAAAAAAAGAACTATTCAACCTCTACTCAGAAAGCTCTTGCTGTGATTAATTTTATACCAATTAGTTCTTTTTCTTTTATACATTCTTTCACAATAGCTTTTAAAGAGATGTTATCATTCTTTTATTCTTGTTTAGCTTCAATTTGCTATACATTTATTGGCAGAAATAGAATGAAAAAATAACATAATATTTCACATTTTAATTGCTTAAAATGCGTATAGCCAACGGAGTGAAAAAGTGTCCAAGCCAGGACTCGAACACAGGTCATCAGTATGGCGGACCGACGTTCTACCAACTAAACCACTTGGAACGATACCCAGCCTGGCACTATCAGATGTTGGCAAAGCTACAATCGCAGCACAAGATGGAATATTTTTCCCTGAGCCAACGACTCTTGGGCAAACACAAAACTAAAGAGAATCCAGTATCGATGAAATTGAATAAATTTATATAATTCTTGGCAATTTTTCTGTAGAAAATTTTTCACGCTACACCGATGACCTGGCTTGGACACTTTTTCACTCTGTTGGCTGACCCTTTATGTACTGAACTAGCAGGCTAAGCCAGATGCGCTGGTCTATTTTTCAAAACAAAACATGAATTAAACGAAATAGTGAATCTGACTTTGTATTTTAAAGAAACATGGACCTCGAATGCCCTTTTGCATTGCTGTAAACGATACGAACGCCATTGCACTGCTTTATATCTTATGCGCTGGATAAAATTTTGGCTTTTAAGACACAAATCGTTTAGCTGATTGTTTATTGTATAGTTTAGTGGAGAAATAAGGCAGTAATGATAACAGGAGTTTAAATATTCTCTGGTCACTACTCAACTAAAATAGAGAATATTATAATGATTGCAGAGATTGACCATTGAGTTTTAAATAATTTTCAGGTGATTCATTTTCATATGACAGTTTTTGAACTCTAAAGCTCTCAGCTTGATGATATGTGTGACTGTAGCAGCTTGAATACATCCTCACTCTAACATTATATTATATTTCGCAACATACATCTTCTCTTGACAGATCTATCAGAGTTTTCGATCGTTGGGTTCCAGCAGAATGAATAAAGTCAAAGTCTAATGAATTATTTGCACACAAAGCACGGAGTTGAACTCCTATATTTAAAAGAAAAATGAAGCAAAAAAAACTTGGATTTTTTAAGTTTAATTATTTGAAAAAATTAATAGGACGCCATTTTCACTGGCTTTTCATTTTATAGATCACTTGGAATCATTTAACCGTAAACCTGGAAAACGATCTCGGTGACTGATTCGGTAGAAAAAAAACCTTGCAGCCAATAAAATCTTCTGAATCTTCCTTAATCCGGTCAATAGCGAAATTTGATGTGAAGCATTGGAAGTATTTCCAACGATATGGTTGCAAATGTAACAGAGTCTACGTTACATTAAATTATGTCAAAAATCTATTAACACAGTTATTGATCTTTCACCAACAAAACTCCATACCTTAAATAAAACTGACAACGATAAACAGAATTAGTTATGCAAGAGTTTTAATAATAAATAATATTTTTGGTAAATATTTGAACCGAAGATTTTCTTTGAATTTTTCTAATGAACATAATAAACATAATAAAACGGATAGATACAATAGATAGATAGATAGACACTTACAATTCCCTTTATAATTAACATTAATTTATTCTTCAATCTGTTACCTAAGTATTCCGATAATGAAAATAATTGTTTGTTAGTCACTAAGTTTAGCTGATAGAGATGTGCGTCAGCCGAAATTGCTTTATAATTATCGAAATTTTATCAAATCAGCATTTTATTTATTTTTTCTTATATTCGTTGACTGATAAATTGACAAATATTGTTCCATGCATTGGCATTACAAAGCTTTTGCTATACATTGCAAGTATTGCTTTTCTGGTGATATTACAGTAACAGAACATGAAAATTAAATAATGCTAAATTTTGTTCATTTGCTTCGTAAAAAACATAAATAGGTACTACTTAGTTATCTCGTCGACCAAAAATGTATTGACAAATTATAAGGTTAAATGCCAATAATGATTGATCATAAATGTCACATATTCACTTGACTTTAAGCAAGTTACATGCGCAACGTCATTTATTTCGACGTTTTATTTGTATTTTTATTAATGTTATACTAATTTATTTGTTCTTTCGTTATTTAAAATAAAAATTGTCAAGTTGTATAATTTGGCGAGTGGTTCGGCGATTTATATAATTTGGCGAAATTGTTCGACGGGATAACTAAGTAGTACACATAAATATATTAATCGCTAATTACAAAATCCATTCAATCTTCTGTAATCTTCAAATACAAATAAAACTTCCAACAATATAGAAAAATTCTTAGTTATCTCGTCGACCAATTTCGCCAAATTATATAAATCGCCAAACCACTCGCCAAAGGATACACATTGGCATAATTTTTATTTTAAATAACAAAAGAGCAAATAAATTAGTAAAACATTAATAAAAATACAAATAAAACGTCGAATTAATGGTTTTATTGGTCATTATTGGCATTTAATCTCACAATTAATTAATTAATGACAAACCATTATAGGCATTTAATTTTACTATTTGGCGACAGTAATTTAGTTGACGGGATAACTAAGAAATACCGAAAAAAGATCAATTAGCTGCTGACCAGAAGATTATGGGATATTAGTCCAAAATATTTTAAATACCTTCTTAAAAGAACAGAAGATATGGGGAAAAAATTAAAAAGAAATGATGAATTAAAAACAATATAGAAAATTTAGGGAAGAGTTCCATATCCTGCTCTGGTTGGCGCGATTGGCGAATAAATCCAAAATGGTGCCGAAAGACCGTTTTAGCAATTTTATAAACATATATTTTTGTATTATAAACATCATATTTGTATTATTTTTTAGAACAGATACTGTATAGTCCCGCGGCCGCCATCTTGGATTTTTTCTTGGCGTGAAAACCCCTTTTCCGCCAAGTAGTAAATGTCGCCAAGCAGCGATTTATGAGCAGGTTAAGCTTAACGAAAATAAAATGTAAATAACATCGCCAACGAAAAATCGCAAAGAAACCTCTAAATATCCAAGATGGCGGCTGCGGGAATATACGGCATCTAAGCCCAAATTTCTATCAAATAGCTATTCCACTCCACTGTTGTGTTATGGTTCATATCAAGTTGCAGCTCATTAAGAAAAGACAACCGCGATCTTTCGAATCATGTTTTCTGTAGTATTCCTACGTTTTCTCGGCATGATCGTAATCTACATCTCTATTAAGGATTTCCAGAACTCATCCATAATTTCATTTCATAGTTTTTTAACACAACCTTTTATTATGCAGAATTCTAAATTCCTGAAACAGTTTTATCGAAACTTTCTTATCATCTGGTAATTGGCATATGGTAAACTCCCTCTCAGCGTCAGCAGTAAAAGTCAATTATAAATCTATATAAAAAAGTATTTTTAATTCGAATAATAGCAAATTAAAATGCTTTCCTAGGATAAGGCTAATAATGATTCACGTGATGCACGTTTCATAAATAGCAAGTTACAATGTTTCGCATGGTTTAGAAGAAAAATCCTTTTAACGATCAGGGGTGGAAATAATTGGAGCATTAGCACACATTTTGGCTTGGTGTCTGTAAAATGGAAAAATACATGTGTATGCAAAATTGTATGCATATGTATGCAAAATTATTATTTATTCACCAGTGGCATCAAGTAATAAAAAAGCAACCCCAAATGCTAAAGATCGCAACAACCACATCGAAACATATATCGCGAAAAAAAAAAAAAAAAACACACAGAACAGGGTATGGAACTCTTCCCAAAATTTATTTCAGCAAACAATTATTATTGCAGAATGTCTTTATACATACATATATATAATAATAAAGCATAATTGCATAAATATTCTTAAGAAAAACGGTACTTTACGGTTAGCTGGGCGCCAGTATTATATATACATACATATATGTAAATATACATATATATACGTATACACATATTGTATATATACACATATGTACAGGGTGTCCCAAAAAGGACCACCTATTTTTAAAAATTAATAATTAACAAACGAATAGAGTTATTAAAAAAATTCTTGCAGGAAACGAATGTGTGAAGCCTGGAAATTTGTTTAGCACTTTTTATTATAATAGTTCAAAATATGACCGACAGATGGCGCTACAGCACATTTTGGTGGCTATATCGCCAACGAATACACCATTTTGAAGAATTTACGCAACGACAACTACTGTTTCCCTTGAAATGGTTGCTACTGAACTTTCATTGACCATATCTACTTCTGGCTGGTCTTCACGCATGCTCCTTTTGTTCATATAGCCACCAAAATGTGCTGTAGCGCCATGTGTCGGTCAGATTTTGAACTATTATAATAAAGAATTCTAAACAAAATTCCAGACTTCACATATTCGTTTCCTGCAAGAATTTTTTTAATAACTCTATTCGCTTGTTAATTATTCATTTTTAAAAATAGGTGGTCCTTTTTGGGACACCCTGCATATATGTAAATAAATATGTATATATACATATATATATGTATATATAACACTGGCGCCCGGCTAACCGAAAAGTACCGAATAAACTTTAGTTTCTAACTTTTGAAGCAGTGAGTATTTCTATACACGAAATGGGCGATAGTACTGTTAAAAAAAAAAAAAAAAAAAAAAAAAAAAAAGAGGGCAATATTCGGTAATTTCAGTTCTAGTCCGCAAAAATCACTTGTTTGGGAGGAAAACAAACCGGCAGTATGACTTAGAAAATTAAGGTGATTTTTTTTTTAATTATTTGACCCCATTTTTATAATATTAGCTGTTATTTATACAATTTACGTTTGAATATATCGTATTTCACAAAAAACTCCCATGTTTGGTGAAAACAATAATCGGTATTTATACGGCATGTTTCCTTACTACAATATAGTGAAAAAAAAATTTAAATGTTTGCAATTAAATTATTTTACAATGTATGTGTATGTGGAAGACATTTAGGGACAGATGTCATATATGGCGCAATTTTTTTTTCCGACGCCAATTTCGCGAAAACCTCGTTACCATATCATCTATATCCGGGTTAGCATATCAAGCAAAATAACTACACTTTGGCGTCAGTTAAGTACCCGGCGCGTCTATGATATCTGTGCCGACATTTAGACTAAAATTTAAATATTTTACTTCGTTTTTATGCTATTAACTGTTATTTACATATTTACATTTTTACTTAAAATGTTTTAGTAAAAATGCTCTCGTACCCTTAAAAAGTATATTTATTCCGAAAATCGCTCCGGTTTGGCGGCAAAAGTAAATTCAAACTGCCAATTAAAGTACAATTCATAGTTAGAGCCATTTTTAAAATTAATTTTGCTAATTTCTCCTGTAAGAAACAAAATGGGAGAATAGATAAAAAACAACATAAAATTATTTAAAAAAAAAAGAAAAATAAACGTTATTCAGATTTTATTTAATGAAATTTTTGAGATGCATTTTTTTTTTAACCTGGCGCGCAAAACATAAATCGCCAAATATTGTATCGATTCAAAACTTTCTTAAATTTTTAACCATTACGAATGTTCCTTTCAAGTTTAAATTAAATATTTTCATTTTATAATATTATTTCTCATTAAATTGGTTTTTGTTCTTACTTTCTTTATTTTAAATTAAATAAGTAACAGTTTTTTTTTCGAGATGTTTATATTATTTTCTAACGGCCATTTCAATTCATTTATCAACTATAATTTTTAAAAATTAAAAACTTAGTTGTTGCAACCCTTTCGTTGAAAATATCAATTTTTTTTAATCAAAAATGATGGTTATCCCTGTATATTTTACTCATAAACCACCACGTAAATATTCTCTATCGAATGACACTATCTGTAAAAAAATCCACCGGTTAGTTTTTGAAAACACTTGAGCGGAACTTTTAGAGATTACTGCTTTATAATATATAGGATTATGAAAATTTTATCTTCTAAAGCATTTTTCGTCAATTGTTTAAACTACATTAGAAGATTTACATAATCTTTAATAAATTTTAGAAGGTTTCATTCAATTTGAATTTATAGGGATTTTGTGCACTCTTGATAACCCCACTCAAATCTTTTATTTTAAATATTTTTCTTGGTATTTTGTAAAATTAGGAAATGTACAAATATAATGTTCTTAAAACAGATATATTTCCGAATGGAAAAATTCTGCCCCCCCACCCCCTAACGCCAAGAAAGCTGAAAAGAACCAAAGGCAAATGAAATGATCCTTTTAAAAATATTTTTGTTTTGTGTAAAAAATAATGCTTTTGGAACAAGATAAAGTAATGTATCTATAGCTCATTCTAAACTGTATTACAACTAATCGATGTATTAAATGAATTTTATAACAAGTTATTTTAATGGTACTTATATGTACCGTCAGTAGATAAAGGGTTAAGCCATAAAAATTTGAAATAGTATTGAATGCAAGGTTTGAGAAATTTTCTACAGCAATTTAAACTGACCAGCCTGTATATACTCAGGATTCTCGCTGTCGCTCGCCATTGCGCCAAATGGCGACAAAACACTTCGTTTGGCAAGTAAACGAAGAATCAGATTCGCCAAATTGTGAATGCTCAATTTCTGCTCCTTTTTTTCTGTGTGTGTATGTGCCAATATAATTGAGATTCTTATCCGCGTTACTGAACGATAGATGTCGCTTTTCATCTCCAGCCACACCGCGCCATTTACATTACACCGAAGAGCCATTACATTATGACCACCTGTTTAATACGGCGTAGGACCCTATTTCACCCTCAAAACCACCAACACACGACGTGATATCAACTCGACAAAGTTCTTATAAGAAGTTTGAGGTATCTGGTACCAAGCGCTCACCATTTGGTCCAGCAATTCTCGCACATTGCGAAGTAGTACCCTGGCAGCACGAATTGGGATTTCCAGGTTGAACCACAAATGTTCTATTCGATTCATATCAGGTGAATTTGGAGGCCAGGACACGAGGGGTCTCTCAATGGGAGAAATCGTGTACGAGATTACGGAATCACCTTGATTACAGCTGATTACTATGATTACATGTGATTATACCTGATTACACCTAGATTACATGTGATTATACCTGATTACACCTAGATTACATGTGATTATACCTGATTACACCTAGATTACAGCTGTTTACACTTGATTACAGTTGATTTCACTTGGAAATACGTGATTACACGTGATTAAATTGCTAAAATTTAATGATTTAACAGTTTTAGTCGATTTTAAGATTTCCAAAAATCTGTTTTTTTTTTAAAAGATTTGTCCAAAATAAGAAATAAGTATCAAGCAGGACGGTGATTTGCCTATCACTGTTCTGCCGACAGTGGCGTAGCTAAGGGGGTGGGGTCTGAATCTCACCCCAAACGATGGGCTCGTACACTAAATCATGAATAATAAAAGTAGTAACTTCTGCTAAAACGGCAATTTTTTTTTCTTTTTTTTACATGTTAACTTTTTAGATTTGTTAAAAATAGGAAAATAGTATCAAGCAGGACGGTGATTTTCCTATCACCGTTCTACCGACAGTGGCGTAGCCAAGGGGGTGGGGTCGGAATGTCCCCCTCTAACGATGGGCCCGTACACTAAATCATGAATAATAAAAGTAGTAACTTGTGCTAAAACGGCATTTTTTTTTACATGTTAACTTTTAAATTTGTCCAAAATAAGAAAATAGTATCAAGCAGGACGGTCATTTACCTATCACCGTTCTGCCGACAGTGGCGTAGCCAAGGGGGTGTGGTCGGAATGTCCCCCCCCCCCCCTAACGATGGGTTCGTACACTAAATCATGAATAAAAAAGTAGTAACATCTGCTAAAACGGCAAAAATTCCGAAATTTTTCGTTTTAGCAGGTATAATTTTAAAGTGTTTCTTTCGCCGGAACCATTCTTTTTTTCCGTTTAATACAGGATTCCATTATAGACGTTTTCACATGTATTCTCTAAAATTTATCCACTCTATAATAACCAAGGTTGGATCCAGCACTCAATTTAGAGGGGGTCATGGCTTTTTTTTTTGGGTGGGGGAGGGGGGGTTACACGACTTCATGATCAATTTTTATATTGAAGGCTATTCTCTGATACTTTCGCGAAATCATTTTCATTCCTAAATACAAAATATTTGCAGTAGTATTCGTTAATATATATATATAGAGAGAGATAGATTTCATTGAGATACCAAAAAATCGTAGCATTTCCCATTTTCTTATAAATGCGAAGAATGATTCAGAAATGTTGTCAAGTTAGCATTTTAAGCCAATTTTTAGGACTTGAGAGCCACAGAAATGTCATCATGAGAGAGCAATTTGCATTCGCGTCCGGAAATTTAGTTTAAAATGCCAAATTTTATGGAATTTTTGGTAAGATTCTTCGCTTTTATTGAAAAATGGAAAACAGTTTCGATCACATAGTTTCCGAATAAGTGCACTTTCAAATTTCTTGAGATTAGAAATATTTTCACGGATGTATCAGAAATTACCTAACTTTGATTTGAGTAGAGGTTTAAAGAGTCAGAGAGATTCGCATTGTTGAACAAACTTCGGAGGAGGGGGATTGAAAGAATTTAAGATATATTTCATTTTTTAATAACTTTTAGCATTTTTCTGTTGTTTACGAGGGGGGGCGGTCATGACCCCCGTCTCCTTCCCCTTGGATCCGTCACTGATAATAACCGCTTGAGAGCATAAACGTACTATAGTTAAATCTACGACATTAGAACATGTCTGTAACGAAGCGTGCCATAAATGGAAAAAATTTAAAGTTTTACGAAATTAACACTGTACAATTTATACCCGCTAATATAAAAATCTATGTAAAATGGAACATTTATCCAGACCTTTGCGATTCCTTCTTTGTAGCAGTAAAGCCTGTGATGTCCGCAATAGAACATTGAACTGGAATCTTCAGAACGTTTTGTTATCCAAATCAAATTATAAAAAAACTCTGCATCCTATACAACGAATTTAATAAATTCTACTCTTTCATCAAATATCGCTTTTAAAGAATCTTTTTTTTTTCTACGGTGTTTCTGCCTGTTTATCTTCGTGAACTTTTATTGAACTTTATTATTTTCCTCATTCCTAAGCCTTTCGTATTTGTAAATAACTTTAAATACTGTTTTCATTTTGTTTTTATTTTAATTTTTGTGTTTACATAGAAGTCATGTGTTATTTTTGTATATGTCTATACTTTGTTTTTATTCCGTTTTCTTTATGATTTTGTGTTTACTTATAAGTCATATGCTTGTAAATGACTATAATTGCTGTTTCTTATACTTTTATCTATGGTGCTTGGGTGCCATAGTTTTGGTAATACAGTCGGCCCCACTTAATCGGGTAACGGATAATTGCATACCCCGCTTATATGCATAGAATGCCGTGGAACAAAAATACTCCCCATAAGGTTAATGTTAAATATACTCGTTTTATCGCATAACAATCCCCGGTTAATTGCATAAATATTTCCAATCTAGTAATCCGCATTTTATAAATTCCTGTTATAGTGATGAATGGGAAGAAAGGAAGAACTTTTTGTTGTTGTAACAATGGTTTGTTATATCTACGATCGAAGAACAGAAACCGTCGTGAAAGAAGACTTTATTATCTAAATTCTAGGAAACGCATAGGAGTGTTGAATTTGGACAATTATGTTTTTCTTGTCTTTTAAAGCTTGTCGTACATACAGTGACTCAATATGCTGGGGGTACTTTTTGGAAAATCCTGGAATCGGGGGAAAATACAATCGGGATGGTCAAGAGAATAAAGGAACAATATTTAGCGCCGGAAATTGAGAAATACAGTATCCGAGGTAGGAAAAAACAAATTACCCTAAAAGATTTTTTGTGTGGGCAACAACAACAAGGAAAAAAAAGTGATAAATTGACAAACAATTGAAAAATAAAATGAATTTATGCAGACATGTGATTTATAAGACATGTGATTTTGTATGAAACAACATACTGAATTTTCATTTTGCGCCACCCCCCTTCGCCTTTCATTCTCGCACTAGTTTCGGTCCTGTTTTAGCGGGGGGGTGTGTGTGTGGAGGGGGGGGGGCGCATAGAAAGAGAAAGAAAAATGAATTGAAAATTATTAGTGATATTCTTTTTCATGAAAAGTGTTAGGGTAGGAAAAAGGATATCAATAACTATATGAAAATGCAAAAGAAAATTACTTAGCCAAATTCATTTTCAAGTAAACACTTTTTAGAATTATGAATATTGTCAATAGCATGTTTAAAATATTGCTCAAAATTTATTACAAGATTCGCCCAAAATATTTAAAGAAAAATACTGTCACTTTCACAAATTTGAAAAGAACACTACCATAGGTTTAACATTAGCTTGCGAGTTTCTTTGTATTTCATATATATATATATATATATATTTGTATGAAATGACAAACAAAATTTTCACTTGGCGCCCCCCTTCGCCTTTCGTCCTGGCGCCCAGGGCACATGCCCTCTCTGCACCCCTCCCCCCGCCTAGTTTCGACCCTGATTTCAAAAGAATACGTTAACATAAGTTTGTTATCGCTATTAGTATTTTTACAAAACATATTGCCTTCCCTACACATCCTGAGAACACCCAGGTCCAGTTCCGGCACGGTTCTGGAAAAAAAATCAGGAAATGGGTCAGAAAGTTTCGCATTGTTGAGCGGTGAATTAGAGAACCACCTTAAGGTATATTTCCAAAGATTCCGTTAACAGAAGTTTATTATCGCTATTAATATTTTTACAAAATATATTACCTGTCCTACACATCCTGAGAACAATCCGGTCCAGTTCTGGCACGATTCTTAAAAAAATAGTCAGAAAATGGTCAGAAAGTTTCGCATTATTGAGCAGTGAATTTAAGAACAACCTTAAGGTATATTTCCAAAGATTAATATGAGTTTATTATCGCTATTAATATTTTTGCAAAACATATTGCCTGTCCTACACATAGGGCCGTAACTAGAAGGGGAGGGCAGAGGGGTATGCGCCCCGGGCGCCAAAACGAAGGGACGCCAAATGAAGGATTATACCTTTGGAATGGATCATTTTCTTCTGATGGACTGATGGCTTCTATTATTATGAAACAGCCATTATAAATGAAGTGTTAGGTGAAAATGAAAGAGCAGTCGTAAAAAGTTAGAACTCTGATTTTCTGGTCAGAATGGGGGAAAAATGGCCATTATTTTTACGACTGCTCTTTCATCTTCACGTAACACTTCATTTATAATGGCTGTTTCATAATAATGGAAGCTATCAGTCCATCAGAAGAAAATAACTCGGTTAAGCGGGACTCTACTGTATATTTCATTTTAAAAATTGTCTTTAGAATATTTTTGTTGGTGTTCAGAGGGGGTCATGACCCCCGTGACCTCCCCCATGGATCCGTCATTGTAGATTACGTAGTTCAGTATTACATATTTTATGATTTATATATTTTAAATTTTAAAATAAGTAGGCTATTAGAAAATTAGAAAAAATTCTCTTTGTAAATATGCTTTACGGAAGAAGAGGGGGGGGGGGGGTGTGCCAAAATCCATGTTTGCCCTGGGTAAAAAAAGGGTAGTTTCAGCACTTCCTACACATCATGAGAACAATCAGGTCCAGTTCCGGCACGGCTCGGCTGTATACAAAAAAAGGCAAACCTGATCTCGGTCCGGCACGTGTCTGCTGAAAAAATTAAGCCCTGACCCAGATACCGTGAAGCTGCCCGATGCCAATCTCTATGCTGGACATGTTTGAAGTTATAAGGGGAGGGGGGGCTTTGAGACCTATAGCGGCATGGCTGTGTTCTCGAATGATCCACCAAAACTAATAATAAATCCAAACATATTACATTTCTTTATTGATGTTGTCAAATTAGCATCGGCTCGTGACGCACATTTATACTTATTCTCGCAAAAGTCGCATTCATTGACAATGGCTTATATTTTATCGGCTTCGTTTAAATTTTTATATCGGGCCGGTAGGGCCGCTAAATTTTTTTTTATCGGCCCGGACCGGCAGGCCCAATGATTTTTTTTGCCTGCCCGTTGAAAAAACTGTCCTAATTCTGCCGGCCCGGCCGTTTTGAAAGTGCACCCACATTTCGCCGTCCCGGGCCCGTGCAGACCTCTAAGCTGAGGCACTATATGTTTCCATTTTCATTCTCTTTTGCGACATATTTTTCTGATTCTCTCTAAGCTTTAGAACACGAAAGCCGAGACAAAAGCACAGAGAAAAAAGTTTTCACCCGCATCGAGAATTTATATTTCTTTCTCCTCGGATTGCAGAAACAAGCAAATAGAAACTACGCTGTTTAAAAAAAAAAAAAAAAAAAAAAAAAAAGAGAGAGAGAGAGAGAGAGAGAGAGAAACTCCCAGAAAGAAGGTAGCATTTTAACTAGAGGTCTGCACGGTCCCACATTTCCAGGCCCGGCCCGATACAAAAATCAAATTTTCGGCCCGGGCCCGTAGAAAAAATAATATTGGCCCGGCCCACCCGAAAAAAAAATTAAAAGTTCGGCACGGGCCCGGCCCCAGTGGATTTCTACAAAACATTGATTTTTACGTCGAATTGGTTAAAAATGTGTCTCGTACGAGGATTTCTGACCAAAAATATTTATCTTTTTTTTTTCCTGTCATCTTCATTCATCGTTTTTTCATATAATCTTCATTTTTATAGAAGTGCCGCAGGCTGCGATATTTATTTTTTTTAATGAATCTCTATTTCTTGTATGTAAATGTTTCAGTTATCATTAATATTGCTAATCCATATTCCATGTATAGAAGTGTTAAAAATCTGAAAAATGCTATACAGTAAAATCTTCTAAGACGGAATTGCATAGAAAAGAAAAAAAAATGCATTATAGACAAGTTCCCTTCTTAGCAAGTGTAAATGTACTATATATTCTTTTCTTACTTATTAGTATAATAATTTTGCATGAATCAACACGTTTTTCAGTTTAAAACAGGGTTCCATCATAGGCAGGTTCCTTTTCGCATATTTTACTATATTTTAATTTAGCTATATTTTAATATGCGTAGAAGTCTACTATTCTTTAAAAATAATAAATTTTAATGTTTAAGTGTAGAATAATGGCGATTCAAAAATGTATACATTTTTTCCAAAAATTTTTGCGCCAGGCCTTATTTAATTGACCTTTAAATGGCCACGCTGAGACAACGATTTTCATACGGGCTGGTTGAAAACTAGGACTGAAAATTTCGGGCCGTAAAGACTAGGAATTAAACCAGGCCCGGCTCTGTACAGAAAAATTAAGTTAGGCCCGGCCCGGCCCGAACAGAGTGGAGAGCAGACCCGGCTCGGCCCAAGTGCCGTGAATGAAAATCGGCCCGTGCAGATCTCTAATTTTAACGTCTTCACTTTCGAAGCTAAAATAATAATACAAATGCTTATTCATTGGTTTTTTCCAAACAGAATGACATCGTAAATGTCAGAAAAAATATCTTTTCTGAAATGGATCCTTTAGGTGCTTAGTAATTTAGGTTAAAAAAAATGGATCTGATACTACAAATCCCCTTAAAAACATCAATTTAATAATCATTAACATAAATTAACACCATCACAAATTTAAAAGCTTTAAGCAAGTAAATAATCTACAAATCCTCAAAAATTTTTATTGAAAAAGATTTAAGTTAAATACTTATGAAAATTTCTCACTTTCTTGGTCATACTGTCTTGTGGGCATTTTTAGGAATTTTGCAAACTTATATGAAAATAACATTTATTTTATGTGAGAATCAGCTTAGAAGTTGCCAGTTATTCGTTTGATTTGAACGCAAAAAACATTCAGCTATTAAGAAGTGATGTGAAAATGTACAAAAATCGGACATTATAATTTTTATAAGGAAAATAACAGAGGTCCCCGCATGGGGACTCAGACCGAAGAGGTTATAGTGATATTTTAAATGCAACTTTTTGACCTACCGTTACAAAAACAAATTGCAGTAAATATTGTAATTCTCAAAAGGTTTTATTTTGCCATAATATTTTTCAACTGATGTTTTTAGTTTTATGAATTTAACCAACTTGATGAACTAATTAAACTGATTCTGCTTTTATTTGTTTTCTCCCAATTTTTTCTTTATTCTTGTTCCTTTTTTTCAGATTTCGTTTTTAAAATACAATTCTGCTTATGTGTATGTGCGAACGGGGGGATGACCCGGCACCCAGGGCACACCCACCCCGGCTACGTGCATGCTCGTAATTTAGTTTGTATTTTGGAGCTTATATATACCATTACCCTGAAGATAATTTGCTTACATATTTTTCGATTTTTCTCCTCTACTTAATTCCCTGCTTTATTCAATGATCCCGAGTTGTTCGTTATTCGGAGGTTTTACTGTATTTAGATATTAAAGAATTGCTGCAAAACAATGTTATCTAAATTCCATATATATATACCGGGTGTCCCAAAAAGGACTGACTGATTTTAAAATTCAATAACTTGCAAACGGTGACAGATATTAAAAAAATTCTTGCAGGAGGGTTATGCATAAGGTCAAAAGTTTTATTACAGTGATTTTCAATTTTAGTTCGATTTACAAACAATAGATGGCGCTGTAAGCAATAGTCGCTAAATACTGGCTCGATTTTTGGTCCTTTATCTTGTTCCATGCAGAAAAAGGAGATGGAAATGTATTATCCGGGCCACGAAGTACCAAAAATCGAGCCTGAATTTAGCAACTATTGCTTATAGCGCCATCTATTGTTTGTAAATCGAACTAAAATTGAAAATCACTGTAATAAAACTTTTGACCTTATGCATAACCCTCCTGCAAGAATTTTTTTAATATCTGCCACCGTTTGCAAGTTATTGAATTTTAAAATCAGTCAGTTCTTTTTGGGACACCCGGTATATATATATATATATATTGTATCAAACGACAAACAAAATTTCCATTTGACGCCCTCTTCGCCTTTCGTTCTGGGGCCTGGGGCAAATGCCCCCTCTGCCCTACCCTAGGAAACTACTATCCCGAAACATCTACCCGGAAAAAGTTAAAAAATTGCCCCCCCCCCACCCCGGGTGACAATTAAAATTCCCTCGGAATTCCCTCCCTCACTCCTTTAATTTTTTTATACGTTTTAAATAATATATATCAGATTTAAAAATTTGCTTGCGTTCACCCTCACCTTCCTCGTATTTTAAACACACTCAGTCGATATTAACTTGTAATATATTAGAATGTAATCTAAGTTATATTTAAGAAATACATAATTAGAATTGACCTACAATCCATTACACGTTAACTGGATTATTCAATTAAAAACGTAATCGAAATCATCGCGTAATCGATTACAAATTAATTTAATTAAAATTTAAAAGGTTAAATAAGAATTGATTTGTAATCCATTACACGATTATCGGATTATACAATTCAAAAGCTTAATTGAAATTACTTTTCAGTGCGCTGAATGTTTATCAATTGCATTGTGAGGTGATTATAATGTATTTTAATCTATATAGTTTCATTACTTTTCCATCAGATTCTGCCCAACACTGGTCATATCCATTAAAAATTGTTCATATTTTATCGGTTTCGTTTAAATTTTTAAATTGGGTTGGACAGCCCGCTGATTTTCTTTTTTTTTTTTAGCCCAGCCTGCCCGTTAAAAATATGTCCTAATTCTGCCGGTTTCTGTTTGAAAGTTTCCCTTACGCTGGCAGAGCTTTCCATTACGCTGGCAGAGCCCGATTATACAGGGCCGAAACTAGCCTTTTTGGCGCCCCCCCTCCCCTCCCCTTTCTTCCTCAAAGTATATTTACAAAGAGAATTTTACTAATTTTCTAATGGCCGACTTATTTTAAAATTTAAAATATGCAATCATAAAATATGTAATACTGAACTGTGAATACTGAGTGTGACGTTTTTTGCTATTATAGTTCGTTCACATAAAATAATTCGCATGTATTACCGGCTATTTACAGTGTTTGCTTATACAGTAGCGTTCCGATTATCCGAGTCCCGCTTAACCGAGTTTCCGCTTTCACCGAGTTATTTTCTTCTGATGGACTGATGTCTTCTGTTATTATGAAACCGCCATTATAAATGAAGTGTTAGGTGAAGATGAAAGAGCAGTCGTAAAAAGTTAGAACTCTGATTTTCTGGTCAGAATGGGAAAAAAAAAATGGCCATAATTTTTTTTTTGAAAAAAAAAAAATTATTATTAGGTATACGATACGGTTGCAAAGGTATTATTAGGTATACGATACGATTGCAAAGTTAACCAAAATATATTTTGGTTTTTGAAAAAATAATTGCGGAAACTTCATTTTTAAGAATTATTTTTCTAAATCATTTTATTCAATTTGGGGCCCTTAACAGCAGCGGGCCCAAGCCTACGGCCTAGTTGGCCTGTGCGGTAATCAGGTCCTGTACGCTGGGCTGGGTACGGGCCAGATCCGGGCCCATGCCGCCCGCTAAACGCTCTTTGAATAAAAGCAAACACAAACTCTTAACCCCCCCCCCCCCCCCTCAGACTGCTATCTTATCTGGCTTATCTCTCTTTCCCGAGCTCGTTCTTCATCTGCGAGCTTGCCTTTCTGGCATTTCTGCTTCTGCCTTCCCCAACTTCTGTCTAGAGTCTAGACAGAAGACAGAATGTTGAAAAAATAGATTTTTCTCGAGAATTTTAATTTGAGATTATACTTGATTATACTATGATTATATCGATTACAATTGATTACATGTGATTACATCAAGATTTCTTTGATTACCACTGATTACATGTGATGACATGATTACGCATGATTAAGACATGATTACAGTATGATTTCACTGATTACAGGGACGGTTGTACGAGATTACACCCCATTGAGAGACCCCTCGCCAGGACATGATTTGAAACTCACTAAAATGCTCTTCGAATCAATCCCTGAGGATTTGACCCGTATGACATGGTGCATTATCCTATTGGTAAATGCAATATCCCGCCGGAAACACTGTTGTCATGAATGGGTGCACCTGCTCTACAACGATGTTCAGGTAGTGTAGTCCGAGCGCTACACGACCAAAATAAGGTGAAAACTGCAAATTGTGATAAGAATAAACCGATTGGTCAGTATCTACTTTATATTAATAGAATGTATTTTAGAGGGGCAGGCATCGCGTAATGTCGTGGGTATTCAAGATGGCGGCTGTTATTCAAAATGGCGTCATTTTCTGAATTTTCTTACTATCCATCCTATAAATGTGTGTTTCAGGTCAATTTCAATGTTTTTAACGTCAAAAATTTCATTTTTAACACTTTCCGTCATAGTTGAATGAGGTTATTAAATCAATTTGTCTGTTTGATTGTCTATCTGTCTCCTAGCCATTTCATGCTCTAACTCGCTTAAATATCGCTACTCGCTTAAATTCACTCAGAATGTCATGTAATTTATATATGTTATTGAAGTTTACAATAATATGTTCCGAAAAAAAATTGAAGTGTATAACTTTTATAGTCCGTTTACAGGGCCCTCAAAAGGATTCCATATGTCTATTAGTCCGGGTGCTACGGTTGAGAAAACTGCAAATCGTGAGAAGAACATACCGATTAGTGAGTATCTACTTTATATTAATTCGATCCATATAAGAGGGGGAGGCATCGCGTAAAGTCATAGGAAATCAAGATGGCGGCTGTTATTAAAAATGACATCATTTTCTGGAATCCGTGCAATTTGCATACTATTCATCGTATAAATGTGTGTTTGATGTAAAATTCTATGCTTTTAAGGTTATAAATATCATTTGTAACACTTTCCAATAGTGTTGAAAAGTATTTATGAATCCTGTTTATGTGGCCGACTGTTTGGCCGTGCTGTAATTCTCTTAAATATACCCGGATATGCATGTAATTTAAATATTTTATTTATATATGTGTTATTTATACATATAATTTAAATATGTGGTATACAGCAAATAGTTCTGTATTGAAAATGAAGTGTGTAGCATTTGTAGTTCGTTTACCGGCGCACTTAAATAATTCCATTACATTACGATCTATGGGAGAAAATCATTTTTAATGTGTTTTAATGATGAATCACATTGAATCTCTTTGAATCACACTGAAATTGATATACATCAGTGAGGTGCAGTACAATATACTTTCTGTAAAGTATGATGTGCATATCATTTATTGTTCATCTACAGAGACTCAAAAAAAGAAAAGGCTACAGTACTGTTTACAACCTATGTGCTTTTTACTTTCAGCTATCTTTACAAGATTAGAGTATTGGATCTCTGAAATTTTTCGACTTCCGGATTTCAACGGATTTACACATTTTAGTAGTCTGCGATCCCAAAAGACATGTTTATATAAAATATATGTCTGTTCGTGTGTCTGTGTGTCCGTATGACGCCATTGTACCATCGAAAAGTGCATAAAGTTATGCATAGAATTTAACCAAATTTTTGAGTATATTTTTGGCTGTGACAAGCAGGTCCTCTTTCAATTTAGAAATATTCCGACGGATGGGGGAGGTGTAATAGCAATTTTTGTGCCATTTTCATTATTGTACCATCAAAAAGTGTATAAAGTTATACATATAACGGAACCAATTTTTTGTGTATGTGTTTGGCTATGGCCGGCAGGTCCTCCTCCAATTTGAAAGGATTCCGCCGGAAGGTGATGCATTGATAGCAATTTATGTATAATTTTCTCGATTTTTTGTAGTTGTATCGGCGGCTCGTGCAGCGACGAAACTCGAGGCTTGCTAAGCCGGCTATTCGCAAACAGCTGATGCACAATAGAATAATGAAAAACTTTTGATTTTAATAAATATCATGATCGAGTTTAACTCGTCTTTACTCCTATTAATTGACTGAAGGAGAAATTTAAGATGAAAATCAAAGTTGGTATAGTATTGAACTAATAATATTGAAATATTAACATCTGTAACTGCTTTTTGAAATATTAAGATGCATGGAATAGAAGAAATTTTGGGATTGGCACATCCAACTAGTTTAATTATAGGATACGTTTTCAAATATTACTAGGTATGAAAGAATTGCAAGCTGTTGTTACTACTAGTAAAGAATATTTTCTTAGGTAGGAGTTCAGCTTATAAATATAAAATGTAATTATGATGATTAGTCGCCACCATTCAATATGATCCAAAATTTCATCTTATATTTCACTTTTTTAAAGTTGCGGTTCCTGACTGTATTTGCAGGCTCCTTGACGCTCAGACGATAAATCTCTAAATTAAAATCATGCCATTTTGAATAACAGCCGCCCTTTTGAATTCCTACGATTTTACGCGATGCATTCCCCTCTAGTTGGATTGTATTAATATAAAGTAGATACTCACCAATCGGTATGTTCTTTTCCCGTTTTGCAGCTGTCTAAACCGTAGCACCCGGACGTAATAGCGTAATAGAATTCTTTTGAGGGTCTTATAAACGGACTATAAAGCTATACGCTTCAAGTTTTATTCAGAACATGATATAGTAAACTTCTATAACATATATAAATTGCATGATAATCTGAGTGAATTTAAGCGAGAAGCGATATTTAAGCGAGTTAGAGCATGGAATGGCAAGGAGACAGACGGATAAACAAACAGACAAATTGAATTCATAAACTCATTCAACTATGACGGAAAGTGTTAAAAAATTAAATTTTTGACGATAAAAAATCGAAATCGACCTGAAACACACATTTGTATGATGGATAGTAAGAAAATTCAGAAATTGACGCCATTTTGAATAACAGCCGCCATATTGAATTCCCACGACTTTGCGCGATGCCTCCCCTCTGAAATGCATCGTATTAATATAAAGTAGATATTCACCAATCGGTATATTCTTATCACGATTTGCAGTTTTCTCATACGTAGCACCTGGACTAAAATGGAAAAG
The DNA here is from genome assembly GCA_963932465.1 of Maratus speciosus. Taxonomy (NCBI): domain Eukaryota; kingdom Metazoa; phylum Arthropoda; class Arachnida; order Araneae; family Salticidae; genus Maratus; species Maratus speciosus. The sequence continues at coordinate 9,147,249 of OZ010800.1, forward strand.
AAAGAAAAGAGAAAGTGCACGTTTCTAATATGTTTAATTTCACAATACTTGTGGGTACACAATATTTTTTGTTGTTACATTGTCTGTGCAGATATAGAGATTGTCTGATTTGCCGATTCTTTTACACGAAATATATAATTGCCCGTGTGAGAAACAATTCGTGTCTAGGTCTAAACCGCAGAATTTTAAAGCTTGGCCCTAAGCTTTGTTGATGGAGACAACAAATGCCAGTGAAATAGGTAATTGCAATCTCTTAAATTAAAATTGCGCATCTATTGGAATCAGAGGAATGAGGACATTTTCACCTTTGACAGGTCCTGTCAAGATTGTTGCTTCTACGAAGTTGCTCATTATTTTTGTGCCGCAAGCCGCGTACAGTTGCAAAGATTTGGCTTGTGAATATTTCGCAACATCATAATTGGCAGGCGATTGTCAATTGCAGTATGTGCGGTGGCATCTCTTGCAGATCGAGTGAATTAAAAAGATATGTGCCGAGTTAAACTTATGGCATTGAGCTCACAGGCTATTCACACTAATTGTATATTATACTCTTATTTCAAAGAATAATGCCCATTGAAAAATAAATTAAGGGGGATTACCGCCTGTTTCCCCCCCTTTATACTTAACCAATGAACCTCCAAATCTAATCAGGGAAACGCCTTATCAGAATAAACCGGTATCCCAAATTTGAAGCAAATCGGATAATTCTCCATGAAAAACCCATTTATCTAAATTAAAGGGGGATTAGCCCCCTTCGCCCCTTTATACTTAATCAATGAACCCCAAAACAAATCAGGGAAGCGCCTTATCAGACAGAACCTATTCACAAAATTTGAAGCAAATCGAATAATTCTACATGAAAAACCAAGTTATCTAAATTAAGGGGAATGGTTAGCTCTCCGTTCCCCTTTGCAGAACTAATAAAACACAAAAACTAATCAGGGAAGCACTTTATCATAATGAACCTATTTACAAAATTTGAAGCAAATCGGATAATTCTGCATGAAAAACCCATTTATCTAAATTAAGGAGAGATTAACCCCCCGTTACCCCTTTTATGCTTAACCAATGAACTCCCAAAACTAATCAGGGAAGCGCCTTATCAGAATGAAACTATTTACAAAATTTGAAGCAAATCTGATATTTCTATCAAGAGTTATCACGTTACATACATATGTACATACAGAACTTGCTGGCACATTAGCTCTCAGGGTTTAATAGCCTGTGGGCTAAAAAGAAAAAAACACGAACTAAAAAAATAAAGAAAAAACAAATATAATAAAAAAAATACTGACGAAATATTTCAGTAATGTGTCCCTCCGGAGGGCACAGTGAGAGGAGATGCATAATATGAAGGAGTAGTCAAAGGGCTTTCTAATGATATACCACATAATGGGTGTCGAAAAATAATAATAAAATGCCCCAGGGGATGAAATTGGAGGAGGGGGATGCGAGGTTCATAATAGTAATATAAAAACTCGCGCGCATTCAAATGCAACGCAATCGGTGAATTTCAAAGAAATCGGTGAAGAACTTTCGGAGGTTTAAGATTTTGTACAAACGAACATTTACATTTTTTTTAATTTAGAAATATGCCCCTACGGAGAGAAAGTGGGATGAGGGGTATGGTAGGTGCATAATATGAAAGAGTAGTCAAAGGGCTTTCTAATGATATGTCACATGACGTGTGTCTGAAAAAATTTAAAAAGCGCCCCCTGGTGGTGGCAAGGAAATTGGAGGAGGGTGGAGCGCGGTTTGTGATAGGTATATAAAAACGCACGCATATTCGAATGCAACGCAATCGGTGAAGAGCTTTCGGAGGTTTAAGACTTTGTACAAACGAACATTTATATTTTTATTTATAGAGAAATATGCCCCCACGTGGGGAAAGTGAGGGGAGCGAGATGCGAGGCACATAATATGAAACAGTAGTTCAAGGGCTTCCTAATGATATATCCCATGTTGGGTTTTGGAAAAAAATTAAAAAGCACCCCCTGGTGGGGGGTGGGGAGCGAGGTTCATAATGAGTATATAACAACACTTCCGAATTCGAATGCAACTCAACCCGTGAATTTCAAAGCAATCGGTGAAGAACTTTCGGAGATTAGCGATTTTGAACTAATTTAACATTCACATTTTTATTTATATAGATACAAGGAAGCAATCCACTGCGAAATTTACATTATAAAACGAAAATATTTAAAAATGAAAGCAATGTTTGGAGGCCAAAAAAAAGAAAAAAAACTTTTTGTACTTGCATCCGGGCCATGTTAGATACAATTGCGCCAAGCATGGCGACAATTACACTAATTACAACAACCCTTATGTTTTGTCCATTTGATAGTTTGTTATAGTTTTAAATTTATTTTATTATTATAGTTTTTTTTTTAAATTATGGTTTCTAGTATGTAGTTTTATGTTATGTATTTTATTTATTTATTTACTTTAAGCAATTTGCTATTTTTAACAAGGTTAATTAAAAATGTTAAATTACTGTCTTGAACGTAATTCGCAAACGATAAACAAGATTGGCGTTTGTCAACCGTTTTTCGCGAATTATCTCATGGTCCGAATAATTCGTAAGTACCACTTTTTTCAATGGAACAAATTGGAATTGAAATAATATATCGCGATTTATCATTTGCTCCTGGATAAGAAGAAAAAATGGGTACTTTTATGTCGGCCGTGTGTAAATCTCGCCATTACCATTTTTAAAATTGCCAATAGCAATAGTTGCATTTCGCGTATGTAAATTAAATTAATTCTTTGTTTTAAATTATGGCATTATTTCCTATTATTGTTTTACTTTTTAGTTTTTTCAATGAAATTAGTGTAAGGCATGTATTTTAAATGTATGTATTTTAAATGAAATGAGTGAAACGTTTATATTTTGGTCCAAATAATAAACTAAGAATTTGTTCATTTATTACTTGCACCCGGCTAACATAAAAATAACACAAAAGTCATACATTCACCTTTCTTTGGGTTGTTGTTCATGGGGTTCCTGGTTAATCTTCCGTAATCGGATACCTCGCCAATCGGTGTATTAGCTATAATGTTGAAAGCATCGGTTACGTATGAAGCGAAAACTTCACGATGAATTCTATGATAGAAAATCGTATCATCATCATCTACTATACGTATTTAAAAAGGAAATTTGCATTTCATTCTGATTGTTTATAATATTTTGATAGGATATGCCACTATTAGTTAGGTAATGTTTTGGGAAAAATTTTAGTGTATATACGGTATACACAGTATATACACATGTATATACACAGTATTCTACGTTGCTTAATTATAGAGATAAAGAAAAAAGTAAAAAAATTAAGTGAACCTGATTATTAAGGGTTAACCTTTTATAAAATTTTTATTGAACAGATTTTGATCTAAGTGGCACTGTAACATAACTTTTCCGGAATGGTTTTAGTATAAGACATTTCATTATATTTTGTTCAGTTATAAAGCTATTGGAAAAGTTATAGAGAAAGGTGAACGCATTTATGAAATATACATGTCTGCTGTAATTATATAAAATGCAAATTTGTCTTTCTTTCCACCCGTTAATAATTTGAGTTTTGCTGGATGCATTTTGATGGAACTTACACTGTTAATTTTGATAATTTTTTGTGGGTGGTTGGTACTTCTTGCATGGATGGTACTTCTCTGTAGCGAAGTTTTCTTCTGTGTTATTGTTTTTTCTGAAGCACAAACTTGACAAAAAATCAGATTGTAGAAAATCACATTACAAGAGAAAGTTCCAAAACTATGTGAACTCGATTGTGAAAGATTACCCTTTATTTAAAGTTCTACTGAACGTATTTTGATTGGAGTTGCACAGTTATGTAATATTCCAAGGATTGTTTCAATATTTAACATATTCTACGTTTTTAGTTATGGAGCTATGAGGAAAGATCTCAGTGGTGTAGTTGCAAGAAAACGTAGGATGAAATCTACAGGCAGAGGTTATATACTAGATAGTATATATGTTATAATTATGGGGGGTTCGCAGAGTTTCTAAAAAATCCAGAAGGTCTACGGCGTATAGCCTACGCTACAATCCTGAAAGTTCTACAATCACGTTAACGCGATTATGAAAGATATTCTTATGAAAGATTTCACTATCTTCTCCACATATAAAATACAAAGAGCAATTTCGGTCCGACCACTTATAACTTCAGTTTTATTGAAACTAATTTTTAAGTAAGAATAACTATTCGTAATTCCATAAAAATAGTGCACAAATTCCTTCTAACTTCTAGAGATGTTGGCGGTATATATCGAGCGATCGCTTATTTTTAGAAGATGAAAAATTACTAATTTCCGAAGAAAATACTAAGAAATTTATACTGACTCACTTCACATAACTTCTTCTCATGTCAGTATCTCTTCTCCTACTGGTTTAAAATGACCTTGCTTGCAGCGTAAAAAGAATCAACCTTGGGGAGTTGGATAAGGTGGGAGACAAAAGACCTTGAAATGGGATGGGAAGTCACGTGATTTGTAAATTGACTGAAACTGCAAGGGATATTGGTGCAGGACACAAATTGGCAGAAATTAATCGGATAATTAATTCGGCCGATTTTACTTTTTGAGTAAAAATCATCAAGTCAAATCAATACGTTATTTCGATTTCCTGCCGATACCAGCATTGGACTACTTTAAAAGAGTATGGTCTCTTGACATCATAATAATGTCAGTGGGCGATTACCGATATTAGCCGATAATTCAAATAAACGACCCGATTGATTTCGACATTTTTTGCTGTCTGGGTAAGCTCCATTTTTTGTTTAATAGTGAATGGCATAACGGTAGTACGAAGCAAGGTTACTATATCTAACAAAGGAACAAAGTATAGGTACGGAAGAAAAACTCTGCAGAAATGCGTGTAAATCTTGAGCATTTAGTAATGAGAGGCACTTCGTATTTCATGTTCATGCTAATACTAAGTAACGATGTATACACTATTTTAAGTGTTAAAAGAATAGTTTTAGGGAAATTGATTAATACTGATTACTTTTAAGTGACTTTCAAAAGAAATTATACAGTTGAAATTATACAGTTATATACACTTTTTCGTACTTTTCAGTTAGCCGAGCGCCAGTGTTATATATACATAACATGTTTGTTTATATTGTATATATACATACATATACAGGGTGATTCATAAATATCGAAACAATAGGCTATCTCCTTAAATATTGCCCCTAGGCACATACTTCCAATTGCAAAGTTTCATAAAAAAAGGTTCAAAATTTGATGAGATAAGTTTCAACTCCATGGGGGGTCTATATGAGAAAATAAAAAAATAAATTTTTATACGGCCCCCGTACAGTAAATTTCCCAATTAGGAAATTTTTCCTGATCCATTCCTGAATTAAACACAAAAAAATTCATCTCGATATCTTCAAAATTCGCAGAGATTCCAAAATTCGTGACTTACACCATTTATCCATGCCTCTGAGCAACGAGTTTTTGACTCAATCTGAATGCAAGATAGGGATCATCCACAAATTGTACATTATTAAAAGTCGATATAAGACAGTGTCTCTCCTTTGGACATAAAATAGGCAGCGTATAGATTTTACGTTGAATCTGTTTTCAAAGTATGCTGGTGGTCTGCACGTGTCAAAATATCTAGGTCCGGTCCCAAACCGACCCATAGGAAAAAAAGTTCCGCCCTGCCTGGAAAAAAGTTCAACTCGTAGCCTGGCCCGGCTTGACTCAATTTCTACATAGTTTTTACATCGATATGGTTAAAAGTTGTTTCGTATGGAAGTATCGTATGGAGTTGTTCTGACCAAAAATACTTATTATATTTTTTCTTTTTTCATGTTTATAATTTTTATTTTTAAAGAAGCTCCAAAAGCTGTGATTATTTGTTTCATTAATGAATCTCTATTTATATGTAAATGATTTACTTCTCCTTTAATATCGTTAACCCATATTCCATGTGTTTAAGACAATGAAAAATGCTATAAAGTAAAATCTTTTAAGATAGAATCACATAGGGAAAAAAAAGCGTTATAGACAAGTTCCCTTTTTAGGAGTTGTAAATGTAGTCTATTTTTTCTCAGGTATTATTACATTCATTTTCCATGGATCAACAGAGTTTTCCGTTTAAGAAAGGATTCCGTCATAGGCAGATTTTTTTCACTAGTTTTAGTGTATTTTAATTTTTTTGCCTTAAAATCTACTATCTTTTAAAAAAATAAATTTTAAAGTTTTATTGTAAAATAATGGCCATTTAAAAATATATGCATTTGTTGTAAAAGATTTTGGGCTGAGCCAAATTTTAGTTATTTTTGCATGGATTAGGTCAGTCAGAGATAATGATTTTAATACGGGTTGTCTCTAGACCGGGAGAGAAAATTTCACCCAGTGGAGACCTAGGAATAAGGAAGCCAGTCTCGGTTCGGTATAACCAGTGGCTGAAAGGTTTTTCTCTCAAAGCTGGTAGACGGGAGGTGCTGGGTTCGAACCCAATCGCGTCGTTCGGCCCAAAATTTCGGAGTTTTCAGTTGTTTTCTTCGACCATTGGATATCCTTGCGTAAATACGGGTTAGGTTCCCTTAGAAAGATCTCTACGGAAGGCACCCCCCTCCTTCGGGCCCATATCCCTCGTGTAGATAATTCGCCGTCATAAATCACACCAACACCCGGTTCGGTATGAAAAAATACGTTATTCCCGGACCGGCCGAGTCTTCAGAGAAAAGACGCTAATACCGAGTCTGGCCCGTCCCGGCCCCTGAATACAGACTGTTTTAACGGCTTCGCTGGGACGATAAAAAGCCTGAATTTGTGAGGGCTACAATTATGAAAAACTTTTAATCGGCATATTAGAAAAAGCATTGTTTCAAATTACACATTTAACATTTATTTACGGACATTTAAACAGTTAAAAAATGAGGTGGAAGCGGCAAAAGTTAAACTGAATCGGAAGTTTAAGCTACAGAAAGAAGTTACTTTTTCACGTGCAATTTTTAAAAAAGCATTTAAACATTTTATTAGGAGCCAATCAATGTTTAAAACTTTAAATGTGCTTTTCTGCATGACTTTTTTTTACTTTTCTTTTTTTTTTTTCTACCATTTCCCGTCTTTAAATTATTATAAGTCAAGAATCATAAATAAAAAAGGTGCAAACTTGAAACATGTCTTTTTTTATTATTTTACATTAATTTTGTTTCGGCAAATTTGAAAAAACTTTTACTTTGAAAATATGATTTTTTAAAAAATAAGTTATCTAATTTTTTAAATAAATATTTTAAATATTTTTTAAATTAATATTTAAAAAAATCCTAAACAAAACTAAAATTTTACTTTCCTTTTTAATTAAATGAAAAAAAATTGTAAATCCGGTTTATAATGTTTCAAGTTATAAAGATTTTAAATTAAATCCGCTTAAAAGAGAACTAATCTTTTAAATTTTTTAAAAACTTTATGAGAAATATTAGGATGAGAGTTTGTTAGAAAATTATATGGTTAACCATCACAAAAAAAGAAAAAAAAATCAAAATTCTAACTCAACAAATATATTTTTTACATGTTTCCTAGAACTCTTAAAGTAACATTGTTTCTTGGATTGCACGCATTTCAATTTGTGTCTAATCCCTTAAAACCTGATGAATTATTTAAAGGGCCATAACTCTGCGAGTTTTTCAGATATGAAGATGCAAATTTTTTGTGTTTAATTCAGGAATGGATAAGGAAAGTTTTCCTCATTGGAATTTTTACACTACGTGTGCCGTATAAAAATTTAATTTTCGTATTTTTTCAACTAGACACTCCATTGAATTGCAGCTTATGTCATTAAATTTTGCACCCTTTTTTAAGAAACTTTGCAATTGGAAGTATGGGTCTAGGGGCAATATTTAAGGAAATAGCCTATTGTTTCGATATTTATGAATCACCCTGTATATATAAATGCAGATATATGTATATATATACACGTATATGTATATATATATATATATATATATGTATATTTATGTATGTATATATAACACTGGCGCTCGACTAAGCGAAAAGCACCCACTTTTTATAGTATGTCCACTCTTAACATATAAACAGGGGCTCCGATTCTGAGAATTCTATTTTTTCCCCTCGGATAGGACACGTTTTGGTGGTAATTTCCAATCGATTTCTTCAGGATATATAAATGGAATGTCTGGCTTTCCTAAAAACATAGAGAAAAACTTAACAGGTATACTATCGGTTCTTGTATAAATCATCAAAATTCGTTTGTTCTTGAAGACGCTTCATTTGAGGTATCTATATTATAAAGGACAAACATATCTGTGCGTAACGCATACGTCATTTTGCGAATGGCAACGCTTTGAAATTTGAAATGAAGTTTCGGCTTTGAAATTTTCGCTACTGCAAATTTTTAAACTTCTAAACATCCCACATTTTAAATTTTTACACCGTCTTATACAGAAAAAAATGCACTATTAAATGCAATTTATTTCAAAGCTGTATCTAAATTTATTTTTGAGATATTAATTTTTTTATAGTTTTTAATACTAATTTTCTAATCTTGGCAACTGAAGTACTTCATTTCTATTAAAAGTGGTTTAGTTACCTTTATTGATTATATCCTTACTGATGCCATTTTCTCATTACAATTAAAAATCTTTTTTAAAAAAATTGATCAGAAAGTGACGTTACGCTTTAAAAAAGACACAATTTCCCTTATGATACTGTTATATTTCACTACTTTTTCATTCCGCTGATATTTGGTTTGAGACAATAGGCAAAATATTTCAGCGGCTGAAAATGACGTCATATTTTAAAGAAACCTATAATTTTATTTGATAAAACGAGATATTTCCCCTTGAATACGCCTAAAAGTTATAAAATTCTGGAATTTTTACTTGCAGGTACAGAGATTATACTAAGACCTCAAATCACGAGCAGGAATTTTCACATGGAAATTTGTAATAGTTGGCAAACGTGACTTCAAACTTGAAAATATATTTATTAATAATTTATTGCGCGTTAATTGTTTTTAAATGGTCAATATGGATGTGAAACGTGGAAAATGACTTGATTCGGTTTAGGTTTAAAGAGGGGGGGGGGGGATTCCATGATTCTATGATTATGTCAAGGCGAAATCATTTCTGCTGATTTTTCATTCCGTAATACCAAGCATTAATTGATAACTTAATCAAAATTACTTATCTTGATTATATGTTACTGATTACGCATATGAATAAAGTTTAATTTTTCAATAATTTTAACAGTTGAAGTTTATGAAAAAAGTATTTTGTTAATCTTAGGTTAAAATATGTGCTTGGGATGAATATTTTATTGTAATTATTGTTGTCGATGTATTATAAATTTGATGCAACAGTTCCTTTGTACACATTTTCTTTCGCCGAAATTCGACGGGGTCCACCTCGTGTATTTAATAAATTTAGTACTGCATAAAGTAGTAAAAATATATGTGCTTAGACAGATATAAATAACTGCAGAACTGAGTATTAGGGATCCTACAGATGTAGATGCGTGGATGTGAAGGTACACATAGTTACTGTAATTACATAGATCTGCAGATTTTGATAACGTAAGTGTGCCTACGTAGATGTGAATTTGTAGGTAGGTAAATGTAGACTTCGGAGCAAATGTATAGATGTGTAGATAAATTTATCTTATATCATATAGCGTTGTTTTATATCGCAAGCCAACCTTTCAGAGATGTTACTTTAAGATAAAAAAAATTCATATTTTTTATACATGAACAAATTTTTCTTCATATAAAATATGTCAAAAGCGCACTGTATATTACTTTTTCATCTTTTGTGCGTATTTTTCTTTTGTACGGAGATCTCCTCCGTGAAGATCTTCAAACTAATAGGAAATTTTTAACACTGACATAAGAATGAAAGTTTGTTTAGTTATAACAATGCAAAACAGTTATGAGATTAAAATGAACAACAATTGATATCATTTGTTTCATTTCGATAATTTGTTTGCAGATAACAATGCAATGTAACAAGTAAAACAACAATGGTCAAAGTTTGTAGATTGATCGACAAAATTACGTCTACATTTTTGTTTAATAGTGAATGTTATGAAGGTAACATTGAGAAAAAACATTGGAGAAACTCGTGTAAATCTTGAGCAGTTAGTAACAGGTGGTACTCCGTATTTCATCTTCGATACACATTTTTCTTCCTAGTTAGTAAGTAAGTTTACAGTAATTTAAGTGTCAAAACTATAATTTTCCTGTATTTCCCTTACTTTTGATCTATTTTTAAATATAGTTTGTTTGTGTTTAATGTATATCCACTCATAAATTTTGAACAGATTCTTAGATGTTCATAATTCAAATACTAATAGCATGCGTGTGTTATGTAGATGCGTATTCGTAGAAAGGTAAATGTATGAAAATTAAGAGCAAATGTATAGACGCAGAAGTTTAAAATTGTTCATGTTTTAAAACAAAATTTTATTTTATATTGTAGGCCAACTATCGAGATGTTTTTTAATAAAAATTCATATATATTTAAACATAGCCAGACTTTACGGCAAATAAAATTTTACAAATAATGCAGTTCAAATGACATTTTTCTTTTTACCCGGCTGCCAAGAAGGGTTATGTGTTTCACGCGTATCTGGGTATGTGGATTTCTTTATACCCTCGAAACATTCCAACGGCTGGATGGATTTTAATGAATGAGGCGTCTATCGATTCGTCTTATCCCTCCGATGGTTATAAGCTAGGTTTTGTTTTTATAAATTCAAAATGGCGGCCGTGAAATGAAAAATGGCGGTAGAAATGAAAAAAAAAATATTTACGCGCCCTATTCAGTGGCCTATCATTGGCTAGGTCTTTCAAAATGAGGACGAAGTTTCATTGACTATTTTACAGTCAGAAGCTCCGTTTAAATATGACACAACCTGGAAGTTGTGTAGGTAGCAGCTCTAACTTTACTGCAACTCTAACCTTCATAGTCATCTATAGGCCTCATCAAAACAGTGTTTATAGATAGGAACTAACTATTAAATACAAATTAAAAGTCATCAATAGAAGTAAAAAAAAATAGGTAAGTAATATAAAAAATAGTTTCACATGGATGAGAAATAATTCTCATCCTGTTCGCTTTTTACGTAGTCGGGTTTTTTGATTTTTTAAATTTAATCTTTTTTGTGGTTCCTTTATATGGAAATTGCCCTGTGAAAATGCTCAAATTAATCGGAAGTTTTTAATGCCGAAACTCTGCCAGTTTAATAATATAAAACAATTATGAGATTAAAATGCAAAGAAATTGAATTTGTTTCATTTCGAAAAATTATGTTTAAGGTAACAATGCAATGCAGCAAATAAACGACAATGGTCATTATTTATAGATCGACAAAATTTGGTCTCCATTTGTAGTTTAATAGTGAATGGCATGGCGGTTGCGTGGAGAGAAAAAAGCGGGAGAAACTCGTGTCAGAATCAGAAGTGAATCGTGTGAAGAATCAGAAGAATATCATTCAAGGCGAAGCCAAGTGTCCGAATTTCGGACGTACCTATTGACAGTGCCGTATTCTCCAACCTTTACATAATATTATGTATTTATGCATATGCAGGTGTGAGAAAAATATTTTTTTTATTTTCCCGATTTACATATTTACGGAGCAAAGTATGTGATTTTCCGATAGTTTTGTCAGGAATTTAACAGAGTCCCGTATGTAGTTAGTCACCATCTTCCTAGGATGAAAAGAATCAGCAACAGGAATGTAGTGGAGAGTATATGGGGGTATACGCCGTATACCTTCTGGATTTTTTAAAGAAGCACCGTATACCCTCTGTTTCTCAAATAAAGCTATAGCGTATACTCTAGCCATGAACGTCATGATTCTAGCTTATACCCTTTGCCGATAGCGTATACTTTCTGTTTTTTTTACGTCTTCAACACTGATAAGCAGGATATCATTCAAGCCAATGCCGAGCGTTTGAATTTCGGAGGTACGTGTTGACAGTTTTTATTTTCCAAATATATGTATAATATTTATGCAGGTTTGAGAGTATATTTTTTTATGTTACAGATCCGCACATTTATGGAGAGATAGATGTATTCGACAGTTTTCTGAGCAAATAGCAGAGTTGCATCTGTACATACCCGCCGTTTTCCTATGAAGATTCAGCAGTGCGATGGCGATTGTTCGGAATTCGAAGACACGTATTGACATTGCGTATTCTCGAATCGTTACATATTACACTGTTAAAAATTTGGTTCAACATTGAACCAATTTTTGGTGCTGCAGTAGCTGCCCCCATAAAATGGTGAAACATTGTTCCAACATTTGGTTTTAAGATTGAACCATAAATTGGTGAAACGTTTAATCGTAAATTCATGAAACGTTCAACCACAAATTGGTAAAAAGTTAAACCATAAATTGGTGAAAAGTTAAGCCGTAAATTGGTTAAACGTTGACCAAAAATTGGTGAAAAGTTAACCATAAATTTGTGAAACGTTTAACCGTAAATTCATGAAACGTCTAACCACAAATTGGTGAAAAGTTAAACCATAAATTGGTGAAAAGTTAAGCCCTAAATTGGTTAAAAGTTGACCATAAATTGGTGAAAAGTTAACCATAAATTGGTGAAAAGTTAAACCATAAATTGGTTAAACGTTGACCAGAAATTGGTAAAATGTTGATGAAGCAATGATTTTGCTCTCCTCCCCCTCTCCCTCCATTGGTAAAATATTTTTATTTTTTTCTAAGATGTTCTAACTGTTTTAATATAATTTAAGGTGAAATATTTACGGTCTTTCCGACTAATTTTTGTTGGAAGATAATTTACAGGATCAGAAACCTAGGTTTATTTAGCAAATTTTACTATAGCATAAATACCGGGTGTCCCAAAAAGGACTGACTGATTTTAAAATTCAATAACTTGCAAACGGTGACAGATAATAAAAAAATTCTTGCATGAGGGTTATGCATAAGGTCAAAAGTTTTGTTACAGTGATTTTCAATTTTAGTTCGATTTACAAACAATAGATGGCGCTGTAAGCAATAGTCGCTAAATTCAGGCTCGATTTTTGGTACTTCGTGGCCCGGATAATACATTTCCATCTCCTCTTTCTGCATGGAACAAGATAAAGGACCAAAAATCGAGCCTGTATTTAGCGACTATTGCTTACAGCGCCATCTATTGTTTGTAAATCGAACTAAAATTGAAAATCACTGTAATAAAACTTTTGACCTTATGCATAACCCTCCTGCAAGAATTTTTTTAATATCTGTCACCGTTTGCAAGTTATTGAATTTTAAAATCAGTCAGTCCTTTTTGGGACACCCGGTATGTATATATGCATATATAAATCATACGATAACACCATTGGTGCCTTACATATCTTACACTATAATTTACATATTAAAATATGTAAGAAAAACTACGATGATGTTATGAGGGTCTTATACATAACTTCTTAAACTGGTATAATAGAAATGCATTTAGAATTTGCTAAATAAAGCTAAGTTTCTGGTCTTGTATGACGCATGCAAGTAATCTTTAAACAAAAATCAATCAGAGGAAGAGTAAATATAAATCCGGAATTACATTCAAACAATGAAAACATTTTTAAAAAGAACCCATATCTGAAGGTGGGGTGTGAGCAAAAAACATTTCTAATCAACCCACATCTTTTTTAATCAATTCTAAGCATGTTCTAAATATTAAAAATATGTAATTTTTTATATGTGTGGTGATTTGTCATTGTTTTATTAAAAGTGAACATCAACATAGATTTTTAATTTTTATATTATACGGAATATGTATATAATTTTCTTTTAAACATATTTCTTAATTATGTTTATTTATGGAACTCACAATAAACCATACTTAATTTATTTTTTTTACTCCCGTATACATTGTATTTTATGAATATAAGGTAAATGCATTTTATATCTTTTAATAACTGATACAGAATGTCGCTATTTAAATGTTTTGATGTTACTCAATTTTGAAAATTCAAAATCATAAACCGCCGAAAAATACTTACATACAATTTAAAAAAATAGATATACCAATTTAAAAGACACTAAAAATAATAATTCGTATTTTATAATTATGCTATTAAGCAACAACAAAATCTACAATAGATTAATAAAATGCGTTATCAGATGTAACAACCCTTCAAAAATCTTATCAAAATAAATCTGAAACATTGGGTATGAAGATTTTATATTTCAAATAATAATTTGAAAAATCATTATTTAAAAAAAAATCTTTCACAAGTTTCACCTCTTAAATTAAAAGCTAAAATATTTATAAGAAAATTTTCCCCAGTATAATGTTCAATCTACAACATTTTCGTATTATCATAATCATTGAATATCATATTTCAAACCAAAATGTTAATAATAATAAATATTAATTCATTTACTGTTAGTGTTTATAATTAGGAAAGAGTAAAAACCCCCAAAAATCTAACATGAATAAAGAGAATCTCAAATCACTAAAATTAGTATTTACATCTGCTATGAACAAAGCTATAAATCAAGATATCTCTGTGTCAGCATTTTAAACCTTAGATATTCCACTCTTTTATTTGGCTTTCGTTTTATGACTAATTAAAATATTTCACATCCCAGTATTTAATAGGAAGAATGAACTAATTACACTCATTTTTTTATTCACAAAGACCGAACGAATGAAGTCCTGATTAGTGTTTGCTTTGAACTGTTTGTTATTTGATAAAACAATTATATTTCAAACCGATACATAAAGAAGGAATATAACAGATAATCGCTTGTGAAATAAAGACAACGATAAATCTTTTTCTATAAAGCATGAACACTATTCACTTTTTCAGAAGATACAAAATCTACAGGAATGAAAGATTAAAATTAAGTAACACTTACCTTTACGTTTCACAAATAATCATTTTAATACTCGTTTCTTTGAATCCTCCAATGGCGGACGAAATTCTTTAGCGACGACCTAGACAAAGACAAGCTGTTCTGATTTGGTGATTAGTAGTTCGAATACATGGTTCAATTTATTACCAAAATGTAGTTTAATTCAGCGTAATTTCCAAGATTACACCATGAAATAGAGTTTTTGAAAATTAAGAAGTACCATATTTTGGTGCTTTTCATTATTTTACTCCATATATTGGTTCAACGTTGAGCGGAAATTTTTAGCAGTGTATATACATAAGCAGGTTATTGAAAAATATATCTACTTTTTTCTATCTTCAGTAGAAGAAAGTATTGTAATTGAAATATTTTTCAACTTCCGATTTTCGAAAGATTTACACGTTTTAGGGTTCAGAGACCCAAAAAACATGTTTATAGCAAATGGCTGTTTGTCCGTGTGTATGTGTGTCGCCTCTGTACAATCGAAAAGTGCATGAAGTTATGCATAAAATCGAACCAAACGTTTTGTGTACGTTTTTGGCAATGGTCAGCAGATCCTGCTTGAATATGAAAATATCCACTGAATGGGTTGCTGTAATAGCACTTTTTGTGCCATTTTCATTATTGTACCATCGAAAAGTGTCTAAGGTTTTCATATTTATGTTTTTGGATATGAGGGACTTACTTAATTTTAAAATATTCCTCTGGAAGGGGGCACTGTAATAACGATTTTTGTATAATTTTCTCGATTTTTCGTAGTTCTATTGTGCATGGGACGGGAACTTCGCATCCTGCTATGCCGGCTCTTCGTAAACAGCTAATGTACAACAGAATAACGAAAAACTATTGATTTTAATAAATATCATGATAGAGATTAACTCATTTTTATTCAGATTCATAGACTGAAGTAGAAATTTATGATGAAAATCAAAGTTGGTATAATTATTGAACTAATAATATTGATGAAGTATTAACATTTGTAACTACTCTTTGAAATATTAAGATGTATGAGATAGTAGAAAGTTTTGGGATTGACACATCCAACGAGTTCACATTTTCAGGTTCAAACAATTATGGAGGTACGTATATTAAACTCTGACAGTTTTTTGAGTAAACTGGGAGAGTCCCGGCTGTAGACAGACGAAATAAGTATCTAGTATATTATTATTATTATTCATGTAATATGCATGTTACGTTAAGTTACGTTACAATACCTGGCTTTTTTCATAAGTTGCTCCACAGAGATAACTATTAAATCTTGAAAAAAATATTTATCATGCGCGCATGCGCAGATAAAAAACATTTCATACAATTGATCCTATTTCAACAAATTTTTAATATAGTTACATTTCAATTGCAAAATATTATTTCAATTATATCAAATTTTCTGAAACTGGCATTACATTGGGTAGAAAACCTTGCATGATATAAACAAAAAACATGAAGAATTTTTGAAATTTTTAAAAAGTCGATATATCTCCATGAATAAAAGTGCTATTCTTACAAAAATGAATACGCATATAGTACAATATTCATATATTCGTAGGTTATAGCGATAAATCATTTCGTGCATTTTACTTTACAGAGTGATCCCAAATATTATTTTTCCTTGATTTTTTGTTGGATCCCTAATTGTCCTTATGATCAAATTACCGTTGGTAAATATAAAGCCAAACATATTTTTCATAATCCTGAATTTCCAGAAAAATCCGACATCTTTAAATATTCAACAAAATGTGTAAAACTGAAAGTGTCCGGTGTTTAATGGCTGTATAGTGTGTATCACATAGAAATCTGTGTATATTTACGAGAATTACAGTGTGGACAGGTGGGTGTTCTGACAGATAGACAAAGCGAAGTGAAACATTTTAAAACTACGTTGGAGCATGTTAAAAAAAAATAAATAGAAAGGAACTTTCTTACTTATGCATAACAAGATGTATTTTGATTGTTTCGCAAAAAGTGGAAAAACAGGAAAAACTTAAGGCTGTTCTTAACTGCTCTGTTCAACAAGCGCAAAACATTTCGGCACATTTACGAATTCATTTTTTAACGGAAAGATATAAAATTGGAAGGCCTTAGTAGGGAAGCGATTTGGAATCGAACTGTGTTTTCCATTATTTTCATCCATAAATTACCGATTGAGTTATAAGCGATTTGGATCACGTGACAAAGACGTTTTTTACCCTTCCTTGTGTGGTTATTCTTCTTTCGCGCGGAAATTCGGTTTAAAACGCCCACTTTGACACCATTTTCTGAAAAATCTATTGCATTTGAAAACCCCCGCAAAAAACAGCTCGATTACATTATTTGTGAACAACAACACCTCCTAGTTTCATTCATTTCCGAACAAAAATAAATTAAAACTTATATCACAAAATTGCCCTTTTGGATTTGAGAACAGCCTTAAACAGGAAATCTTGAAGGAAACAGTCGTTACTTCTCATTCAAACCGGCAAGTACATTCTGAAAATCTTTCACTATCGTCCCGTTCGGGCCATCGCAGGTTTGAATCAGCAGACTTCGGTACCAAACTCTGTATTTCATAGAAAGAGAGCTGGATAAACCCATAAACTAGTCAGATGAGTCTATACAAAACTTGCTTCTATTTCAGACTTCTTCTATATCATATTCTTTTTTATGTTAATACTTCGAAAAGCGTAATTTTTTAAAAATTCGTAATGAACTCTAATTAACAGGTAAAAAAGACAGATTTTTCTTAATCTACGAAAATGTAGAATAATCAAGAACGCAAATATATAATAACCCGTTCCGAGTCGCTCAAGATTCCAAAAAGTGTTCTTTTATATTTAGAAACCTCAGAAAACAGTTTATTTTCGAAATTTAAAAAAGAATTTACAAAAATAATTTTTTATTCGCTGCCCGTCATTTTCGGAAACGTTTCCTGGTAGCTTTTACAATGCATTCATCAGTTCTCGGAACCAGGGAAATCGGTTTTTATCTTTCCTCAAGTGAACATTTGCAGCTGCATAACTGAATTTGTGTATGCAATTGTAACAAAATAATGTTAATTTTCATATTAATGTTCATGCTGTTAATATTGTATGCTTGTCTGTTAAACATATTTTCTGGATATCAAAATATTTACCAGAGAATTGACAGCATCCGAAAAAGTGATATTTGTGAAAACTGATAATTGCACTGTAAAAGTTACTCAGAAACGTTTCCGAAAGTGACGGGCAGCTAATAAAAATTTATTTTTATAAATTCGCCTTTAAATTTTAAAAATAATATTTTTCTGGGGGTTTTAAAGGTAAAGGATTGCTTTTGGACGTCTTCGGTGACTTGGAAGAGGTTATTGTATATTTTCGTTCTTGATTATAGTACTTTTTGTTGACAAGAAACATCTGTTAATTTTTACAGTCTAGGCAGATTCAACCCAAATTGGACAATTGCGTAATTCAGTATGATTTTTTTTGCAACAACTAATGCTCCCATCCCGAAAACAGAACAAAATTCGTTAACACAGCGCAACCAAAATCTCTACGATAGCTAATTTTGTTCTATTTTCAATCTTCGAGAAGGAGATATACATTTATAACAGGAACTTGACGTCCATAGTCAAAGAAATAGGACGTTTGATTCAATTATATCCATAACTTCATACACTCTCCAATGATGCAATAGAAAAAGCTCATCTAAATTCGGTATTACAGTGCCACCTTAGGTCAATTTCATCCAAAATTTTATATAAACCTCGGCTACATTAGATCTAAATGTAGAATTTTATCAAAAAATATTTATCCATTCTTCCCTTAAATTGAAAACTATTGAGACAATCGCACGAAAATCGTTATCGCAACCCCTCCTTCCGGAGAAATATTTCTATTTTCACTGAGATCTGCTGGCCATAAGAGTCGTATATATATATGAAATTTAGTTCAAATATATGCATAACGTGTGACACTTTTCGATGATAGAATAATGAAAGTGGCAATAAAATCTCTATCGCAGCGCCCCCTTCCGGCAGAATACCCCCTATTTATGTGGAATCTTAAGTCTGAGCACGAAGTTTGGTTTAATTCTATGCATATCTTCATGCACTTTTTGATGATACAAAGCAGCTACACAGACAGACAGACATTTTATAAAAATATGTTTTTCGGGATCTCTGATCCGTAAACTGTGTAAATCAGTCAAAAACCGGAAATAAAAAAAAGTTTCGATTACAATATTTTCCTCTATTATAGATAGAAAAAAGTAAAAATGAAGATATCTGAGGTGAAAATAAAAATCGTTAATTGTCCTTTCGATTCATATTTTTTTTAATTTTGTGTTTCTGAAGTTAGAGAGGATGGGGAGAAGAAAGTACAACTATCTAACATTACACATATGAAACAAAAAATAGAAAGGCTTTTTTATAGCTTTTTCAAATTTTTAATCAGTATCTTATAATGTGTAATGTACATTACATGTCAAATTAAAAAATATTTTTGAAGCCTTTTTTTTTGTGCAAGACTGGTAGATTAGCTTAACAAAATTTTTATTAAAGCCTATTTAACCTCCTGAGACCTGGCATCCATTTAAATGGATGTTTTGCTTTCTCCTTCTATTGCATTAAATTTCCTTGTAGCAATCTAAAACCAGTTTGGAATGGTAATGAATGAACCAAAAATCAACATTCAGCTTTTGGATTTTGGCAACGGTAACTACTTTGTTTACAAAATGGCGTAATAAATGAGTCATGTTGGAATTCTACGTTCTGCTGGTAAGTTTCGTTTTTATGTTATTTTAATTTGTTTAAACATTTTTTTTTGCACTTTTAATAGCAGATGTTAATACTTACCTTATGTTTCTTATAATAAATTCTAATTTTTCCCATACTTTTAGCATTTTTAAAATTATTTTAAAGGGAGTTATTGCCTGAACATCCATTTAGACATATGTGCTGTAAAACAAAATTAAAAAATCGAAATTTATTAATTTCTTTAAAAACATCATTTTTGAAGGCTATTTGTTGAAAAAACTCATATTAAAAAAAATATATGCATTATATTTTGCTCGGGTCTCAGGAGGTTAAAGAAGTACTGTCGAAAATATTTCTTTCTATCTCGTTTTCAGACAAATAAAGTGCAGCATACTCTGAAAGTAAGAGGCATGAATAGGGTGATGCAGCTACAAATTGTTCATGTTGCGATGTTTTCACATATTTCTTCTCACTTATATATGCAAAAAGATGCGTTTTCTTAGGAATTCCATTGCGGGAAGGATCTTTGGGACTATCTTACACATGAAAGGATTTTTATCAAACCAGAAACAGATGTTTTCACCATGCTTGGCGTATAAATCGTGGAGATTTTTACACATGTTACAGTGGACATTTCGCTAAACTAAGTGTGTAAGTGCATACACATTTAATTTTCTATCTGCAATTATTTATTGTATTATTGCGAGTAATTATTTTATGTAAATACACAATGAAATGTATTGTTACTTTTCTCTCCAGTTTTTCATTTCAATGTCATGAAATAATATCATCATCATTAATATCATTAAAAAAAAGTAATAATATGACATTAGCACATTAATTATGACTTTTTTTATAATGTAGATATTAAGAACATTTGGATGACTGCTAAAGGAATATTGTGTGGAATATACTTTTGAAATACATTATTATGTATTGGAGTTTCGATAAAAAAATTTGGAAGAAATTTCTCAAACTTTGATTATTCTTCTGTATGAGCTTTAAGATACTTTTTAGCATAACATTTACAGAAATCTTTCTTAGCATATTTCGCAGCTGAATGATTCTTCTTTTGTATGAATATCATGATGTATTTTTACATCACCTCATCGAAGAAATTCTGTTCAGTATTCTTTTGAATGTATAAGGAGATGTTTAGTTAGGTTACAATTTTCAGAAAATGCTTTGAAACATATTTCACAAGCAAATGGTTTTTCTTTTGTATGCACACGGAGATGTCTTTTTAGATTTCCACTTTCAGAAAATCTTTTAGAACATATTTCACAAACAAATGTTTTTTCTTTTGTATGTATACGGAGATGTTGTTTTAAACCACAACGTAGAGAGAATCCTTTCAAACATATTTTGCAAACAAATGGTTTTTCATTTTTATGTACACTGCGATGTTTTTTTAGAGAATCACTTAGAGAAAATCCTTTAAAACATATTTCACAAACAAATGGTTTTTCATTTGTATGCACACGGATATGACTTTTTAGAGCAGCACGTAGAGAGAATCCTTTTGAACATATTTCACAAACAAATGTCCTGTCATTTGTGTGGATTAGTTGAACATGTGTGTTTAGAGATTGTTGAGAAGAAAATCCTTTTGAACATATTTCACAAATGAATGGTTTTTGTTTTGTATGTACTTGAAGGTGTCTTTTAAGACTGTGGTTAAGAGAAAATCCTTTTAAACATATTTCACAAATAAATGGTTTCTCTTGAGTATGAACCAGGAGGTGTCGTTTTAGATGACCACTTTCAGAGAAACATTTTGAACATTTTCCACAAACAAATGGCCTCTCATTTGTATGAGTACGAATATGTACTTTAAGATTACCATTTTCAGAAAATCCTTTTGAACATATTCCACAGACAAATGGTTTCTCATTTGTGTGAATTCGAAGGTGTTTTATAAGAAGACCTTTTTGGGAGAATTCTTTTGCACATATTTCACAAACAAATCGCATGTCTTTTGTATGTGTTTGAAAATGCTCTTTAATGTGGTCGTTTCGACAAAATCCTTTGGAACATAGTTTACAAACAAATGTTTTCTCATTTGTTTGAGACTGAAGCTGAGCCAATGACATTTTCTTTATACAAAAGTTGGCATTTCACGTAAGAAAAATTACTTTGGGAATGTGTATAGAGAAAACCTCATGAAAACGGCGTTTATGTGTTTCAATATGATTGATATGTCTTTGGATCTGAAATAAATAATTTCTCATTAAGAATTTTCATATAAACTAACGTGAAATTTTGTAATTACTCAAATATCACTTTTTTTGTATTTAATTATTTTTTAATTGTTATAACTTAATGTAATCAAGAAAAATTGAGTGTTGAGGAGTTTTGGCTTTCAGCATTTTTCTAAAGAGATATTCTTCTATACTTCTTAGATAAAAAATTGCAGCATTAAATAATTAATGTAGCTTCTCCTACATGTGTTTGCTTTCATACTAAAGCAAAATAGTACAATATATCAGAAACAAAAATACCAGTATCCAGTTACTCTTGCTTACCCTATATGCATTTTTCAAACAAATTTATAATTGCACAAAAAGAGATATATTTACACACTGTTATTTCATAGACTCATTACATATTTCAAAAAAATGTTTACCAGTCAGACCCCAAAAGAAAATCAGATAAATCAAAACATAAAATTAGAATATTTCTATATTATACGGGCACTACAAAATAGATACAAAGTACTTTCTTGGATTAAAAAAATACATATAAAAAAGACATTACGTAACTAAGATTTAATAGATTGTTATACCGAGTTTTATTTTTATAATTTCATAAATTTATTATTTTTTTATTAATGGAAACTACTTAGCTTGTATGGAAGGGAATTTTATAACAAAAAAAAAACTGGTCATTTGATCTGATTTTATTTTGCAAATTCTATAAATACTGTGAAATAATTTCAAATATACCTCTCCACACTCCCAATTTTCTTATCCTTTTCACATAAGTTCCGATTATAAGCCCCCTTAAAATCATCACAATTTCCCGTCTGCTAAAGGGGGCTTACTTTCGGTACTTTATAGGATATATTTTACAAGTACTTTGAAAACAAAAGAAACGAGACATACTTTAAGAGCAATACACAGAAAAAATAAGTTTAAAATTCTAATTTCCTAAGAAGGTACTTCAAAAATTCCAATGCGCATACATGCGCAGATGTTCAATCAAAGTGAGGGGAATTCGTGATTTCACTAACCAACACTGTTAAGGATTATTCAAAAGATTTAAATATTGCAACTCTGAATCATTCAAATGGAAATGGATGGTGGAAAAAGGACACAGAAAGGTAATGGTGTAAAAGCATATTTTTAATTACTGGACCTTTCCAAGCACTTTGTGAGAATATTACTACTGTAATTTCCGGCCTATAATCTGCCAAAAAAGTGAAAATTTTTGCGATGCGGATAACCTGCTGATTCTTTTTTCTCTTTTGAAAAAAAAAAACGAAAATTTTTAAAATGCTCTTAGTTTGGTTTGCTACTTTTCTAATAGATGGCAGCACCATACATTCGCTTAATCTGGCTTGTTGCTTACGTGCACTTGGTACTCATTACGTGCAGCGCATGCTCTGTAACAAGCTAGCTTACAGAAGAAGGAAAGAAAAAGATTTTTGAACAGTAAGCGCTTTTTGCTGCCATCGCCATTTCTTTAGTGATAGCTTAAGTGCATCTTTGAAAACATGGCTTGCAAAAAACGTACGAGGTATACTGCCGAATTCAAAATACGTACAATTTGTAGAAAATGCAGAAAAAATGGGAAACAGTGACTTTAATATTCTATTATATAAAATTATATTCGATTACATTCGATTCACCAATAGTGCAGATTATAGGACGGTGCGGATTTTCTGCTAACTTTTTTCTGGTGTGAAGAAAAATTGCATATGCGAATTATGTGTCGCTGCGGATTATAGGCCGGAAATTACAGTATGTTTGCCTAAATTCATTTTTTTGCAAAATGAAGTGAACCGATTTCATTTAAACTTTGAGCTGTGTATTTCTTTTTTAACAATTGGTTTCTGGAAATTTTTTCTCAACTTCTTTTTTTTTTCCTTTCTTTGTTTTATTTTGTTAATCTGTAAAGAGTTAATTTTTCAGTGAGGAAGGGATTTCTATAGATAGAAATATTGACTTAAAATGCAGGTTATGTTTATTGTAAGTGTATAATGAAACTGGCTACTGATTATTTAAATAATGTGGCAACTCACTCATTAAAAGGTTTTATATATACATGTTATATTATTTTACTTAGAACCTACACACACAATAGAATTTAATTTCACAGCAGAAAATAAAATCAAATAGTTACTCTCTACTAGCCCCCCACCCCCTCCAAAATAAAATAAAATAAAATAAAAGTAAATAATAAATAAAAAGTGATTTCAAAATAATTTAAAAGAAAAATATTGATAAATAAAATTTGTATATATAGTATGTAGATATGTTTAAAAATTCAATTAATTATTTTGGCAAAATTTAAAACAAGAAAATTTGAAGAATGCTGCAAAGACTTTTTTTCTTATTTTTTAACATTACATAGCTTAAAATTCCTTTATTCTTCATAATATAGTAATGAAAAATGTTTAACATTTGAATGAAATGATTTGCCTTTCTTATTTTAAATTTAAAATATTGCATATTTTTTTATTTATATTGAACGCTTATTATTTTATTCTTTTCTGGATATTTTTTCATAACATAAAGTTAAATTTTTGAGGTGGGGGGAGAGGGAGAGAAACTTTAAATTAAACGGCTGTTATTATTTTAGAGACCCAATATTCTGAGATATATTTTAGAAATGGATTTGTTTGTTAATTAATTTTTATATACGGTAGAATTCCTCAAATCCCAGGGGCGTAGCTACCGTGGAGCAGTTGGAGCAAACTGCTCCAGGCGCACGAATCCTAAGGGCGCAAAATTAGAAAAAGCGAAATAAAGATTTCTTACTATATTTACATATTTTTTCATTATTAATCAGACATTATAGATTAATCTTGTTACAATCAGCGTATTTCTAGGATATTTTACCTTGTGTTCAACCTCATCTATTTCGATTTAAAACATGTTTTCATACACAGTTGAAAGAAATTACTTCTATTCATCAAGCTTTAATTTTAATTCATACCATATTGCAGCCTCAAGTAACTTCTTCAACACCGTTTCAGCATGCCTGTTTTTTTTCTGCAACTTTTCTGTAGACGACTGTTGAAGATTTTCAGATATTAAAGTAATCAAAACTTATTTAACAGGTCTCTCATCGGCCACTTTACTAGCTACTACACTATTTCCAAACAGTAATCTTTCTGGTACATTTGTATTAAAAATGTTTTTGACATTTATCATGATGATTACGGTACGGAAATAATGGTAACCAAACAATTCACAGCAGAGAAACCTATATGTACGATGTAACAGTAATAATTTGCGATAATTATTTTACGATTTGGAAAAAAAATTAGCCAGACAAGTCGAAGAAAATTATTGACCATTTTACAAATGAAAACCAATAAACGAAAATTTTGAAGATTTTTTGTTTTGTTTTGTGGAAACATGCATCAATACAGATTACAAAACAATAATAAGACCCGGATTTAAACATATTCTACATCAGCCCACGGCGACAAAATTTAGATGTGTGGGGGGGGGGAGGGGGGAGGAGGAAACAGCAACTTAAATTGTGTGCGTATTGTTCTTGAGATTTTGAAAATATTGCAAATGTCAAATGCAGAATCGATAAGCTTCAAAAAGAGAGAAAAGTTAAGTACCAAATTCAGTGTTCCTTAGGGCCTGATTATAGCCTATGCAGAATTACACCACTTTTTTCTAACAGTAATTATCCACATCAAACCTTATTTGATCGCAAAATTTTAGGATTAAATAAGGCAAAACATATTTTTCGAACATAGTAATGTGAGTTTGCTTAGGCCATAATCAGGCTGTGTCTACTCCCCCGACACACACGCACACTCCACCACTATCTGATAGCACATATTAGTAGTCAATGAATTTTTGATTAAAAAAAAGGAAAAAAAAGTTTGGAGTTACTCCATTCAACTTTCTGAACAGTTTACAGAAATACTGTTTGTTCAAAAGAGAATGAATAAAAACTTAGTTCCTAGTTTTATGTAGAGAGGCAAAGTATTTCCACTGGTGATAAGGGTGTCGTGTTTAGAAAACGTGCACTTTCATTCATAAAGCTTAAACATTTTTCTAATGACATAATTTTCAACAAATTTTAATTCTGCCAATGCCGAAACAAGGTCTATAAATTAAAAAAAGAAAAAAAGTAGAATTTTACTAAATTAAGTCACGTTCTGGCAGACTAAGACTGGCCCGCCGGGCAACTGACCTGCGGGTCGGCGCGCCCTAAACCAGGTAAAGCTGCTCCCTCCATCAGGTGAAGCTAATAGTTTTAAAATTTGCTATAAGCATTAGATATGAAAAGTCTTAAATCATTTAATAATTTTTAACAAAATCACTTATTTGAAGCATTTTTTATTAATGATTTTTATTTCTCTTTGCAAGGCAGAAGAATTGACTTTTTTTTTTTTCTTGAAAGTTTCTTTGCTTCAGAGGACCATTTAAATCTTTTAAAACTTAACATATATATTCTGTAATTTTGTCTACGACCAATAGCGACATGGATTTTCAGCCTGTCTTGTACCAAAGAGTGTGGCCTCTCTTTAAAAAAAAAAAAAAAAAAAAAATATATATATACATATTTTATTTTATTTAGGTTTTTTTGTAAATCCATTTATTAAGCATTTGTTTGAAATGAGTATAGGTTTCGTGTATTCGTACAAAATGCTGTGATTGTAACTTCCTCTATAATAAATTTTGTTATATTGATTTTTGCGCTTTGTACAAAAATATTTATAAAGAATGTTTTCGGCAAAGAAAATATTAAGTCAAACATTCTTTTTTGTAAAACAATACATTTTAATATGAAAAACGGGCCTTTTCAATATTGTCTATAAATGTGATAATCAGAACGGCGGCGGTCAGCAATTTTATATATACGTTGGAAATGGACTGTTTTTTTTTTTTTTTTTTTTAAACCAATTTTTCACACAGTATTTCAGACAAAATCATGTTAAAGATGTATGACAAGACGTTTTTCTCCCTTCGTTGACTGTTTTTTCTGCTTTCGTCGGGAAATTCCGTTGAAAATGCCAACTTTGACAGTGTTTTCTGTAAGATCTATTGTGTTTACAAAAAATACGGAAAACGTCTTTCGATTACAAAGTTTCTGAATAACAACACTTGCCAATTTAATGCCTTCTCGAGCAAAAATTAATTAAAACGTATGTTATAAAGTTGCTCCTTTTGATTTAAGAAGAGCCTTAAGAAATAAAATCCTACACATTTCAAGTTCATTTAAGAATATTATCACGGGCATGGGCAACAGCGGGTGGGTCAGCTAGTCTATACTAATAAAAGAAAGTTTCGCTCTTTGTGTGGTGGCTAACGAAATCTACTCCACGTAGAAGTCTGAAAATTTTGGGTGAGGGTAGTCCAAGACCGGTCCTGATACGCCTGGAGCTGAGATTTTTAATTGTTTATGACCGCCCCCCCCCCCCCCCCCCAGAGCATCTTTCAGTTTTTATAGCCTGAATTGCTCATAACTTGCCCCCTTTTTATCCGATCTTCTGCGTTTTGGGGGCCCTTTTCCCATTTAGTTATTCTCCGTTTCTACATTCCAGTTAAGATCGTGGGCCCCTTGGATTTTTTGTGCGCCATGCGTTTTTCACCCCCCTAATATTGTCAACCTCTCTATGTATAATTTTAAAATTGAGAGCTGGACTCCTCTCCCCGGGCCAGCACCCTCACATTTTTATTGGGCATCTCTAGTATTCTTTTTAAAGAATTTTCCCCACTTTTTTTCGTGCTTCTTTAAAATTTTATTCGAATGATTAATACATATCCTATGCTTAGCTTCGACTTATTGAGATCTAAAGTGCCAAGTACTAGAACCTTTTAACGTGTTTTCATCTTAAGGCCCTGTTCTCAACTATCTGTTGACCCCTTCTGGACCTCCAATTATATCTCCCTTAAAAAATGGTCTGATTCACTAACTTTTTTTTGTAACAACATCTTAGGAAATCCAGCTACTAGACGAACGAGAAAAAAATTTTTTAGACTTCAGATACCACAAAATTTGATTATTAATCGCCTTCTTGGGGCTCTTGGTGCAGCTTATTTAAAAATGATCCGATTCTCTTGCAATTTTTTTAACGTTGTTCTAGCGTCCTTTGACTACTATATAAAATACTAAAAAATTTCCTTATGCCCAACAACATTCCAGTTGAGACCATGGACCCCTGAGGCTTGATACAGGGCCATTTGAAGTTTTTGTACCCTAAATTGTTAATAAATTGCCTCCTTTTAATCCGATCTTCGTTTTGAGGGCTCTTTTTTCATTTAGTTTTTCTTCCACTTCTACATTTCAGTTAAGACACTGGCCCCCTAGGGTAACTTCTTGTGCGCCATGCATTTTTCACCCTCTAATTGTGTCACACTCTTATTGCATAACTTCAAAATTGAGCTCGGACTTCCCTCCCCAAGACAACACCTTCATATTTTTTTGGGGGACCCTAGGGCCCTTTTTTAAGCATTTCTTTGAAAAAATTTTCTAATGATTAGTACTTACACCCTGTACTTAATTTCGACTAACTGAAAATCTAAATCGCTAAGTACCAGGACGTTGGTAACATGTTTTCATCTTAGGCCCTTCTCTCAATTATCAGTTGGCTCCTTTTGTCTCCCTATTATAGCTCTCTTTAAAATGGTCCGATTCAATAGGATTTTTTTCCTAACAACTTCTAACGTCCTCCAGCTACTACATGAATAACAAAAAATTACTCACACTTCAGCTACCACCAATTTTGAATATTAATCGCCTCCTTAGAGTCCTTGGTGCAGTTTCTTTAAAAATTATCCGATTGTCTTGCAATTTTCTTTAGCATAGTTCGGGGGTCCCCTGGCTACTTTATGAACGACTAAAAAATTTCCTTATACTCCAGCTACCACCTTTTTCGAATATCAATCTTCTTTTCGGCATCAACTTACGTTTACTCACTGCAGCCGGGAATTAAAATTCACGTTACTGTTAAAGGTAAGTGGTTAACTTTAGAGGGGTGGAATTTCTTCCGTAAATTAAATATCGCGTTAATGTTAAAGGTAATTCGTTAAATTTACAGGGGGTGGGAGCCACAAGCACCTTCCACTGCTTGGGGGTGCATTCTTTCCTCGGGTTCTAGGGGCTCGATTTCAACGGGAATTGGTTCATTCAACCTAGATAACGATTCACCTACTTTCTGTATTATAAAGTTTGTCTTAGACTTCAGCTACCAACATTTTCGAACATTAATGGTGCATTCTAGTCTCGGGTTCAATATGCCCGATTTCGGTGGTAATTAGATAATTAAACTTAGATTACTTACTATTCAGCTACTTTGTGCATTATGAAAGTTTATCTTAGAATTCTGTTATTACCATTTTGGAACATTAACGACGCATTCTTTTCTCGGTTGTTATGGGCTCTATTTCAACGGAAATTGGTCCCTTCAACTGAGCTTACGATTGTTTTAACCCTTTCAGGGGCGGTGATGCCGTCACGGCATCACATAATTTTAATCCCTATTTGCCACATTGGCCCCAGTTTTATGGAATGAAAACTTCACTTTTATTAAATAAGCGAAAATGTAGCTTTACTTGTTTACAAATAAATTTTCTTGCAAATACTGTTGTCATTTAATTATTTCAACAGTTTACACACACAAATGCCTTGCCCCTGAAATGGTTAAAGATTATAATTCCACCGCCAGGATTCGCATTCTTATCTCGCGTTCTATGAGCTCGATTACTACGGGATTTGACTGATTCAACTTGGTTTTCGATTGTCTCCGGCGCATAGGGAACACTCCTGGCATACACTGCCTTTGGTAGCGGGTACCCAGGACACAAGTTTGTTCAGAAAGAGATTTGTCGGGAACACACGAGACGCTGCCGATGGCAGCCAGTGGGCCACCCCTAAGACCAGGTTTATTTGAACTACTTTCGGAATATATATAATCATACAAACTTGAGTTTTGATTACGTTATTATAACGGGCCCGGGCAGATTAGCTAGTTACATATATATGTATAGATATATGTATATATGTAACTTCAAAACAAAATTACGCAGAACTTTTTTGAGTGACAAGAGGGCACACAAACTTTACTTGCTCCAGGGCGCTGAATATGTAGCTACGCCACTGTCAAATCCACAACCCTAAAATTGGCAACGCTTAAAATCCACACATCATTGCGAACATAAACAAAAAAACTTTCAGTTAAAATGTAAGAGAAAAATTCAAGACTTTATTATTTTTATGTCATTCCGCGCATATTTTAATATGAAATTCTGGTTAATATGACTGAATTCATGCTTCATGAATTAAGTATAAATTTATTTCTGAAAAAATTCAAGATTGTGCTGATCATGGTCTTCTTACGAAATACATTTATGTATTACCATCTTTTTTGGTTATAAAATCTGGATTAACGTGAAATAAAACTTCATTATTTTATGATTTCAGTGTAAATTATTAATGTACTTTTGTAAAGTGAGTGTCATTGAATAATTCAAGAAAAATGTATCTTATCATTTTATGCATTATTAACTATTTACTTGACCTTTACTTTTAATATTTTGATCATTTATTAAATTTTCTCAATTTTTATTATTTTACTTAATTAGTTTTATATTTTACTATGTTACAAGCATTCATTATGATTTCGAATGCATTATTACATTCAAATTACTGTTTAAAAACTGTAAACAAAGCAGTGACCAGAAATCTGCAAAATTGTAAAATATATACTTTTATAAAGCGAGTTGAATAATTGAATCCTTGATCGATCATTGAATAATTGAAGAAAAATGTATCCCATCATTATTATGCATATATAGTTATGCATTATTAATTATTTGCCTGACATTTACTTTTAATATTTTGGTAATTTATTCAATTTCCTTAATTTTTCTTACTTTATTTAATTATTTTAACATTTTACTATACAGTATAACATCTTTAATCCAGGCATTTCGGTACGTAATTTTTAATAAAAGATAATAGATGGTGCCATAGTACAAATATGACAAAATTCAAAAAATTATTAAGAAAAATGAAAAGACTGCCTACTTTACAACTTGTTTTCAATTTTAAAATTGTCAGAATTTTCTAAATTAATATGTAATTAATATAGGTGTCTGTTTTTAAAATTAAGTTGTAAACATTCAGAATTAATGATAATTTTACAATTTTTCTTTCTCCAAAGATAAGAAAATGGTGCCTTAACATCGCAAAATCAGATTTTGTTACTATTATTTCTTTTAAGTATTTAATTTGTGATTTACTTCAATATTTGTAAGTGCTATATATTTAATTTTTATAACATTAGCCTTATATATTACTATTTTAAATATGTTAATGTAACTAAGAAGTTATTTTTTAATTTAATTGCAAGTCTAACTTAAACTTCTCACTATAATTTTTTTGGTTTTAGAATTTTTTTTTTTTCTTTTTGCAATATTTTTCATGATATGTCTGTTATTCTAGTGTTTTTATATTATTTATTGAGTATTTATAAATCATAAATTGTAATTTTTAAAAAATTGTATGGTTACTGCTTTTTGTAATTTACTACAGATGGCGACACTGCATAAAATATACATAATTATTTACAAAACTATATACCTTTTAGAGCATTTTGAATTGATTTTCTCAAAGTTTTTAAATTATGAAGTTCTTTGCATTTTTGTATTGCCATATTAATGATAGATATTAGTATTATTATTTATCTAAATGCATTCTAGTTTGAAAACTTCTGTAATCCAGAATTTTCGATGATCTGAAATTGCTAAAATTTCAAAGATTTTGGATTACAGAAGTTATTGCATACATTCATTATGATTTCGAATGCATTACTACATTCAAACCACTGTTTAAAAAATGTAAACAAAGCAGTGACCAGAAAGCTGCAAAACCTCTGGTCCCAAGCTACGTGGATTTGAGAGAGTCTACTGAATAATATTGCTTTTCTGAATAGGCAACACTTAAAACCAAAGACAAAACATGTTGATAGATTAAATCCACCATACTTCTTGCAAAATAACAACTAAAGAAACACAACCTGCAAAATCACCACAGGATTCACATCCTCAAGTCTAAAAACTTCCTGAAAAACAGTCACATACAGAATTAATAATTAACCTTCCTCTGCGATTTCGAGATTAGCACAGAATTTTTTAATTTTTGTGCACTACTATTTTTATAATTAACGTTTTTTTCTGGATGTAAATTTTAATGTAACTTTGTTACTGAGATGAGAGGCTTAAATGTATGTTTTTTTTATAAACAGTTCACTATTGTAAATATTTTCCTCAAAAGCCTGTCATTATATTATAGATGGCTCGTGGTATTGTTTTTGTAGTTAGCTTTTATATGTAACATTGCTTTCTGAATTGATGACATGCAAAGTTTTAGTTTTTGTTTTAAAAACAAATATTTAGGTTCTATGAAAATCAAAATCTGCAATGAGAAAAAAGATTTCACAATGTTAGTAGTTATTTATCAACCCGCGAACTAGAATAGTAGAAAATAAAATAGGAAAATCACCCAACAAAAAAATGAGTGAAAATCATTGCAAAATGTGTCACAAATTGAATGAATCAATGCCCAAAGGTTTACACTCTATAATTGAAGCAAAGGTCATGCATACGAAATACTAATACTGCTTTTTTACTTTTAAAATTTACTATATTGTAATTCTCACTCTTATGGCGCAAATACTTTTTTTGCAACACAAATGTTGCTGTTTTGTATTTTTTAATATAAATATCAAATCAAGTATTAAGTACGTTTATTTATTAATAAATATTTTCCCTTCGATATTCATTTTGAGTTTATTTATTTGTGGAACAACATATTCACCTGATGTGAAAATACTTTTTGCTCATTGTGCATATTTTCTTGCACATACTTTTAATGTTACATGTTTTAAAGTATATCAAAAAAATATGTCATAAAAATTCGAAAGTTTTCCGAATGTGATATGTTGCCGGCATCAATAAACTTACCTTAAAAACATATTTTGATAAAAGCATCAAATACTGCAATAATCTATTTTTAAGAGAAGCCAAATGAATGATTCAATTTGAAAGAATCAGTCATGACGGAAAACACAGTTAAAAGTATTCGATTATTTAAATAAACCAAATTATCGATTTATTTTTCATATTGGAATTTTTATTCAAAAGTATTTTTTTTTTTTTTTCGCTTCTAAATTGTCGAGCCCCACCCCATGTTCCAGTCTTCTTTGCTCTTTCTAAAAACAAAATCAGTTTGTTTTTGATTTGTAAAACGGCGCATGCGCTTATTCCAAGTAAATCCTATGCTCATTGTATCGAATATGTTTCATTCCCATTGATTCAATCATTTGCCCTCTTTTAAAAGCAGTCTAATAGATTGTTACAGTATCTTATCTTATACTTTTTATCAAAATAAATTGTTTAAGGTAAGTTTATTTATCACATACCTGCCAACCAGACAAAGTTGAAATCTGTAAGATTTTTACGATGTATATTTACTACGTGCTTAAAAATACGTAACACCGAAATTATATGCAATGAAAAATGTATAATTTAAAATTATCTGAATGTTTTATTGTAGCAAAAATATTATTTTATATTACTAAAACTCCCATGAGAAAGTGATCGATATTCTCATACAAGAGATTCCATTATAAACTAAATTTCTTTGACATATGATTCTATGAAAACTTGTTTATATTTCTTCGGTTCTGCTTTTCCAATCTCCATTCATTTCTTTTCATTCAATCAAGAAATAGTACAATTAAAAGAAAATTAGCAAGAATACAAGGTTTAAGTGACACAGTTTCTTAACAATGTACTTTTTATATAAAAATATTTTTTTTTTTTTTAAAAAAGGAATTCAAGAACATCTTTGCATGAATTAGTGTTTAATGTTTAACGCAATTTAACAGTTTCTAAAAGTTATGCTCTCTGAGTCTTGGCGTAATTTTAATGGGCACAGATGCCATATATTAGCGCGATTTTTTTCTGACGCCGATGTCATATACGCAACGGGTACTTAACTGGCACCAAAGAAGTGTCGTTTTCTTGCTTGACATGGTAACCTGGATGTTGTTGTTTATGCTGTTGATGTTTTCGCCAAATTGGCGTAGGAAAAAAATTGCGCCAATATGCGTACATGACATATCTGTGCCTTTTAATGCTCATAAATATATGCAACTTAAAACAATTAAATGGCAGATTGTAGGATATAAGATATTATGCAAAGTTGTATAAAAATAGCTGATGATGAGTCATTGGTCAGCAGATTTTCTAGTACCGTAATTTCGGGTAGATAAGCTGCCCTGGCATATACGTCGCTACGTCTGAAAATGGTAAAAAAAACTGAAATTCCATCGTATAAGCTGCACTTATTGAAAGTGGTGTACATACTACTATAGACGCCATATTGAAGATTTTCGTGCTTTTTTTAAACCCATTTTAAAAAATTAGAATTTTAAATTTAATTCAAATGATGAAAATAAATAAATAACTTTTTGTTTGTGAATTTATCCAATTGCATCACACATTTCAGTCTTGGATCAGCAAGTAGAAATATATTTGGTGGAATTCTTATTATAAAACATAACGCTAGAATTACAAATAACACTATTTTTTATTCGTATCCATCAATTAAATAACACAACGTAAAATTCTGAAAATAACTAATGATAAATAATCATTTTGGCAACATGAACTATTGGCAAAAGTTGGGAGGGACGTATAAAGAGAATTTTTTTGAAAATCTCTTCACTACTAACTGTAAATATTAATATCAATTAACAGAATTTAATTGGTACTCGATTTGATATATTCTGTAAATATTTAAAATAAAATGTTCTAAGAAAGTTTTAAAATAAACAAAAATTAAATACATACGTTCATTATTGAAAATTAAAAGAAAATTATTCACAAATGTGCACACTTAAAGAAAACAAGAGAATCTACTTTCTTTTCTATTTAAACGCTGCGATTATGCAAAAATGAGTATAAAAAGGATTCCTTAAATGTGTCAGCAACTTCACTTTGTGTAAATGCAGTAAAAAGAAATTATTGAGCTGCAAGCAAACAGAAAAAATAATTAAAAAAAAAAAAAACGAAAAGCAAAAGCCGTTTTTTCTTAGCTATTAAATAAAAAAAAAAATCTCCATTATTAATTGTCCGATTTTGTTTAAATTTTCAGCAAGTTGCAAGAACAGTAAATTAAGCTGTCTAACAAAATTTTATTAAAATATAATATGTTATTAGAAAATTACAGCACTCCCCAAAACCCCTAGTTTATAAAAAGAAAGAGAGCTATCTGCAGTTTGTTTATTCAACTCCTCTGTGGTGTTGGGGTGGAGCGGGAAGTTGAACGTTATCAGAATGAGATCAATATCTTTGAGTAATACGTTTCGTTATGCAGAAAGAAACCATGCATAGATTTTTTTCGGCTTAGATGTGTCCCAGGGTCGGCCATCTTGGATTTTTTTCATGCATGATAACTCCTTTTTCGCCAAATAGTAATGTCGCCAATGGTTAAATATTGTTGATAGGTTAATATAATGTTGAAAAAACTGGAATATAATAATTATAACTATTAATAAAAAAATAATTTTTAATTCAAGTCAAGAAAAAAATCCAAGATGGCAGACCCCGGGATAATAACACATCTGTTCCTTTTTTTCTTTTTTAATGAAATAAAAAAACAAAACCTACCTAAAACGGGAAAATTAAAAAACGGCATAAAAAAGGAAGACTTGACCTAATACATTGATGACTGGAAGCTTCATATATTTTAATTCTAATAAAATCACTCAAGTATGTATTTATAACTAAAGAAACAAACATGCAATTTCATTTTCTTTTGATTGGAGTAAAAGATAAATAAATTTGATATTCACTCTGTTAACACCTGCTCCTTCTCAAACAGAATGATCAACCTAGTGACCCTTGCCCTATGCCCTTGATACGCACATTGGTCAATGCTGATATGTTGTTTGTTTCAGTTCTGTTTTGTTAAAAAGAACTTTGAATGCAGTAGGAAAATAAGAAAACAAGATGACTTTTTTTCGTGTCTTTTTGACAAAATTCTTTTTTTTTTTCTGCGAACGTTCGACAAAATTGGCCATATTTTCTGCGATCGATAGACAAAATTGAATTTTTTTTGTGATTATTTGTCAAAATTCAGGCTTTTTTTCCTTGATGCACTGACAAAATAAACTATTTATTTTCTCAATCTTTTGATGAAATTTGTGATATTTTTCCTTGATTGTTTATCGAAACTCTGATTTTTTTTTTTTTTCCACAACCGATTGACAAAATTTCTGATTTATCCAAGTGACCGATAACAAATTTGATTTTTTATTCTGCAATTGATTATTGAACTTTTTTACAGTGATCAATTGAAGAAAATCTTTAGTTGTTTCGTAAGATATGTGATGAAATTCATATTTTTCCACAGTCGTTTGAATAACACTTTTTTTCCCACAGCCGACTCAAGAAAGGATTTTGTTAAATTCCAAAAAAATAAAAATTGCAGATGTACGCACTTAAAAAAAAAAAAAAAAAAGCAATTTAACAAATTACAACGACCATTTGAAAAATGATTTTTTCAAAGACTAAAATTTAAGACATAACAAATAGCACGGAGTTGATCATACATTACGTACGCCATGAATTAAACATTAATAGTGTTATTACACGTAAAAATTGCAAGCGATGGAAATTGCCTGCGACTTGTATGTATTATCCACCTGAAACTTGTGTATTATCCAAGCATTTCATTGGCTGTTCCGGAAAAGACTTTTCCATCGTCAGATTTCCAAGAAATCTGATAACCAATTTTAAATGAAATTTCATTCTTAAACTTCTAAACATCCCGCAATATTACTTTTTACACCGTCGTATAGAGAAAAAAATGTACTTTTAAATGCAATTTGTTTGAAAGCTGTATCTCAATTTGTTTTTGAGATAATTTTTTTTGTAGTTTTTATAACTTTTCTGTCATAGTGGCAACAGATCTCTGTTGAAAGTAAAGGGAAATACATATTACTGTATAGACCAATCAGAAAATGAATAAAATGCAGATTAAACCAATAAAAATGTTCAGATATGATTTTGATTTCACATCCTGACGAGAACAATAACCGTTTTTCCAAATGGTTAAAAATCTTGTAAGAATCGAGCAACTTTACACGTTATCTCAAAGAACCCACAACCACCCCCCCCCCCCTCTTCAAGAAACTCTTGAAATGGCACCAAACCTTCTGAGAAAAGAATTTGTCATTTGCAGAAACACGATTTACTCCTATTTTAACATCCATTAAGAAGGTTTTCTGTTAAGAAGTTTGTTTTCTTTTCCTGTTTTTTTTCTGGGACTTTTTTTTTTATGTCTGCTTTAAAGTTTTGGAATCGAATGACTTAAATTTTTGGAAAATTTGGAATAGAATCACTCCTATATTATCTATGGTGTCCTATTTTTTAACTTATTGTGTTTTAATTTGTATATTTAATTTCAGTATAAGAGTTATGTTTTAGATTATCATTCCTATTTTATTATTTAATTTGACAATTTGATTGTCGTTTATTTGCACTAGGAAGAAAAAATGCATAATAAATACTATTATGTTGTTATAAAAAGTATTTTTTAACAGAACTCCAAAATCCTGAAAATTCAAAAATCCGGAATCGCCGCCGATTCCCGATTTTTGAGGTTCAACTGTACTATGTTTACATCGTTTAAATTTGAAAAGTTGCAAAATACAGCTAATTAGCAAAAAAAAAATTAAGCTTTTTCATATCTCTATAGCCTGCAATTTTTAAAAGACAAGCTAGAAATTCACTTGCCCTATCAAAAAATTCATTCACTCGTGACAAGTAAAATTATGTCTTTCCACACCCCTGTTTGTATCTAGCATCAATTTGACAAGTTTTGGCAATAAATGATAATAAGGATGGCAGTTTTATTTCCAGCAGTTTGTTTTTCCCAGCAGAATGAATATAATATAAATATACTGTATCAATCACTATATTACAGTCAACTCCCTCTAATCCTCACAGCTTGGGACCACAGGTTGTGCAGATTATAGCTCATTACTTTGTTTACATTTTTTTCCCCTCTAATTCTACAGTAATTAGTAATGCATAAATTAATTGGTAAAAAAGAAAGATGATGTAACACATTGTGTTATTTAATTAAAAAATGCGTTATCTTTAACGAAAATATATTTAAATTTTATAATACAATTTCTTCTGTTTGTTTTTATAATTTTCAAACACAGTATCAAGTGTCATTGTTTGAGAACTTTTGGTCCAGTATTTTTTTTTTTTTTTTTTTTTTTTTTTTTTGCAGTCTGTAGTCATTATTTTTTGTTCTGAAACAAAACTCTATTTCCGAAGAAAATGCAGATATTTACAGTACCTTAAAAATGGCTGTAATGATTTTGACTGAATTTTGTATCTTACCGTTTTCGGCCGCAAGACCATTGGGCTAGGTCACATGTTCAAGAAAATTTAATTAGTGGATCATTGTGGATCAGGGTCAAGCTAATTACATAGGCGTAACCAGCCTTTTGAACGGGGGGGTGCCCAGACTTTTTAACCTGAACATGTTGGATACAAGCAATATCTTATATAGTAAAACCTGCTAAAACGAATCCCATAAAACCGATCGAATTTCCGTTTTAGACAGTTTTCCATATTAGAAGGTATAATTGTGTGGTATTTCTTTTAAAAAGGGCTCAAAAGCAATTTTTGTTTGCGTGAGGAGGGTTGAGAAGGGGTTCAAAACATTAAAACTAAATCTAATGGTAAAAAAAAAAAAGATATGTAAATGTCCTTGCAGCAGTGATATAAGACAGTGACTAAGTGTGGTCACAACTGTAAAACCTTTTGGCACCCTAACTTCTTATAAAGATTAAAAAATGCCTTTAATCATGCTGGAAACTTCTATAGGCACAGGGAAACACTGCATGAGATCTAAAATTATCTCAGTCAAAGTCTTGTAGATGAAATTTTGCCGGATGATAAATCTCAGATAATACATGCGGTACATCAGTACATGCGCACGAAATTTTTTCAGAGTGTGACTCCATGACTTCTTAGGGATCACCGGAGGGATCCAAGAAATTTTGGAGGAAAGTCTATATAAATAATTATTATTATATTATAAATAATTATAATATTCATTAATAGCGTAATTTCCTGCCTATAATCTGCGGCTCAAACAATCATGTTTCGACCCAGAAATTTTATTTCATTATTTAAGTTAAATATTTATCGCGATTTAATAAGTTACGTTTTATGAAACAAGATTTCTGGGTCTGAACCTAATTGTTTGATCCGCAGATTATAGACCGGAAATTACGGTAATTCAGGTTTTTTACCCCAGAACGTGTCGAATATATTAGGTAAAGCAGGTCATGATAATATACACTAAATTTTATCAAGATGATAAAAATTATACTATCATGTTGCGACTGCAATAATAAAGTTAGGTGCTTATATGTCTCTGTGTGTGTGTACGCGCGCGCGCTGAGCTCTGAAAAAAACAATGCAGCCTGCACCCCCTAAGATTTGACAGGACCTGTATGCCTGAACTCATGCATATGGAAGACAATTTCTGTAATTTTTCAATTAATTTTTTATGCGATTTTTTTCGCATTTTGCGGCAATTTTTTTCAAATAAGTAAAAAAGAATCTGATTTCAATATTTTACCCAGTAAACTGTGTCTTCTTTTCAATAAAGTGTTTTCGAGATTTTTACAGCAATTTTTAACAATTTTTTTAATGCTATCTTTAGAGGGTTTTTATCGCATTTCACGGTGTGTTTTTTTTATATTCCTAAAACGAATCCGGTTTAAATCTTTTACCCAATTAGTTAATTTCGTTCCCTGCTGTTTTATAATCTTTTCCGAATTTTTAATGCACTTTCTAGCGGGGATTTTCGTGCTTTGAGGCGATTTTTGACATTTTTTGAAAAAGAAAAAACTCTGGTAATTTTTTCAATTGCCGTGATTAAATTCGAATTGAAATAATGTCAAATCAGCTCCTATAAGAAAGCTGAAAATTTAATTTTGCTCGAAATAAAAAGCGCAATAATTCAAGATTCCCTTGTTTCGAGACAGAAGAGGTCGTAGCTTGCTCGGGAGTACGTTGCCGAAGGCAGCCCCCCCCCCCCAAATCCTAAATTTGTTTAATTCTATGTTCGTTTTAAAAAAACCAATCACTTCTCTAGTAATGAAGTTTTTTTTCAGGGACAAAGTTTGAAATAACGCGCGGGATCGTGCGATTTGTGCACAAAAAAAGAAAGTCTCTTATAATAAAAAATGCTGTGCAGTATTTCTCCCTTCAACTTCTTTCACAGACCTGTGATTCTTCAGTAAATATTTAAAAAAAATTGGCTCCCCGATTTTTATTTCTTTTATGGAATTTCTGAAAATCAATTCGTGAATCAGTCCTGGAAAAAAATTGAGAATTTCTTCAAACGATCGTGGAAAAATATCGGGAATTTCAATAAAAGAGTGCAGAAAGTAATCGCTAATTTCGTTTAAAGATTGCGCAAAAAAATTACGAATTTCGATAAAGGATTGACGAAATTTTTTTTCAAATTTCGTCAAAATGTTGCAGAAAAGAGTAGAGAATTTTGCTAATTGGTATGGAAAGATATCGAGAATTTTTCCGAACGGTCGCGCAATACTATCCCGAATTTCGACAAATGATCTCCCTGTAAAAATATCAGTTTCGTCAATCGGTCGCAACAGAAAATAAATTTCGTCAAAGGATAGCGGAAAAAACGAGAATTTCGTCAACGGATCACAGAAAGAAAGCGCGAATTTTGTCAAAAGATTACGGAAAGAAAAAGCGAATTTCACCAAAAGATTGTAGAAAGAAAACGCGAATTTCATCGAAGGTTCGCGTACTAAAGAAATGCCAATTCCGTCAAAATATTGCGATAAAAAATGCGAATTTCGTCAAAAGATAGCGGTAAAAAACACAAATTTTGTCAAAGGTAAGTGGCGAAAAGAGCGGATTTCGACAAAAAATCGCGTAGAAAGACGTGAATTTCGTTACACGATTTTGGGGGAAAATTGTAGATATCATGAAATGATCACAGAATAAAATCGCGAATTTGTCAAAATTTACTGCACCCCCCCTTTACCTCGGCTAATCGAAATTTGGAATTATCGTTTCACATTTGCATCCCGTTTCAAATTATTTTTTGTTTCTTTCTGGACTTTAAACTACCAAAGCAAAGAGACAAATACTTTCTATCCTCAACAAGAAATTGCGTTAATTTCTCATGAAATTGCAGAAACATGCAATAGAAAGAACGGCGTTAAAAACATCTCCCACAGACAAAGGACGTCAAAGTGGGATTATAAAGCCACCTTTTTGAATTACTATGACTAATACAGATTCTTGCAAATATTCTAGTTTTAAAAAAGATAAACGACATAATTTTCTTAAAAAAAAAAAAAAAAAAAAAAAATGTGTGGTTTTTTTTTTTTTTTTTTTTTTTTTTTTCTTTAGCACATTTCAAAACTTAGCCGTTTAGTTTTCTGAACTAAACTAATGGAACTCTGCTTTCACTGCTTCTTCTTTTTTCTTTTGTAGATTTCGATTTTTTTAAATAATTGTGCTCGAGTCTGCGGAAACGGGGGGGTGCCCGGGCACCCAGGGCACCCCCCCTGGTTACGCCTATGAATTATATAAAAAAAAAATGACTCGAACGATTTTGCCTAGCTTTTGTATCTTACTGTTTTCAGGCATGATACCATTGGGCTAAGTCACATATTCGAGAAGATTCAAGTAGTGTGTCATTTTTGGGTCGCTACAGGTCAGTGCATTTCAATGGGAATAAAGGTTGAAACAGTTATTGATTTTTTGAACAATGAGCTCTAAACGAATTCACAAAGTCGGCAACATTTCAACAAATTTGGTGAAATTTGACAAAATGTTGGCGACATTGGCGAGATTTGGTGGAAAAATCACCTTTCTACCAATGTCAAAATACTTGCTTGGAGCCAAGTGAAAGAAAGGGTCTCTAAGTTTGCGAGTTTTTGCTAAATTTTGACTTTTGGCGAAAAAGTTTACTTTAAGAATCTGAAGAAATTTTCCAGAAATTCTCAGTTTGAGCCAATATACATCATTTAACCAATCAGAGTCCATAAAATGTTCTTGAACAGAAATGATGTTGTTCCATATACAATGAATACCCGTGGAAGAAATACAACTGTCTGATCAACATCGATGTTTTATTGAGTTGAACATAAGGCTCTTTTTAACCAAGCTTAGCTTGGTCTTCTCCACTAGTTAATTAATAATTATGTATATTGATATATATGTACTATTGTAAATGCTTGTCCTAGGACGGTGGGTAAAAATTGTGTTTTTCACTTAAAATTTGAAAAAACTGATAAAAATAATTGACAATATGGAAGTGTTTAGATGAGCAAAGTTCGGCTAGTTTGTGTTCTAATAAACACACTATTAGCATATACAATAATTCTGGGTAAACCAGGCTTTCCGGCTATTATACCATAACAAAATTAAGATTTCTTAATAAAACAAAAAATGAACAAATATGCAATAAAACTGTGTCGTTAAAAAAAGTCTGCTGTGCTGCAACTGTTGAAATAATACTAATAATTAATAATTTTTTTAAATAACACTTTGAAATTGTATCTTTATCCCCCCACCCCCACCCCCCGTCGCTTCAAAAAAACAATAAATTTTAAAGAAATAAAAGTCTCAGTGTGTTTTAAATCTGCCAATAAACTTGTAAGCAAAAGATGAAAGTTATTTTTATTCAAGGATAAGTTTTATAAATGCCTTTTAGTGTTTCGTAACCGTAATGTTTTTATATATCTATGTAGTTTTAAAATTTTTGTAATACAAAGAAGAATCAAACATAGTTAATGCCTATTTCTAATAACTGTACAAAATGTTTTTTGCTTGAAAAAGATGTTACATTAAAAAATATTCAGACTAAAATTAGCCGCTCCCTTTTCAACTTATTTAAATGAATTTGACTAAATGACTTTAAATATATGCCTCTTCAAACTTTAGTTTTATCAGACATATAAATGTTTATTTATTATTATTTAAATATTTTTAGTAATGTTTAATGTAATTTTTTTTTTATCAATGTAATTTTGTTATTTTATACAACTAATTATTATAAAATTATAGACTATTATGTGTATTTACATAATATTTTGCAAATAACAGATAAGCTATACAAAATTTTTAGAGAATGGAAAACTCATATGTTAGCTTTATAGTTTATAATTTTAGTATGTATTGATCTCTTCACAATCAGATTTTCTTTTTCATTTAAATATAAATAATAGTTTAAATGAAAAATATAAATAAAAATAATAGTCTAAATGCAATACATAAATAATTTTTTATGCTAAAATAAATATTAAAAATAATATTCATAGTTATTTATTTAAATTTAATTCTTTCACATTAAATTATTTTAAAATACACGTAAGACATTCTGGTGATATTGTAACCCCCGCCCCTTCTTTGTTTTGCAATCAGAAATCAATGAGAAATTTCGAAAGCGAAGGCGATAGTCTTTTTATTTTTGCTTACACTCACCTGACTATCAGTTATTCTTAAGTATAACACAACTAATTTTTTTAGTAAATAAATAAGTAACAAACAGTTCTAGGAATATTGAGCTAAACTTTAAACAGACATACATTAAAGTTACTACAATTAAAAACAGGCATTAACTATTTTTTCTTCGGTACTTTTCGGTTAGCCAGGCGCCAGTGTTATATAATATATATACATACATATTAGTATATATACATATATATATCTGTATATGTTGTATTTATACACGCACATATATATATATGCATATAAATATGCCTATATACGTACATGCATATATACATATATGTGTATATATAACACTGGCACTCGACTAACCGAAAAATACCTTTTCTTCTTTGTATTACAACTCTTAAAAACTACATACATATTTGAAAAATTAAGATTGTTGGAAAACAATGAAAAGCATTCGTAAAACTTACCTGTCAATAAAAATAGCAATTGTTATCCTTCTTGTTTATGAATTTTATGCAGTTTTTTATGAATTTAATGTTGGTAAATTGTACTTAATGTTTTACTGTATCAAAAGAAAATAATCGTATCCGTCTAACGAACAACATGTATTGAACTTTGAAAACGACCGCCAAAGAATCTTTTGAAACCGTTTCGACCTTGTCCATTGTAGAGAACCTGTTTCTCTAGTACATTCTAGTTGTGGGGGTGCGGGTGGGAGCATGTTTCTTCTTTGTACGATCTTTGGGTATGTTCTTGTTGACGGATAGGGAGACCGTAGTTGAATGGTTTACAGAAGTTGATTTGCGTCGAGAGAAGAATACCTCCATGGTTTAATTTTTTTTCAATGAATCAAGTGAATGACTCGCTACCGCTTGTTTACGTTTTACGCTAATGTATGCTTTTAACTCGATTTCTGAAATGGTTTTTCAACAGTGCAAATGATTGAAATTTTGTTAGTTTTGAATCTTTTAAAGAAAATTATGTTGAACTGAAGGGATTTCGGGTAGAAAAGATTTGTATTTATGCAAATAAGTTTTCTTTTATACATCTGAAATTGAAATTAAGCCTAACGTGGCTCCATCTTTTTGGAGATTGGCAAAATCGATGGGTTTGCCCCGGATGCGTTACAATGCATTTTATTATATAGAGATTAATTACTTTAAAAACATTTTGGACATTTTCGTTTTGTTTTCTGCCGAAAGTAGGAAGATTACCGAAATTTGGTTTCAAACTTAAAAACCTGTTTCGGTCTATCCTTAATGGTAACTAAAGCAAGTAGCATTGCTGTTATATTCTTAGAGTGCTGCAATACTTTCTGTATTTCGTTCAAATTGGAATATTATGTTAATTAGAGAAGTTAACATGAGTTAACTTCATGACTAACATGAGTTAAACTAACATGAGGTAACTAACATGAGTTAACATGAGAGAAGTTAACATGTTTGGAAGTTTTATTTTTATTTTTTTAATCTTATTCTTAATAGCTAGTATTTTAAAGTATTT
Organism: Maratus speciosus; assembly: GCA_963932465.1. Classification (NCBI taxonomy): domain Eukaryota; kingdom Metazoa; phylum Arthropoda; class Arachnida; order Araneae; family Salticidae; genus Maratus; species Maratus speciosus. Next base: position 9,192,060 of record OZ010800.1, read on the forward strand.
CATTACAAAATATGACTTAGATTATAATTTCAAATCATTTTCATTTATAATGATAAGGGTGTATCAAACATTAATGTTAGGTTTAAAAGTGATTTTTTTAATAATTGGCAAATTTAGTTGATGAAGACCAAAGATTATATTAGTCTCTATATTAATATGTTTCATAATTATGTTTGTTTTTGCAATAGTTAACTGGGGGAGGGGACATTATTTAATCACTGCAGCATTTTACCTTTCAAACATTACTTTTTACATAAATTATTTTCAAATTTATCTTATAATTTTTTTTCCGAGTTAGAATTAAATAAAATCATCATTTTTTAATATAAAAAAGTGATGTATTAAAATAACATGGTATGCATAATAGTGACTTGTAATCTGTGTTACTGCAAAGAAAGAAGAGGGGGGGGGGGGCAGCAAAATTTTTTGAGGTATACCAGTTGCTTCTACTTGGTTAAAAACGTCTTTCTGTTAATGCTTTAAATATTGGAATACTATTTCAATTTTGGATAAAAATTGCTTAGTGGTGCCATTTATTAATTAAAATATAAACAAAAGTGTCTAATAGCACCATTTAAAGGACTATAGAGATATGTATCAGTTTTATTTTTGCCCTCTTCTTCAAATTAATATTTAATCGTTAAAATTATTTTTTTATTTTAATAATAAATAAAATGCTAATAAAATTTGTGTATCTAAACAAATTATATCATATGTAAAGACTCCATATTTATTAGATGTCAAAAAATAATTTTAAGACCCTGTTTTCATTTAAGTTATGCTAGGAGCCTTATGTGCAGTCGAGGTGATCAAAAGGCTTAACATCATTTATAAAAGCAAAGCTATTTAATGGAAATTACTACTTTTGAAACAGTATTAGAAACATGCATAACATGAAATGTGTCATCATTTTTCAAACCTTTTATTTTTAAAAGAGTTTTGCTTTGTTATGTTTATGCTTTTGTTTTTAAATTGGATGGGAAGAAATTTCCCCTAATATAGGGATAATCTCTCAAACAGTAGAAAGAGCAATAACATGGACCAGGGACATAAAACAAAAAAAGCCCTCATAGGAGCTAAAGTCCACCCCATCAAATGAAGGTAATCTTTTAAATCGGATGACCTATCCTAAAGTCTGTTTATTATTTTGTATTTTCTATGTCTGATAATTACTTTTTAAAAACCATCTCTGTACATTTAAATATATATATGTAACTATTGATTATATATCTAATATGTAAATTTCTGGATATAGGGTCTTAAGAGGCTACTTCAGTCACCCAAAAAGACCCGTTCGCTAATCCTATGTAAGAAATTGATAAAGATATCTCGTTTGCATTTCAATATTTTTAAATGATTTTTTTTGCATTGGATAGCTGAGGTCAATCTGTACAGAGGCCGTTTTTTACTTTTTCGATTTTAATTGCAGTTTTTTTTTTTATGGGGATGTTTTCACTTTTGAAACAGGTGCCAAATTAAAAGCATTGTAATAAAAAAAATCTGTGAGCAAAGCCAAAAAAATAAAAAACGGCCTTCGTACAGATTGATCTCAGCTATCCAATGCAAAAAAAAAATCATTTAAAAATACTGAAATGCAGCCGAGATATCTTTATCAATTTCTTACATAGGATTAGCATTAGCGAACGGGTCTTTTCGCTTGACTGAAGTAACTTCTTAATGCCAACTCTGCATTGTTATTTTATGATCATATATTTAATTCGTCAGCACACGCACCTACATTTGTAGATTAGGGTAGATTTTATACCAGCACGTGTGCTGAGGGTAGTGTGTAAAAAAAAAAAAAAAGATTTTTTTATTTAAATTGGATTTTTATGATTTTTTCTCCCAGCGTTCAAATACTGAATAGCTATCAAGAGTTTTAGGTTTCCAAAACAATTAAACCACTAATAACTTTCGTCTCTATGTCTTTACATAATCTATGTCTTTACACTTTAATTATTAAAATTATAATTATTAGTTAGCAATTACAGAAATTATAAAAACTGCAAATTAGCAGTTTCATTAGGTAGTATCATACAATAATGTTATATACATTAATATTGTAATAATTATGTAAAACTTTATAAATAGTAGTGATTTTTAACATTTATTAAAATTATTAACTGTATTTTATATTAAATAGTTACTATACTTCAAATTAATAATTATTAAACAATTCTCTAATTAGAAACATATTATACATTTTTAAGCTTTAATTATTAAAATGGTAATTAATAATGTAGTTTCATTTTAGAAAGAAAAAAGGACAGGATGCTAGTTCCAAAAAAGGCTCTATTTCATGAGGAAATATATTAGTAATGTGTTTAGTAATGATATAAGGAAAAAAAAAAGAATAATTTTTAGTATGGTAAATAAAGTGTCCTTAGTTTTTTATAATTTTATGAATAACAAAATGAAAAATACAATTAAATAATATATTTTAATAATATCTTGTTTTCTCTAAAGAAATAAAGTTCTATTATTTTTGCAAGATCTTGGCCACAGGAATTTAGAAATACTGTTGAATGGGTAAGTTTTTTACAAGAAATCTCTTGCTATAACTACAGGTGAATTTCAACTATTTTTTTAAGACAGGGGGTATTTTGCCAATTTCAAAAGGGCGATAGCATTAAAAAAGTTGCCTAGAAGAAACAGTATAAGCAATTACATAATTAATAAAAACTGAAAATAAGTAATTTCATTAGTTAGTAGCACAAAAAACAAAACTAACAAATATTATTTGCAGCTCATTTTGCATTTGTATTTAGGAAAAGTACCGTAATCAACTAAAATCTAAACTTACACACATGTATGTGTATGCTAATAAAAAAAAAATTATGAAAATAAGTTAAACCCATTCACATACATTAAATATAAGTTAGCCACTTATATCTGAAATCCTCAAAATATTTAAGTAACAGCATTATTACCTCTCAGTGTGGATTATTAGCCTTCAATGGTTCAATTTTTTTTCTTTTTAAGAAAAGTTTTGATGCCTTTTCAATCCCTAATTATTTTTTTTAATTTAGTATGTATGAGTTACAAAGTTAAAACATTTATTGCTGTGCTTAGTATTTTTATACCAATTATTTCTTTTTCTCTTATGCATTCATTTACAATTTAGCTGTTGAGCAGATGTCATTCTTTCATTCTTCTTTAACTTGAGATTGCTATTAATTACTATTTATTCTTTTACTTGTAGAAATGTATTACACTTGCTATGAGTATTTTACATAAAATAATGCATAAATTGGTTACCTAAAGAAAATTATGACATTGCAAATTATATTAGATTTAAATATCATTCTTAAATGAAACTTTTAATTTAGGTAAAAACAAAAGCAATGCTTTTTACAAACTCAACTGTTTTTAATTTTTTAGAATACTCATGAATTAAGCTTAGAAACAATTATTTAAAGGTCTTTTTTTGTTGATTCATAAGTCAAAATACCTGTAGAAACTTTCAATTTATGTTCATTTTAGATTTTAATACTTTTTTTTACATTTTAAACATTTAGAAAATTTTTGATTTAAATCAATGATTTTTTTTTTTAAATTGGTTGATTAAAATCATGATTTAATTGCTGATTTAAATCAACTGATTAAAATCGTTGACACCCTAGCTGACGGGTTAATATTTGAGCCTGCACTTTCAATTTCGTATCTTAATATTTTTACACATAAGATTTCATTTAGTTCAAACAGATTTAATTCATAAATTGTAAACATGAAATGCAATTGTGCATGCACTGATATTGAAAGACTTTTTTTCTTCAAGAACATCTTATTATAAAAATAGTGCTTCCGCTACCATCCATCTGTTTTCTCGGTGTTTTAATAGTCATACTCTCCAAGTATCTTAAATATTCCATTTAAAATAATTAAAATTTTTATTTCATGAAAATGTCATTAATAATTAGTTCGAAAACTTAATTATTCTAATAGATTGTTTATTAATAACTGATAATTCAAATTGTTCAGTTTATTTGAAATTGACTAGTATATGAGCATTCCCATAACGCAAGCCTGCATTGGTTCTGGTTTTTAACTTTTGATAATTGATTTTTATGCATTTTTTAGTGCTAAATACGAAAATGACCTTTATTTATAATAGGGATGCAGCAAATATTCGGTATTCAGCCATGTTACCGAATATTTGGTTTGGCCGAATATCAAATTATTCGGTATGCTGAATATCAAAATATTCGACCGAACTGAATACTTAAAGAAAGCTTTTAAAACATATTTTTAAAAAACTTTATACAACTTTTATGTCAACTTATAAAGATATTCAGAATAATTAGAAACAGAATCATATTTAAATAAAAGGGAATGTTTTTACATTATTTATTTGCTGTTTGTTGAAAATGATCGCCCACTCCAGACACTGATCTAGGATGCATTTAAAAACTTCCTTGCTTAATCAAAGTGAGTAGAACAGTTATTCTTGCACTGAGTTGCCACCATATAAAATTTGAATAGGTTATATTATTTATTTACTTTTACTTTAGTCTCTTCCTGACAAACGAATAATATATGATCCTGTGCAATTTTTCTTCCAATTTTTTCACATTTTCTCTTTGATCTTAAAATGTTTGTTTTAGAATTTAAGAAAATTTTATTCATTTGTTTCAATTTACAGAAGAAGCTATGAAATTAAAAATTTTATTAATTGAAAAAGTTTTATAACTATCCTCTTCTTAAACAACTCAAAGCAGATTTTTTTTCAGCATAAGGTTTACTTGAAAAAAGCTCTTGTTTGCCAAAATAAACGTTTCTGTTTTAAATATTATGTAAAATTTTATAGTATCGAATTTTCGCTAATTTTTTACTTTTTAACTTTGAAAAATACGATTTGCGAAAAAACCTGATGTGATGTTTAAAAATGAAGGTCATTTTCAGATTCAGCGCTACAAAATACATAAGAACGAATTATCAGAAGCTTAGAAACACACAAATTTTACAGGCTAGTGTAATTTGTAAATTGTTGTATCAATTATATGAGTCATTTTTGGTTTTGTTTGTGATACTGATCTTTGGACATTCTTTTCTCAAATATGGGTGTTTTACCATGCTTTAATAAAGTTTAATTATTTAAAATGAGTGTATTATTCGTAGAACAATAATATATAGACCAATTTTCTTCAATTTGTATGTATATTTTCATTTAGACATATCATCTATTAATATTTAATAAATTTTTATAAATTATTTAGTAAAAAATGTTTGAGTGCATGAAAAATAAATGGTTAATTTGATGAGAATAGGCCGTAAAAACACTATTATTTAATTATAAAGATAACAAGTCTTGTGTAGTTAAAGCTTGTAGTTTATAAGTGACTAAATCATTTTTTAAAAAGCCAGTAGAATTAAACTAAATTGGCTAAAATCCCTACAAATATGATCTAGGCTTATCTGTGACCATGGATCAGAAAATTATATTTTATAATAGTGAACTACAACTCTTTACTGAAAATGTAGTTAACTACAACTACTTGTTTTTAAAAGAAATGACTGCACACTGCTTTACAAATGCAACAAAGTCTTCGCTACTTTCAGATATAAAAAAAGGATACAGTTAATACTCAAAATTGAAGACACAGATTAAATAATAAAGCAACCCTTCGTTATATCATGTAGTGGTGGGCTATATCGATTTTTAAAATCTATTTAATCGATAATGGCCAACTCAATTTAATCAATACTATAAATATTTTTATCAATGTCTCTACAGGTAATATCATTCATTTTTATTTTCCTTCAAAATTTGAAGGTAAAGTTTTCGAATGTGCCAGTATAAAGGACAAAACTGGGGAATTTCATTACAAGGCCACTGGCCAGTAATACCAGTTTTATAAGTGGCCACTTTCTTTAAGCGCTAGTGGCCGCTTTTTTTTATTTAGAAGTACTAAACAGTAAACTTTTATTAAAATTTCTATTAGTATTAATCTAAAATTGAATAGCCCAAATAAATATGTTAATATAAACCTATTGCAACCAGAAAAAGTAGAATCCTTGTTGAAATGCAAGAAAATTTTACCCTTTCTTTGTAAAAATGTGGCCATAAGGTGGTCACTGACAAACAATTTTTTAATAGCCACTTTTTCTCAGGTAGTGGCCTTGTGGCCAGTGGCTAGTGCTAATTTTGCCCTTTATGCCAGTACCAAAAATTTTCTTCTGTATCTCATACATGTTAATACTTCAAAATTCGCTGATTTAAATGATAATCTATGCTCATCATGAGAATTCAAAAGTACAGATTCGTTGAATTATATGCATCTGAAAAGTAGATTAAGCATTGCATTTTCCAAACAAGTCATTGAACTTCGTCACCCACACTCTTAGATGCCTGCAACCGAAATTTCAAATTCAAAGATCATAAAAGCGACACCTGTTGGGCAGTATACACTCAAGTCTAATAAGGATCTATAAATGTGAAAGTGTACCAGAATATTAAGTTTGATTAAATTCTGTGCATTAGTTTTTTAAATATGGCTATTGCGAATATCGTAAAAAATGCAGCAAAGCAGTGAAACCTGTTATATGATTTACACAAAAACCTAATAAGCAACAACTTACATCAGTATGTAAAGGGGGGGGGGGAGAGGATTGTACTTTGTGTCAATGTATTAAAAAGAGGGAAACAACATATTTAAAACACAAATGTAAATAATTTTAAAAAGCATATAGATATTTCGAAGCCTCTAAGGCAGGGGGAGCATAAAACTTGTGTTAAAAACTGTGACATCAAGCGTTCTGCTATTGCTAATCACTGCTGGTCCAACAATCATAATTTTAAATTTTCCGAAGCCTCATTAATGTAGAAATGCTCATCAATTTACGATCTTGGCTTTTGGGAAGCCTACCACATATGGAAAAATTCAAACAGCTTAGTTAACGATTTGTCCAGCACGCCCAATTTTTCAAAGTTATGGTTTAATTTTTTTTAATTCGTCCTCCCCCCCACCCATTTTCACCGCATTGTTTGAACTCTCTCGGAGCATCTGAGCGGTTTTTGATTGGTCTCCCCAATGTGCACGTGAGACCGACTCCGTGGCTGTTTGTGAACTTTGTCTTTCATTTTGCCTTGGACGGTCGGGATGTGAGGTGCGCCTTTTAGGCTGTATCTCTCCCCCCCCCCCCTCTTTTATGCCACAGTTTATTTTAATTTTGTCTTTTATTTATATGCACTGATGATGAGGCCTTAGAGGCTTCGAAATAGCTATATGCTTTTTAAAATTATTTACATTTGTGTTTTAAATACGTTGTTTCTCTCTTTTTAATACATCAGTATGTAATAGAATTTTAAGTTTAATCAAATTCTGTGCATCTTCTTGAGATATGATTTCTAAAATCGTGTAAATCCTGAAAAAGTAAAAATTTCAACATAGCAGTGCCACTGGACGATTTATACCGAAACCTAATAAGTAACAACTTATGCCGACGTCTAACTGAATGTAAAGTTTGATGGAAATCTGTGCATTAGTTCTTGAGATAGAGCTATTGCGGAAATCGTGAAAAATGCAGCATAGCAGCGCCACCTACAGGTAGATTTACATCAAAACCTAATCATCAACAACTTATGTCAATGTCTAACTTAATCTGAAGTTTATTGAAAATTCGTGCGTTAGTTCTTGAGATAGATATCTTGTGGAAATCACAAAAAATTCATTATACCAGCGCCACCTATTGGGCGATTTTCACCAAAAATTAATAAGCACCAATTTATATCAAGGTCTATCTGAATCTAAAATTTCAGTAGGTTCCGTGCTTTAGTTCTTGAGATAAAGCGCCCAAAAATTTTTTGTGACTGACAGACAGATAAGCAATTTTTAAAAATAGTCAAATCGTATTCAGGACAGGGCCTTCTAAAATGAATATATGTCAAAATTTTTCGTGAATGCAATACTTTCTTTTTCTAAAGACAGAAGAAAGTTATAAAATTTTTACGATTTGATTCTGCCCGTAACTTAGAATCGAATTGACAGCAATTGCGATTTGATTCAATACCGGTTCTATGTCGATACATACGGGTAGATTCGTTCTTGTTCAATTTACTCCATTTCAAATTACATTGCGGCCGATTCTTCAATTCATCTTTAATCTATCATTTTTATTTTCCTTTAAATCGTCTTTGCTTTCAGTTCTTGGATACGGATATACTTCGATTCAAGTTCTTAATGGGAATAGATCGATATTTCTGTTATTTCATGGAATTATATATTTATTCTTCCAATTTTACTGTTTTAGTGGCAGTTTTGCTGTAAGATTTCGTATAAGGGCTTTTATTTTCTAGGTTAAATTGTTATACTTTTAGTTTAGAAGCATAGTTGTTCGGGTTATTAGTTCATTAAGTTGTATTTTTTCAGGTCATTCCCTCCCATCTCCACCTCTTCCTTATCAGTCTTTACTACAGGGCATTGAAATTATGCATGCAATTTTAAAAATGCCTAATTCTTGTTCTATCTTATTATAATGCCACATTTTAAAACTTTGTTCAAAGATACGTCTAAGTGACCTCTCTGGCCACTAGGGGCTTAGTTGCCCCCTCGGGAGGAACGTTTTACGTCTAAGTCACCTCTAAGGCACAGTAAATATTTTCAGAAAATGCACTTTAGAAAGGGGAGGGGGTCATTTTCGGTTGTGGCTCTTCGAAAACCCATGCAAAGCACCTGAGTTACTGAAAAATAATATGAAATAATATAGATGGTTTTCTTAGCTTTAATGCATCTGTCTGCAGAATTTGCATCTGTATTTCCAATGTGGACATACGGTGTCCATATTGGGAATCGGGCATAGTTTTACTAAATCTTGTAATAAATAAACAAAGAAAACATTTTTAAGCAATGTATGCAATAGCAATCGAAAATATGTTTTATCACCTTTATAAAACACTCCACTTTTCAATATTTACAGAAATTTTACCATATCTAATAAGAATTTAAATTTACCTATAATTACGATCAGCACACCACGAAACAACAAGTTTCCTTAAAAATGGCGAACAGCTCGCTTTTTTGCACTTTCTAGGCTTAATTATCTTTTCAACTGCTTTTCTTCACGGACTTTTAGCGCTATCTCTTGATCAAAATTGTTACTTTTAATGATATTAGGGGTGTCCATATTGAGAGCACTGTCCATATTGGGTACAAGTACCTTATTTTCAGTTTAGATGCCAAGTTATTTGGGTTGCTAGTATATTAAGTTGTACTTTACCAGTTCGTCATCAGTCCCCTTCTCCCCTCTACAAATCTAAATTTTCTTAATTATGGTCCGATTTCAATGGGATCGTTTTTGACGTTCTTCCCAAATCATTTAGTTATGAACTAAACATTGATATTATATCTGCAGCTCTTCTTGAGTGCTATTTATGAACAACAATAAAAAATTTCGGCTTTTTTCCAGTTAAAACATTTCACCTTAGTTTTAAAGCCATGTTACTCAGGTTTCTCATTCGTTAAGTTGTATCTCTAAAGTTTGTGTAATTTATATTTGAAAAATTTCAGTTGTTTACAACCAAACTTACTAAGTTATGGTACTTTGAATTTTACGAAGTTTTGGAGCATTCCGACACTAAAGGATGCTCTGTGTGTTATTAATATTCACCCATGAAAATGCATGCAAAAATGCTTTAAAACTTATTTCTTCAAATAATATATTAAACAATTAGCTGACCTACCTGGCACTGCCCGCGCCCGGGCCCTTTATAATAACCTTAATCAAACCTCAAGTTTCTATGACTTTATATCTTGGAAAAATCTTTCAAATGAGCCTAGTTTTGCAGCCCCCTCTGCCTTTGGCAGCTTAGTGTTGCAAATGAATCTACTACCCAGGTCTCCAATGCCTTCGACAGCATCTAGTGTGTACCCAACAAAAATCTTTCCCAACCTGTGACCAGGATCCCCGCTGCCCAAAGCAGTGTATATGTGGAGTGCTCGGCACGCGCTGTGTACACATGAAAAATAAGTTGATTGATCTAAGCCCCATAGTAATCATAACTAAAAATTTTCAAAAACGAAGAAGATCGAATAAAAAGGAGACAAGTTATTAACAATTTAGGATATAAAAACTTTTACGCCAGGGAATTAAAAAAATTATAATCTGAGCCTCGTCTTTGTCTGGGTCTACCTTTCACCGCTCTCACACAAATTTTCTGCTTTGTATGGGTAGTAGATTTTGCTAGCCATCGCAGACAGGCACACACACACACAGAACAAAACTTTCTTTTATTAGTATAGATTTAAGCAGAGTAACCCCAAGAATTTTGTACCATTATTTTATTTCGTATATATGTATACAGGAAAACGAATAGACTTGAGGATATTGCAATTAAGTATCAAGCTTGTATATAGACCGTAATTAAGAAAGTTATGACTTGGGCGAGGAGAGAGGACGATCTTAAAAAATACAACTTAATAATCTAGCAACTTAAATAACAAGGCTTATAAACTAAAAATATGACAATTTAACCCGGAAAGAAATAGTCCGTCAAACGAAAATTGGCAGTGATTCTGCTGCTAAAACTGTAAAGTCAAAAGAATAAATAAAAATATACTATGAAAGGTGCTATGAAATTAGCACCAGAAGTATCGATCTATCCCGTTATCACGATGCACGATCAAATTTTAATAATTGTGATTTTATTGTTATTTTAATAAAAGTGATTTTTGAACTTTTTCTGATTTTTAATTCGATTTCTTCGTTTCTTCGCGATCTGCTGCAATTTTTTGGCATTCCATTTTTGACCTATGATACTAAAGTAATTTCTGCCCTCATTTCAATAAAGTTTATTCGGATTTCGTATAGGAATTTTCGGATTTCTTGGGAATTTTGTACGTGATTTTTAGTGTATTTTAGCGATTTCCTACCATTTTTCCACATTAGTGAAAGGAATCATCTTTCAATCTTCGAACACAATATATAATTTTTTTTTTCTCTTTTCGAAATTTGTGCAGCGATTTAAAAAATTTTTGCGATATCTTATTATGATTTTCAGGACTTTTTCGCAATTCGTGATGTTTTTTGACGTACCCGGGCAACGCCGGGTAAGTTAGCTAGTAATAATAATAGAATAATATATAAATAATGCCAATACAAAAATTTAAGAAAAATAATTTTTTTCCCAATAATTTGCTTTAAATGAAAATGAACGTTTACCGATGCCAATTGCTATGGCTGGAATACGTCACATCAAGAGGATTAGTGGTAGAAATGCCAGACTGAAAAAGAAAAGAAAATTAATTAAATTTGGAAGATCACAACGAAACATTTGAGGTGGCCCTCTTCTCCTTCTTTTAAAAGGGGGGGGGGGAGGCGGAGTCGTCATCTCTACTTAAGATAACAAGCGGTATCTTTTTAGTAGTAGCGCTTCTTTTATTGTACTGTCTGTTGTACTGTTTTATTGTACTGTTATTGTACTGTCTAATAGACCGGAACGCCCTTTTAAAATGACTAAGTCTGAAAGGAGTCCAAGTTTTCCAAAATTGCCCATCACTAATTTTTATCTCTAGGTGGTGCTACCTATCGTTCTTATCGCTCCTTAATTGTAGTGTTATTGTTTTTCTAGTAGAATATTCTGTTATTCTGTAAAAGCAAGTATTGCTACATATTAATATTTTGAAAAGATTTTCTGTATGCATTTGTAAATAAAATCTTTGTTTATGTTAATTAATAGAACATTTATGGACAAAAATACACAAAGAGGTAATATTTTTCAATCAAAAATTTTGATGTTCTTCTAATAACCAATTGGAATGGTGAATTAAATTAAGGATATAAAAGAAGAAAAATAATTATTAAAAGTAATATAGAAAGAAATGTAAAATGGAAATTTGTGTGAGAAAAATGCAGGATTTATTTTCTGGAATGAAAAAGATCATTGTGAAAATTTCTGAACTAAAGCTGAAAGAGAGAGAAATAACAACAAAAAAGAGTCAAAACGTGTTAGTTTTTGTTTGTTTGTTTCTATATGTGCAAAATATTTACATCATTCAAAGATCCAGTGTTATTAATTTATAATGAATTAAATGCATCGATATTAATTAAACTAGTTCATGCATAAATATTTGTAATATACATATATAATGTTTTTATTACATTTAAAGCATAGATTGTTTGTTAACCAGGATATAACTTATTATAGAAAAGATTATAAAATGAATTTTTTCCTTTAACCAAATATTTTCTGTTTTGTAATTGAATCCCATGAAAAAATCTTTAATATTATTAAATAATGAATCCTTTATTTTTTTTATTTCGATTATGAAGATTTTTTCAACAATCTGTAAATCTATGAGGGATGTAATAGCAAAAATCTGCATTCTAAATGTGTAATAATTTTGATATTCTAAATTGATATGAATCTCTGCATTCTTGTTATATTTTATTCATATTAATGTAAGGAAAGTAGTGATACGTCATTAAAATTCAAATAATGGCTTGCAGAAAGTCAATAAATGAAATTTGAAACACGAGTATCTTATTTTGCTTCTATGTCGTTTGTTGCATAAAAAAGATCCTCTGCGTTTTTTTTTTCAGTTATTGTAATATAAGTATATTTCTGTTTTGGGAAATCGAAGAACTTGCATTTTTATACGAAAATACATTTATTGTTTAATCTTTACTATGGAGTAATAATAAAGTGCATTAAATATTTTTTAAATGTGATAAATTCTACAGTATGGAAAACACTAGTGTATAAAATACAGTTGTATGGTTATTCTAATCTTATGGTATGATATGCTTTATAATACATTACTAAAGCATTGCTCCTGCTGTTTGCATCAGAAAATTATTGTAATCATTTTAAAGTGAAAACAGGTAGGTCAGTATGTAATACAGTATTTTATTCACATTACAAAATAAATTTTATACCTGCGTCTTGTGCATTATCCCATATCTTCAGAACGTATATTTTGTATAATTAAAAAAAAGGGATTTAGCATTATGAGAATAGGAGAAAATGCAGCTTTAAATGTTGTAAAATAAAATGCACCACAAATTGGGTTTGCTTAGACATTGAAATGTTATTTGACCCCTCTAGAAGGAAAATGTTTTAAATTTGTCCTGGATCTACGGTATTCAGAGTATCGATATGATTCACTAATACTCTACAGCACTAACAAGTAACAGAGTACACCCAGGACTAATTTAAAACTTTTTTATTTGCGTTCAAGTAACCTCAAATTAAAGATATTGAAACTTTATTGATGCTCCTAATAATGAAAATAAAAAGTCTTAAATTTCAATAGTTTTCCTTTAAAGCGTATTTACAACTCTAGGTGAAATATAATTGTAAGAATGGTGAGAAAGTTAAAAAGACAAAAGTGGAAAATCTAAAAATTACATATTTAACAACTTTTAATTTACAATCTAAATTTTTAGAACAGGAGTTAAAACAAAAAAAAAATGTGCTTTTGTATAAAATATTTATTAAACAAAATCAAATGGTTGTAATATGTGACAAAACTATTTTTATTTCTTAACAATGAAAATCGAAACATTTTCTACTAAATGTTTTAATTGTCTGAACATTTTTTCAATACATCGATAAATGTTTTTTTTCAGTTTAATTTTTATTCACCTTTTACATAATAAACATAAATGCTATCCTGTTTATAAAAAACATGTAACTAAAAAAATATTAGAGTAGAAAATTTCTGTTACATTGTGCCTATTTAAAGATTGAAAATGGAATTTCGTAAAGTATTTTTAAATTACTAATTTGAAACATTCTTATGCTATATCACTACACGTGTGTTATATCGCAGTACTGAGATTGTTATAATTAATACAATTAGCATAACCACAAACATATGCAAAGTATTTTTATAAAGATATCAGAGGAACACCAAACCATGTTTAGATCTTTATTTCTTTTAGTTCCTAAAAAATGTAACTATGAAATATTGTACCTTTTAAGAAAGGCTTAACAGTTAAGGTTGTTCTCAACTGCTGTGCTCAACAAGCGCAAAGCGTTTTGACACATTTACAAATTCATTTTTTAACGGAAAGATGTAAAATTGGAAGGCCTGACTATGGAAGCGATTTGAAATCGAGCTGTGTTTTCGATTTTTGATAAATAAATTACCTACTGAGTTATAAGCGATTTTGATCACGTGTCAAAGACGCTTTTCACCCTTTCTTGAGTGGTTATTCTTCTTTCGCGCGAAAATTCGGTTCAAAACGTCCACTTTGACCTTTTTCTGAAAGATCTATTGCGTTTGCAAAAAAAAAACAAAAAAAAAACGGAAAAAACAGTTCGATTACTTAGTTTCTGATCAACAAAACCTACAAGTTTCATGCATTTCCGAACAAAAATAAATTAAAACTTATGTCATAAAATTGCCCTTTTGGATTTGGGAACAGCCTTAAAAGAAAGAGACTTGTAGAACCTTTTAAAATTACCCTTTTTTTTAATTTTCAAGATGCTATTTACGAAACTGGTGAATCTTGAACAGATCTAAGTCTACGAACCTAAATTTACGTAAATCATTTTTAAAAAATGTATTTAGCACTTTTAATCTGCTAATCTCCTTATGTAATACAATAGTTTCACAATATCTTACTTTTTAATAATTTTGGCTTTTGGAAAATAAAAATCACTGTGATACCAGATACTGTAGTATCCACCTAATTAGAATATTTTATTTTTGAAAAATTTATTAATTAAATTTTTACTTTCTTCTATCTTAACAAGAAGAAAGTATTGAATTTGTGAAAATTTCGAATTACGGTTTTCAACGAATTTGCATGTTTTAGAGGTCAGAGAACACGAAAATCATGTTTTTACAAAATGTCTGTCTGTATGTATGTGACACAAATTTTGTGGTCGCTCTATCTCAAGAACTAATGAACGGAATTCAACATAACTTTAAATTCACTTAGTCCTTGATACAGTATGGTTCTGATTACGTTTAGGTGTAAATCGCCGAACAGGTGGCGCTGCTATGCGGCATTATTAATGATTATCGTAATAGCTCTATCTCAAGAATTTTCATCAAACTTCAGATTCAGTTTGTCCCTGATATAAATTAGAGCTGTTTAGTTGTTGGAGTAAATCGTTCAACAGGTGGCGCTTCTATCCAGATTATTCACGATTTCCGCAATGGTTCTGTCTCAAAAACTAAGGCACGGATTTTCATTAAACTTCAGATTCAGTTAGAACTTGACACAAGTTTTTTGCTGATTAGATTTTGATATAAATCACCTAAGCAGTGGCGCTGCTATGATTCGTTTTTCAGGAAGTATTAACATGTATGAGATAGAAGAAGGTTTTGGGATAGTCACATCCGACTAGTTTATTAATGCTCACCAGATCTTTCATGCACTTTACAAATCTCTAAATTCGTTTTATGAAAAATGGTAAAAGAACCGTAAGAAATAAAAATGTGAACATAGTTTGACATGCCCCTCACATCTTTCTAAAAATATTACTTGGGATTGTAGTTATGCTAATTGTAGAAATTTAAATAAAGTGTACAAAATAGTTAATACATATTTAATAAATATTCTTATCTTATTAATGACGTTGTTATGAATTTTCGTATCTAAACATTTGAAAATTCATGAAGAATTATGTGGTATGTATACATTTTAGTTTATATTTCAGGTTCAGATATTTGTGGTCTATTCTTAATGTACAGTGAAAGAACTTATGAAAAGAATCATGCCCAAAGACTATATACATATATCTAATTCGATAAGTTTTCCCCTAAAAGAACTTGTTCAGTAAATATCTTTTAAGTTTCTGAGCTAGTGCACAATAGCACGATTTTCTTCATTTCCACATACAAATTACAGGATAGTATTTAGACAACTGTTTATTAAAAGATATCATTTTGTTGAAATAAAAAGAAATAGTACAGAGAGTCGTTCATATATGATATATATCTTCAGAATATTTTTTCTTAAGTCAAAGATAACTTTTGAAAGCCGTAATAAAGAATTAAATAATTTTATGGCACTACATCATAGTTCATATTTCCAAATTTATTTGATATCTTAAGTCTTCTGTATAGAAAAAGGTTCTACTGGCAAATCCTTATTGGAACATTTCTTATATATTATTACATTAAATGTGGTTATATTTCTGCAGAATTGTGTGCATAATATTTGTGTATATTTTAAAAAAACGACATTTTAAAACAAATTACTTTCATTTCTGGATTTTTATTTAAGATTTTTCTATACATCACTTTAATAGATACTTCTCATTTTATTACTAAAAAATAAATACTTTTATTTTTGTTGACTAAAAAGTTCTCTTAAGTAAGAAATTTAAAAAAAGGGATATCTTTAAATGTCTTATTAAACTTTGAACGTAGGACTTCGTTGGATACTTTTGGTATAAAGCTTCTGCACAGACATTTAGTTTTAAAATGAACCATCATACTGGTGGTAAAGAAAAAAAATTTCACTTGTGAAGTAAAAGTAATAAAGATCAAATTCCCATTGAATGTCAAATCTCCATTGAATAGACCTCTTTCATCACCTGTTACTTGTGTTGGAGTATAACAAACGTTTTTTTATAAACGTTACTTAAACGTCCGTCTGTGTTATTTTAGCAAAAAATCTATTGCTTGGGTAATGTTTAACAAAGGATTCTCACCAAAACATAATATAGGCATCATCGTCTGCTTACTAATAAGAAACCTTTCGCTTGTGACACGCGTAGTAAAAAACTTTCTCAAGAAACAGAAGATTTCCGTATATATATGATTTAAATGTCCACCTGTGTGTTCATACTGAAGAGAAAAACTTCTCTTGTAAAGTGTGTAACAAAGGGCTTTCTCAAAAATGTAATGCGAATTCATACAAACGAGAAACCTTTCTCTTGTGAGGTGTGTAACAAAAGATTTTGTTTTAAATATGATTTAAGTGTCCACTCCGTACTCAAGAAAAATCTTTCTCTTGTGAGGTATGTAACAAAGTATTTTCTCGACAATATGCTTTATTTGACCACCTGCGTGTCCATACTAAAAATAAATAATTTTCTTGTGAGGTGTGCACCAAAGGATTTTCTCAACAATCTGCTTTAAATGATCACTTGCCTGTCTATACTATAGAGGAGCATTTCTATTGTGAGGTGTGCGCCAAACGATTTTCTCAAAAATCTCATTTAAATGTCCCCCCTGCATGTAGATACTGAAGAGAAACCTTTCTGTTGTGAGATGTGTAACAAAGGATTTTCTAGTAAATAAGCTTTAAGGGTCCACCTACGTGTCCATATTGGAGAAAATCCTTTCTCTTGTGAGGTGTGTAACAAAGTATTTTCTTTTGTCTAATTTAAACTCCCACCTGTGTGTCAATACTGAAGAGATACCTTTCTCTTGTGAGGTGTGTAACAAAGACTTTTCTCATAAATCCCATTTAAAAGTCCACCTGGTTGCCCATACTGAAGAAAAACCTTTCTCTTGTCAGATGTCTTATAAAAGATTTTCTTCCAAACCTTATTTAAATGATCACGTGTGTGTCCATACTGAAGAGAAACCGTTCTCTTGTCAGGTGTGTAACAAAGGATTTTCTTCAAAATCTAATTTAAATGTCCACCTGTATGTCCATGCTAAAGAAAAACCTTTCTCTTGTGAGGTGTGTAACAAAGGATTTTCTCAAAAATCTCATTTAAATGACCACCTGCGTGTCCATACTAAAGAAAAACCTTACTCTTGTGAGTTGTGCAGCAAAGGATTTTCTCAAAAATCTCATTTAAATGTCCACCTGCGTGTCCATAGTGAAGAGAAACTTTTCTCTTGTGAGGTGTGTAAGAAAGGATTTTCTAGTAAATATGCTTTAGAGGTCCACCTGCGTGCCCATACTGAAGAAAAACCATTCTCTTGTGAGGTGTGTAGTAAAACATTTTCTTCCAACCCTTATTTAAATGACCACCTGCGTCTGCATACCGAAGAGAAACCGTTTTCTTGTCAGGTGTGTAATAAAGAATTTTCTTCAAAATCTAGTTTAAATGTCCACAGGCATGTTCATACTAAAGTGAAAGCCTTCTCTTGTGAGGTATGCAACAAAAGTTTTTCTCAAAAATCTGATTTGAATGTCCACCTGCGAATTCATACCAAAGAAAAACCTTTCTCTTGTCAGGTGTGTAACAAAGGATTTTCTTCCAAATGTAATTTAAAAGTCCACATGCGTGTCCACACTGGAGAAAAACCTTTCTCTTGTGAGGTGTGTAACAAAAGATTTTCTTCCAAATCTTATTTAAATGACCACCTGCGTGTCCATACTGAAGAGAAACCGTTCCCTTGTCAGGTGTGTAACAAAGGATTTTCTTCCAAACCTAATTTAAAAGTCCACATGCGTGTCCATACTGGAGAAAAACCTTTCTCTTGTGAGGTGTGTAACAAAA
This sequence comes from Maratus speciosus, assembly GCA_963932465.1. Taxonomy (NCBI): domain Eukaryota; kingdom Metazoa; phylum Arthropoda; class Arachnida; order Araneae; family Salticidae; genus Maratus; species Maratus speciosus. The sequence goes on from OZ010800.1 coordinate 9,210,418, forward strand.
GATTTTCTTCAAAATCTAATTTAAATATCCACCTGCGAGTTCATACTGAAGAGAAACCGTTCCCTTGTCAGGTGTGTAACAAAGGATTTTCTCGAAAATATGCTTTGAATGTTCATCTGCGTGTCCATACTAGCTATGTAAGTCGAATTTAAAGTTGTATATTCATATTAACAGGACATTGTCATTTGTTAAATCTGCAATATGATGACACAGCCCCACTGCAAAATGAATCAAATGGTATCGAATTTATGAATGCTAGTAAAAAGTAGTTTACTGCCAGTTCAGATAGCATTTATTTTGCTTTGCAGGAGACTGCCGCATTGCTAAAAACTCTAAACTCTCATACTCTTAAACCAGTCACAAATCTTCCGTATGTGTTCCCGGATAAGAAGGAAAGCGCATTTTATTGCGTTCTCAGCCCTTATCTAACATTTTAATAAATTTGTCTCGGTTTATAACGTTTTGCATAGCGATTTAGCATTTTTTTACACCTGAAATCAGAAATTTTCTTTTTCTATTAGTTGTTATATCATTTGTAGAAAACGGATAGCAGCCATTAAGTTCTTTCTCTCTCTGACTTAGGCTGCATTTAAACTCTTGTTTTGCCTTCCTTCATCACTTTTCAAGGAAAAAATATTAACACCTGTTCTAGGATGGGAAGATTCAACAATGGAAAGGAGATAAGAAGATTAGATGGAATTGAAGGAAAGTTTTTCTTCCTGAAGAATGTCTCGCTATTTCTTTCTAAAGCTATTAAAGATAAAAAATACTGCGCGACCACAAAAACAGATGCTGATACTGAAAACAGTTAAATGATGCATCTATTCGGACTTTTAATACCTGTGGAGGTACACCCTTCGCACAACGCTTCCATGTGACTCCAGCTTTGCATAATTTTACTCTTTAATTCTTTCATTTTGGCTCACAACTAATTAAATTTACAATAACAATAGGCCATCCAATCTATATTTTCATTATGTCCTTATAACTACATTCATTTTAAAGGATTTCCCATCTTATTTTATACCATAGCAAATCGGAGAGAAAATTTCTCTTTGTTTCAAAAGAATCACGTTTTCGAAAATTTCATTCATTCTTCAACCTTTGAAATTTTTGCTTCCTACACGTTTCAAACCTGAAAAATTTAAATCTTTAACGTTCTTTTATTTTTTAATATGTCATGTCTGAATTATTGGTTATTTTGAAATAACAGTGAATGAGTAATAGCATCCTAACGTGATACAAAATGAAAGGTGCACGAAAACTGACATATTTGCATAATTACATAAGATATCAACTATGAATTTCCAGGAAGGATTAACCGTGGAAAAAACTTAACATTGACGATCTACAACCGTTCATTGAATCGATGCCTCGTTGCTGCGCCGCAATACTTATTGCTAAATGTATGAATACAAAATACTAATTGTAAATGTTGTTGATCACTGTTATTTTCTGTTATAACACCATTTTTTCCAAACTTACCAAGGTGGCCGGAAACTTTTGAGAAAATGCGTTTTCTTTTGCAATTAATTTTGTCAATTAAATTTATTAATATTTATTTTTTATTCCATAAATAAGTTCTTAACTGTTATGTCAATAAAGTGTATAAGTATCACTTTGAGATTCCTCTTCATATGGATATACTTACAAATTAACCAAAAATTTTATGCTGGCCGGAAACTTTTGACCGCCACTGTACATTTAATCCTTATATACCTTATCAGAGTGAAAAACATGTAAATAATAGAAGAGAAATAATTTCAAGTTTGCAACTTTTATCCCTCAACGAGAGCGTACCTGGAAATAAAATAGCAAAATATCTGAAAATAAATTAGAAAATCGAGATAATTTTTGAAAAAAATCTAATGTTTCAAACAAACAAATGGCACTCGTCAGCCTTTTGTCCAAATCAAGAGACTTAGCAAATTTCATAATCTAAAAATTTAGCCTAATAAATGTGTCCAAGTATTTATTTCAAAAAAAGGTTAATTCATCCACATCTGAAAATTTTATAACTATGAATTGAAGACCTGAGTGGAAGAAGATGTCGTGTAACAAAAATTAAAATTCAAGAAAATTGAGCAGAAAGCTTCATGTAAATTTTATTTAGTTTTTTTTTGGTAACATATTTTACATGTGTCAACAAGTCTCTTGGAAAAACGCATTAACAATTAATTGAAATTACTAAAAATTATTAATATTTTTTAAATATGAAAATACTAATAAATAATGTTGCAGCTATTCAAGATTAATTATAGTTTTGTTATTTTAGCTTTACCATATGCAGAATATCTCATATCACCTTCATCCTGAAAGCAAAACAATTTTTGAGAAAATTTGCATAACATGTTCTTCCACTAAGCTCTTCAGCTAATGATTGTATTTTAGGGTGCACTTAAAGTGTCGGCAGACCTCATGCGGCTCGTAGGTTGAAAATAAAATAGCAAAGTATTTCTTGTCATAATTAGCTTAAAAAATCTTTTTTTTTGTATAAAAAGCTTATGTTATAAAAGCTTATTTTTTCCTTATCAGAGCTGAGAATTAGCTAAAATCCAAGAATATTAGTTTAATTTAATTGATGGCTATTCTCTTATGGTCTTCTCCAAAAAGTCAGAATTGTGTATTTTTTTGATGCATCAAAGAAAAGACTTTTTACTACTTTTCAGCATTCAGAAACCTTTATTATTCCAGAAGAAGTTGGGTTGGAAGTATATATATATTAAGTATTGTTATTAATAATCTTCTTCCAATTAACAAGTCTTGCTTTTATTTTTGTAATTTGTTAGTAAATTCAAAATACAACCATTTTTGGGAGTTTCAATTGGAATATAATATATAACATATAATATATATATAATATAATATATAATATATAACAGTTAAAAAGTGAAAAAAAAAATACATTTTTTTTTTCTTTTTCATGTGGGCCATTCTTTAGTGCAAAGTATGCTTCTGATAGTTAATTACCCCATTTCAGGAAAACATTGTAGAAAAGCATTTCAAACTGTGTTTATTCGATTTAAAGTACGTTACTACTAACATTGTTAAAATAATCCACAGTATATTGTTTCATGGTTTTGCAAATTTAAATACAAAATTTGCAGTCAAACATTTTTACCTAATGAACTTTGAGCATACGTCCCGGTGTAAAATATTCATATTTCACGTATACCTCAATACTTTATATAAATTTTGAGTAGATAGCTTCAAGGCATACGCTAAGTATATCTACTCTTGTAGTGTAGTTCTGGGTAAGAGTTTGGAATGCTTATTACCTGTAGATTATGGATTTATTTTATTCATTTATTTTTTAAGTCATGAAAACAAATATTTGTGGAAAAGCCAAAATAAATCTTCATTATTTTCAAAAAAAGAATAAAATGCTTTTCTTTTTTAGCAGTTTGCCTGTTATAATCCCTGTAATTATAGCATAAATAGATAAAAGTATTGAAAAGAAGAATCGCTGCTTTCGTTACACAATATTCTACAAATATAGTTACAAATTTGGCTTTTAATATAAATTTTCATGTAATTTAAAGAAAAAATATCTGAAAACATGCACACAAAAAATGCTGCTTTATGTATTCCTTCTTTAATTGGTGTTTTATTTACTCTTGTTTATGAAATTTTTCTCCTTACATTTTGTTCTACACTAATTTTTGTAGCATTTGTTTGTCATCTACATGTAAGTTTGTGTATTAATATGTTTTTAATAAAATATCTTATCTCCATATTTTACTGGCCACCTTCGGTTATTTGCGTTATTTTTTAATTAAAAAAAATAAATCACAGATTTCTAGTAGCATAATGCATATATGTGTAAAAAAAAATTATGGTTTTCGGTTTTTTTTTTCAAAAAATTTGTCTTGACAAACATTTTATATTGTCAAACTAGGTATCTGGAACCAATGGACCGCCGTGTTCTTTTCGAATATAAAATGCAAAAAGTTTTCAATGATAGAAAAAATTTTTCGAAGTCACTTTATAGCGCAGATCCTTAGTTGCTAATTTTTAACTCTTATTAGCATCAAATAAACTTCTTTTCAACCAGAAAAGTTATTGAATAAAACAGTTCTTGTTCCTATATGTCATTTATTTGATTTCATTTATTAAGTAAATTTCTGGTTCAATTTTTTTTATTTATTTATTTATTTATTTTTTTTTTTTTTTGAGAAAAGCTTAAACGTTGGTAGCTATGTCAATTTATTTTTTTTATTTCGATTTTTTTAAATCAAGAAATGGGAAAAAAACTACTCTGTACGTTTAATTTTACTCTTACATCAACTCAAATGCTGGTGAAATGAATTTGCTCCTTTAGTGCCTGAAAAAGGTCGAACTTTATAAGACTGGCACAGTGCCACTTTATGCTAACAGCTTCCATTGTCATTAGTGTATTCTTTCTCATGTAGCATTATCTTAGTGTATTTAACATGATCCTGCTTGCATCTCTTGCTTTTTTGCGTAGTAACTGACCGATTATTGATATGTGCTCCTAGATTTCTAATCTATCTATATCTATACTAATATTATAACGAAGTAAAATTTGTTTATAGGTGTTAATCTCTGGAACTACCGAACCGATTTTAAAAGTAATGGTATCAAAATCACGGCGTTAGTCCCTGTTCCAACATAGGCTATAACTTATGTCCATGCCACTACTCCAAAGGGGGGTGCATGAGCAAAAAACGTTCTATAAATGAAATTTTTGTGTTACTGAAGGGCCTAGAAACATGAAATTTGGAATAATAGTTACTTATAAGATATAAATGAACAACACTAAGAACATTTTTTTTTTAATTCGAAATTTACAAGGGGTGACAATGCGCGAAAAGCTTTCTAAAAGACGATTTCTACGCACCTCAAGAAGTATCAAACCGATTTCAAAAGTAAAGGTTGGAAATTGATAGTGACAGCCCTTCCTCTAACGCAGGCTCTATTTTATGTCGGTGTCAATACCACCTGGAGGCTGCAAGAGCGAAAAACTTTCTAAAAATGCAATTTTTGTGTTACTGAAGGGCCTAGAAGCATAAATTTAGCACGGTAGTTACTTATAAATAATCTCTAAGAACGTTTTCTAAAAAATTTGAAATTTAAAAGGGGTGAAAATGCACGAAAAGCGTTCTAAAAAACGTTTTAAATTGCGATTTCTACGCAATCTCAGGAAGTACTGAACCAATTTAAAAAAATAATGGTGTGAAAATGCTGGTGACAGACATTGCTCCAAGATAGGCTATATTTTATGCCAGTGCCACTACTCCAAAGGGGGAGCAGGAGCAAAAAAACTTCTAAATTACGATTTTTGTGTTACTGAAGGTCTTAGATATGCGATTTTTACGCAATTTCAGGAAGTACCGAACCGATTTAAACAAAAAATTATGGTAACAGCCCTTGCTCCAAGATAGGTTGTGGTTTATGTCAGTGTCACTGCCACCTGGGGGTTGAAGGAGCAAAAAACCTTCTAAATTGCGATTTTTGTGTTACTGAAGGGCCAAGATACATGAAATTTTGCATGGTAGTTATTAGGTATAAATGAGCTCCAAGAACATTTCTTAAAATATTCTAAATTTGAAAGGGGTGAAAATGCGCGAAAGAGTTCTAAAATTCGTTCTAAATCGCGCTTTCTACGCAATCTCAGGACGTATGATGTATCAAACCGATTTCGTAAATAATAATTGGAAATTGATGGAGAAAGCCCTTACTCTAACATACGCTCTATTTCATGTCGGTTTCACTACCACCTGGAGGTTGCAGGAGCAAAACACGTTCGAAATTGCGATTTTTGTGAAATTGCAGGGTCAAGCAGTTTGAAATTAGGCATGGTAGTTACTTATAAGATATAAAAGATCTCTAAGAACATTTCCTGAAAAAATCGAAATTTAAAAGGGGTGAAGAGGGAGAAAAGCGTTCTAAAAACATTCTAAATTGCGTTTTCTACGCAATCTCATGAAGTACCGAACCAATTTCAAAAGTAATGGTTGGAAATTGATCGTGAAAGCCCTTGCTCGAACATAGGCTCTACTTCATGTCGACGTCACTGCCACCTGGGAGTTGTTGGAGCTAAAAACTTTCTAAATTGCGATTTCTGTGACACTGAAAAGGCTAGAAACTATAAATATGGCATGGTTGTTACTTATAAAATATAAATGCCCTCTAAGGATTGTCGAAAATAAATTCGAAATTTATAAGAGGTAAAGCAAAGGAAAGGAGCGAAAGCATGCTAAAAGTCCTAAATTACGATTTCTATGCAGTTCCAGAAATAATAAACCGATTACAAAAATAATGGTCACGAATCAATGATGACAGTTTCTGATCCCAAACAGACTATATTTTATGTCAGTGCCACTACCATCTGGGGCTGGCAAGAACAACAAACATTCTAAAAAAGCCTTTAAAACCTTTCTAAATTATCTTTTCTGTGGAATATTAGGAAATTTCAAACGGATTGTAAAATTAATGTTGGCGAATTGACGGTAACAGTCTCTGTTTCAACATAGGCATTTTGTGTTAATGCCACTACCACCAGAGATGTGGTAGACCGATAGACAAGAAGCTTAGAAATTGACATGATGGTTAATTTTAAGATGTAAATGCGTACTAATAACGGTTTTAAAAAAATTTTTGGACCCTATCGTGTTCATAAAAATGTCATTTTTGCAGGGAAGCAGCTGTGCTTCGACAATTTTTAAAATCAAGAATTTAAAATTAGAAATTATTCATGTAATATGCATGTTTTTATTTATTTTATTCATTTTTTTTTCACTTTTACATTTCATATTTATAATATTATCATTTTTTTCCGGCTAACATTCCATAACTAAATTAAAATTTAATCTGAAAAATAATATAAAAAGACACAAATTTAACAGACATATAATTGAACTACGCGCTTAAATCACTGAAATGATCATAATGGAAAAGGTTGCTGTACGTAGCGAAATCTTCGGATATTATCTGCTGGCATGCAGTTAATACGAAAGTAATATTCGAAATACAATTCAAAAGTATTGCTTTTAATACATTTCAAAACTTTGTTTGAATACAATGTAAATACATTTTATATAAAAAATGCTTTTTGGCGTTGTTAGAGGGTAATCTAAAAAAATATATTAAATGTAAAAAATTATCAGAGATTTCAAGGGAAAAATGGTTTTCGCAGATATCCGTAACCCGGTTAAGCTTGGTTGGATTACGTAGTTATATACAATATATTTATTTCATTTATAAAACATAACTAGAAAATAAACTGGTTTGAAAATTAAGGAGCAACTAATATTTTAACCCCCCTTTTCTTTTAAAGAACTGTAAATTATAAAAAAATAATTTTTCATGATGAGATTTATTTTTTGTTTGATACATAAACAGGCAATCTATATCTTAAAAAAAAAAAAATACTGAAAATCTTTCATACGTAATTACAAGAAACATATGATATATTTCAAAATGAAGTCGTAACTGTTATTCGAATTATTTATTTTCAGTTTATTAGATTAGTTTGTAATTAAAAATGTAGATTAGTTTATTTAAAAAAATTTAGATTAAGCTAAAATTTTATAAAGACTATTTCTATATTGAGGTATAGTATTGGTATATAATACTGATACAGTACTACTGTTATAATAAGCAGCAGTAGTATAATACTGTTTAGCTCTTTTATATTGAGGTATCTTCGGTAGTCGGAGTATTTTTTTATTTTTTAGTAGCAATGCTTTTTCGACAAACGAAAATATTAGTTACAAAATGTATAGTTTTTATTGTCAATTACATTGTTATTGTTGTAACTCAACAAATAACAACAAACAAAAGTGATAAAATATTGTTCCTACTAGTGTTGTGATCTAATAATTTAAACGGATATTTTAACAATGCTTATAACAATGTAAAAATATTTATTGTGAATGCTACTGCAATTGCAATCAGTGAAGTTATCAAACGAGTTTGTGTTATAATTAACGAGTTTATAAAACTTATGGAACAAGTTTTTTCTTTTGTAAGTTATTAGAATACTTATAAAAGGTGCTTTCTAAGATGATGAGCAATTCGTTGAATTCGCAAAATTCGTTGCAAGATGAATGTTGCTATGTAGAAAGATATCTTGCAAGATCATTTGCTGCCTTATTGGAGGAAAAATTATGGTCGCAACTATTTGTTTCAGCAAGATAACTACCCAAATCATACATGCAAGCTCGTCAAGAAGTGGCTTTAGCACGAAAAATATTCCGGTTTTGAAATGGACAGCCCAATCAGAAAACAATAGAGAATGTTTGGACAGAGCTTGAAAACGTGTGCGGAATTTTAAATATTCCTATTCAGCAGAATTTTCCCAAAAACTGCATGAAGAGTGGAAAAAACTTACTATAGACGATCTTCAACCGTTCATTGAATCGATGCCACGTTGTTGCGCCGCAGTACTTATTGCTAAAGGTATAACGACGTAATACTAATTGTAAATGTTGTTGATCACAGTAATTTTCTATTATAACACCATTTTTTTCCAAACTTGCCAAAATGGCCGGAAACTTTTGAGAACATGCGTTTTCCTTTCCAATTAATTTTGTCAATTAAATTTATTGATATTTATTTGTTATTCCATAAATAAGTTCCTAACTATTATGTCAATAAAATTTATAAATACCACTTTGAGATTCCTCTTCATACGGGTATACTTACAAATTATCGAAAAATTTTATGCTGGCCGGAAAGTTTTGACCGCCACTGTACTTGTTAAAAATGCTTGAAGTTGTCATTACTATGTCCCAGAAATGTCATTCTAAAACTGATAAAGAACGATGCCATTTTTAATGTTAACTCTATTTTAACCCTATATGTACTGAATTATGAATTCATGAACATTTTATCTTCTAAGACATTTTTCGTGACCTGTTTAAACTACATTAAAAGATTTACATAGTCATTTAATAAATTTTGGAAGGATTCATTAAACTTGAATCTATAGGAATTTTGTGCACTATTTATAATTCCACTCAAATCTTTTATTTTAAATATTTTTCTTAGTATTTTGTACAATTAGGAAATGTACAAATAGAATGTTCTTACAATAGAAATATTTCCGAATTGAACAATTCCCCCCCCCCCCCACCTCAATGCCAAGAAAGCTGAAAAGCAGCAAAGGCAAAAGAAATCATCCTTTTAAAAACAGTTTTGTTTTGTATAACCCGTCATGCTTTTGGAATAAGATAAAGTAAATTATCTATAACTCATTCTAATCTGTATTGCAACTAATCGATGTATTAAATGAGTTTTATAACAAGTAATTTAAATGGTACTTATAAGTACCGTCAGTAGATAAAGGGTTAAGGTTTAACTATAACAATTTGAAAATTGTGCATGGTATATTTCTTCAGAAAGCAGTCCCAAACTTTCTTTTTATAATTAATTTAGTATACTTAAATTATTAAATATGTATTCCACAAATAACAAACTTGGTGAAGAGACATAATAACACTGATATTGAACTAAAAGGATTAAAGTAAAGTTCTATCTACAATGGACCTATTTTTTCTTTCGGTTCAAGACTTTAAAAAATGCCATTTTACCTTACGTGATGTCACAGCAATAATGTCTATCGTAGTTATTGCGTGCAGATGACTACTGAAAATTACGTTTACACTTAAAAGAACATAAATACACTGCTCAAAAAAATTAGGGGAGCAAGCAAAAAAGTCAAGAGAACAGTGCAAGGAAGCCATGTACGGGCATAAAATGGATAGTACACGTGTATCAATGCGCAATACAGAAAAAAAGACGCAAAAAAATTTGTAAGGGTGCTTTTGTTCTTTGAAAAGATGGAAAGAACATGAAACGATGGTTTAGGGCAACAGTTTGGTTACATTTAAATGAAAAAAAAAAGTATTGTTCAGAAATGATGCAAGGTTTTTAATAAATGATGCAATGATGCAAGGTTTTTAATATGATGTGTCGTCTTCTCGAACTGCTAAGACTGCTGTACATGTGTTTTCCATGGATGCGATGAGGTTATCGATAAGGCTTTGTGGGGAATACTGTTCCACTGCTCAAGAATTGCATATCAAAGTCCCGGACAGTAAAAAGAGGCCTTGGTCTCACAGCAATATGTCGTCTGAGATGTCCCAAACATGCTCGATCGGATTCAGGTCAGGAGAGCATGCTGGTCATTCCATACGCTGTATTGTTTTAGCTTCAAGCATGTTTTCCACAAGACGAACTGTATGAAGTCTGGCATTATCATGCATGGAAAAAAAGAAATCACTAATTGCTGCAACATAAAATACGACATGAAGTCTCAGTATCTCGTCTGTATAACTTCGGATCGTCAAAGTGCCATTCCGAATGATATGCAGGCCCGTACGTCCACCTATGCTGATTCCAGCCAATAGCATCAACCCACCTCGTCTGTAATGTCAACTTTCACGAACGAATGTGGGATTATTTCGAATGCCTCTTTCTCTCCATGCCAAAACACATCAGATGTCACATCCAGACTGAATCGGGACTCGTCTGTAAACAGAATTTGACTCCAACAACGTTGCCTCCAAACTGGATGTTCAGTTCCCCATCTTCTTTGGGCCGCCCAGTGGCTTGAGGTCAACGGAATACAGACCCTTGGCTTACGTGCATAGAGACCATCTTGATGAAGCCCATTTCGAACTGTTTGGCTGGACACTCTTCGTCCTGTGGCCAAGAACAACTGGGTTTGCAGCAGAGTAGCATTGTCCGTTCCGTCTCGACGAGCTGTTAACAGGATATATCGGTCATCAGTTTTTGTGATAACACATTTTCGACCTTGCACTTGTCGATGACTACCATTCCATGTGTCTTGGAATCGATTTCACCGCCTTTCATGACACTTTTTGCGACTCCAACAGCGTCCACTACACTTCGTTGTGTTTCCCCAAATTCAACTGTCCCGATAACACGCCAAGCCATGGATTGCGGTAAATCATGTTGTTGTGACATTTTTAAGCCATCTTTTCTCAAAACACAAGCTGAGCAATTGAATTTTACAACTGAGGCAGTAATACAGACGTTTCTGCGAAATCCTAATTTCTGCACTTATCTCCTTTTTCTAATTTTTGACGTCATAAACTTTAATCGAGGCTAACGAGAAAGACAGGCTACCGCGGTGGGTCCGATTCTTCTTTTTTTACAGACCGCTGGAGTCACGTGATGCTCTTTTCACACACCTTCATTGGTGCATTCGAGCATCACGTGACTCCAGCGGTCTGTAAAAAAAGAAGAATCGGACCACTACCCCCTACATACTACATGCCTCTCGCATTTGACTCAAAAATGGAAGTCAGCAAGGTTGATAGATGGCGCTACTGTTTGGGGTATGTTATTGCTGTATTTACATGGATCACCTCTCAGACGTGCCTTTGAAAGCTATTATTTTTTTAATTTTTTGCAGTAATTTGTGATTTTTTTAAACAGAATGTTTACTAGTAATGAAATTAATATATTCTCTATAAATTGCCATATTGCTGTGTGCCTTACTGCTGTTCATCCAGCAAAATAAAGGAAAATGTTTGTTTTCACCATTCCTGTAGAAGACAGTCAACGAGTCTTTTTAACTTTTTTTTGTATTTTTAAAAATACAAATAGATATTTTTAGTATTATTTGTATGTTTCTTATAACATTCCGTTGAATAATAATAAATTAAATTAATGTACAGTTGCTATTAATAAGATGTATTTTTATTAATTTACAATGGCTTAAAAGGAAAAGAGTACCTTAATCTAAAGAATCTGAAATAATATTGTTATTATTATTAATAATAAAAATGATAGATCAAAGTATTTCTTTTTATCAAATAATTATGCTAAGCCTTTTCTGTATGAAAATGAAAATACAATAAAATTCAAAATTATTTTAATTTCTTCCAGCAAAATAATAATGATAATAATAATAAATGATACACGATGAAATCGAATACGAATTGGTAATGTGATCAAAATAAATATGTATTCATAGCATTATGTTTTGAAGCAATATAAATATTGTGTAATTGAAATATATCAATAATTTCATTCCTGAAAGTACTTGATTATTACTTGTAATAATTAATAATACAAATATAAAAGAAATGAAACTAAATTAAATGTTTAAAAAAAGAAAAAAAAACTGCAGAATTGACGTTTTGAGCGGAAGACTTGCTAGTTTCATTATAATAATAAATGTAATTAATATATATAGTATTATTATCACAATATCAATAAATTAATTATTTTATATAGAAAATATAAAATAGGGAATTAAAAAAAATACTATTATCAATTTATTGAGGCAACGTGTGTGTGTATCGGGGGGGAGGGGGGGGGGTAGTAAAAAAGATGAAAAAAGTGTCTTGGAACATCAGTGCACAGAATCGTATTTCCAACTTATTAAATTTCTTGAAAGTACTTGATCTATTACTTGTAATAATTAATAATGCAAATATGAAAGAAATGAAACTGAGTTGACAGTTTTAAACACTGCAAGAAAAAAAAAAGAGAGAGAGAGGCTACAGAATTGACGTTTGAGGTCATGACCCGAAAAAAAGATGTGTAGTAAAAACGATGAAAAAAGTGTCGTGGAACATCAGTACATAGAATCGTATTTCCAATTTATTAAATTTCCTGAAAGTATTTCAAATAAAAATCAAATTTCAAATTATTTTTGCTTAAAAGGCGCAAAGACCAACTTAGTGAAAAATATTCCATGCCGGGAATCGAACCCGGGTCATCAGTATAGCGCACTGACGTTCTACCGCTAAACCACATGGAACGATACCCAGCCTGGAACTTCTCACTATTACAAGTTGGCAAGGCTACAAACGTAGCACAAGATGGAATATTTTCCGTGAGCCACCAACATGGGGCAAACACAGACACTTAATTAAATCCAGCATCGATGAGTCTATATTAATATTTGGAAATTTTTCCAGAGAAAAACATTCGCCTTGAATACAGTATTTCAAATGAAAATCAAATTTCAAATTATTTTTGCTTAAAAGGCGCAAAGACCAACTTAGTGAAAAATATTCCATGCCGGGAATCGAACCCGGGTCATCAGTATAGCGCACTGACGTTCTACCGCTAAACCACATGGAACGATACCCAGCCTGGAACTTCTCACTATTACAAGTTGGCAAGGCTACAAACGTAGCACAAGATGGAATATTTTCCGTGAGCCACCAACATGGGGCAAACACAGACACTTAATTAAATCCAGCATCGATGAGTCTATATTAATATTTGGAAATTTTTCCAGAGAAAAACATTCGCCTTGAATACAGTATTTCAAATGAAAATCAAATTTCAAATTATTTTTGCTTAAAAGGCGCAAAGACCAACTTAGTGAAAAATATTCCATGCCGGGAATCGAACCCGGGTCATCACTGTTAGCGCTATACTGATGACCCGGGTTCGATTCCCGGCATGGAATATTTTTCACTAAGTTGGTCTTTGCGCCTTTTAAGCAAAAATAATTTGAAATTTGATTTTCATTTGAAATACTGTATTCAAGGCGAATGTTTCTCTCTGGAAAAATTTCCAAATATTAATTCCTGAAAGTATTTGATATATTACTCGTAATAATTAATAATGCAAATATGAAAGAGATGAAACTGTGAGTTGACTGCTTTAAACACTGCAAAAAAAAAAAAAGGGAGAGAGAGAGCAGAATTGATGTTTGAGGTCCTGATCCGAAAAAATGATGTGTAAAAAAGATGAAAAGTGTCTGGGAACATCATTGCTTAGAATCGTATTTTTAATTTATTAAATTTCCTGAAAGTACTTCATATATTACTCGTAATAATTAATAATGCAAATAAAAATGAAACTGTGAGCTGACTGTTTTAAACACTGCAAAAAAAAAAAAAAAAAAAAAAAAAAAAAAAAAAAAAAAGAGAGAGAGAGAGACAGGGAGAAAGAAAAAAAAGCTGCAGAATCGACGTTTGAGTTCCTGACCCGAAGACTTGCTAATTTCATTATTACAATAAATGTCACTAATATTTATAATATTATTATCACAATATCAATAATTTAATTATTTTAGATAGAAAATATTAAATAGGGAATTTCAGAAAAACATTGTAATCAATTTATTCAGGCAACGTGCGTGTGTGTGTGTGGCAGGGTCGAAACTAAGAGGGGCAGAGGGGGCATGTGCCCCTGGCGCCAGATTGAAGGGGCGCCAAACGAAGGATTTTACCTTTAGAATGGATCATTTTATTCTGACGGACTGGTGGCTTCCATTATTATGGAACAGCGATTATAAATGAAGTGTTAGGTGAAGATGAAAGAGCAGTCGTAGAAAGTTAGAACTCTGATTTTCTGGTTAGAATGGTAAAAAAATGGCAAAAAATTATGCCCATTTTTTCCCCATTCTGACCAGAAAATCAGAGTTCTCGAAAAACAAAATTTGCCCATTTTTTTTCCCATTCTGACCAGAAAATCAGAGTTCTAACTTTTTACGACTGCTCTTTCATCTTCCCCTAACACTTCATTTATAATGGCTGTTTTATAATAATGGAAGCCATCAGTCCATCAGAATAAAATAACTCGGTGAAAGCGGAAACTCGGTTAGGCAGGACTCGGATAATCGGGACTCTACTGTATATTTCATTTTAAAAATGATCTTTAGAATATTTTTGCTGGTGTTCAGAGGGACCTCAGCCTTGGATCCGCCACTGTAGATTACGTAGTTCAGTATTACATATTTTATGATTACATATTTTAAATTTTGAAATAAGTCGTCTGTTATAAAATTAGTAAAATTCTCTTTGTAAATATACTTTGTGGAAGAGGGAGGGAGGGTCTGGGGGGGCAAAATCCATGTTTGCCCCGGGTGAAAAAAAGGCTAGTTTCGGCACTGGTGTGTGTGTGGGGGGGGGGGGGGTAGTCAAAAAGATGAAAAAAGGTGTCTTGGAGCATCATTGAACAGAATCATGTTTCCAACTATTTAAATTTCCTGAAAGTTCTTGATGATTACTTATAATAATTAATAATTCAAATATAAAGAAATGAAACTGTGAGTTAAATGTTTTTTAACCACTTAAAATAAAGACTTGCTAGTTTCATTATTATGATAAAGGTAATTAATATTTATAGTATTATTATCACAATATCAATGATTTAATTATTTTAGATAGAAAATATTAAATAGGGAATTTCAGAAAAATACTGCAATCTATTTATTGAGGCAACTGTATGGTACTAGTACTGGAGTGTCAAGTAATTATGTTATTAGAATTAAATTTTAATCCACGATGGGAAGTACAACTATGAAGTTAGTCAAGTATTGTTGATAGATTAATATAATGTCAAAAAAACAGGAATATAATGATTATAATTATTAATTAAAAATTATTTTTAAAGCAATTCCTTAAGATTGTTCTTCACTGACACATTCACCCCACATTAACTTTGTTTATTATTATTATTTTGCCTGAAAGAAATACATGTCTTACTATTTAGTAAATTTTAATTTAATCAAATACTTTTATGTTTTGCAATAACCTTTTTAAATTTGCTTATAGTTTTTGATCCATTGATTAAAATTCATGTACCATTTTATAGTGTTAATAAATATTTTCACTTCATAAACCTTGTTTATTTTATTTTTGATGGAAATCTATTTACAAGTAAATGTAAGTGCTATTAATTTATATATTATAATTAATTTTTAAAAAGAACATATAATTTAAAATTCATATAATAAAATAAATTATGTGCGTTATTTTATCATTCATCATTTGAAATTGAAGAGAAATTATGAAATAATTTCTCTTTTCAAATATTTTATAGAAAAAATATCATGTAATACAACAATTAAAATAAATACGAAAAGAGAAAAAAAAAGTGAAATTCTAGGAATAAATAAAAAAAAATTTTTAACAAATTTTGCTTTTTAAGCTAATTTATTTAAAAATTTTCTATTTAAATATTCTCAAAACAACTTTTGTTTACGTTATTTATCTATGGGTTTTTAAAAATCATGTCAATTGTCACCGATAGATGGCAGAGCATTTTGGGGCTAAGCTGACTTCCAGTTCTTTTATGGGGAAAACAGTGAATGCGAGAGGCATTTAGTATGTAGGGGGTAGTGATCGGACCCACCGCGGTAGCCTGTCTTTTTCGTTAGCCTCGCTTTAATTTAGATGTGAAGTTTTCTTTATCTGTTTTCTACAATATTTAAAATTATGGATGTTTTATTTTACATCGGTGTAAATATTTGCGTAATTTCGTTAAAACCATGGGCTCCCCTAATTGTTTTGAGCAGTGTACATAGCTGCAAACTTTTATGCTTCATGTTACTATTAAAATTAAAAAAATAAAATGGCTTACTTAGTTGCAGCTACAATTCACAAGTAAAATTTAGTGGTAAAGAAAAAATGTAAAAACTGGCATTTATGCCCTAATTCAGACTTATTCTAATTTATTTTTCAATAGGTGGTATTCACTGTCACAAAAATGATTTGGTGACCATCTTCTGCTACTCTCATGTACTGCAAAATTTCCCTTTATGCTAAGGAGAATTTCAACCCTTCATTATTAATTATATAAAGCATCTCAAAATTTAGTTTTCATCACAAGAGTTATAATATGTAATATGATTGCAATGTACAACATTTGCAATCCTTATCTGTCTATGAAAATTATTTTGAAAAAGGTAATTAATTTTAATAAGATTTATTGTCTTCTTAAAAGTATTTTAAACTTATCAAAATATTTTTTTAATGTAGTATGCTGCTACTGTACATCAGATTTCTTATGGTGATAATCAAATTTTAATAATTGTATTAGTTAATGAGCAATTCAGTGTTAAATTCTCCCATATCATAACACACGATTTTACGATTGTTGGGAATAGTAAAAAAAATACATTTAAGATCTTTCATAAATAAAAACAGAAAAACTTAAAATTTATTTGTAGAACATATTTTTCGATTCGTTTCAATGTCACTAGAACGTTTTAAGTTCCACTCCATTCTGAACAAGGGTAACTCAGTCTCTTATCTGTTCGGGCCGATAAAATGAGTACAAAGTTTGCTTGGGAATTAAACACTGAAGGTCGTGTGTTAGGCCGGTCATCTGACCACGCCATATGCTACATAACACCTCAGGGCTCATGTTCAGAAAACAGGGTTGGACACTCTAGGCCCTGAACCTTAACGGGTCGTAAAGCCACAGGTTTAGTTTAGTTTTTGGAATCTTTTAAGAGCATGGGAACAGAATGATTCCCTTTTCTTGCAAATGTTACTGAATTTTATTTAATTTATTAAAAACTAGTAACACGATGCTTATCACTCAAATGTATATCTCTGAAGCTTGTATTTAATATCTTTAAAGCTTCATAAATATATTTTAAGTTTTTCAGTAATTTTATAAATTTTTATGAATAATTTTAATGATACTTGTAAAACTGCAAAATATCTTTAGCTGCTATTCCCTAAACCTCTTTCTTTCATTTATCAGAATGTTCAGCTATTTGATAAATGAGGAAAAAGTAGAAACATATACAGGGTGTCCCACTAGAAGATTGTTGTTCTGCATCAGGTCAGGTAAAACGAATTTGACTCAATCCGCACTTCAAGTTGATGCTAATTCTTTTTTTTTTTTTCATTTTGATTTGGGTTGAATTTAATTCTTTTGGATTGCGGTTTGGCTTCGCCTAATTTTTCAAACAAAGTCTAGTATATTTTTTCAGATAAGAAAAAACTATATATTTGAGGAATTATGAGTATATATATTCATTTTTTAACATAAAAGATAAATGGATATTATAAATGCAATTGTATGCTACCTTTACGTAACTCTAATTGAAATATGGTATAATTTTATTCTCTTTTGTGTGGACTTGAAATAGAATTTTTTAAAAATTGTTTTTACTCAACACTTGCAGGACTAGGAGGTAGCTCTTTAAAATTTTGTTGTTAGAAAAAACTACAAGCTGCACTTCAACTTTGGAAGCTGAGGATGGATATTTCTAGCTCCTTATGCAATTAATGATTTTTTTAAAATGTACATGCTATAATTGTTTTATTTTTCCATGCACTTTTTACTAAAACTAGCACTTTCTGGAGTTATCTTCTAGTGAGACATAAAATCCTGCATCCGGCGAATGAAGACAAACTCGAAATCAGAAATTGTACTTTATGCAATACAGAGTAGAAAAAAAATCCATAATTTTGTATAATTATGAAAAGATTTACCTATCATATCTCTAATTAAAAAAAAATATTTTGTGAAGAAAAACTAATACATATAGGCTCATTGATATTCAAATACATAGTTTTTCATAGAAGCAATATTTAAGACCTTCTTTTGAAATATCAAGTTAGCCTGAGCCTGAAAAAATTTGAATTACTTCAATCCAAATCAGAATATCAACAAATACAACAAAAAAATTCTTACCCAATTTGAATCAAATATAATATTTTAAATCAACCTGAAACACAACAAACAAAAATTTATTTTGGTCAACTCGAAACACTCGGATCTGATCTCTGAATGGTATAAAAATATTCCATATTTTAATACAATTATTGAAAAATAATCTACTACCTCTAATATGAAATTTATAATTTATGTTGAATGAACATATGACATTTTAAACAAAACAATTTTTGTTGTTGTTGTTGTTCTGCAAATTATATTTCCTACAATGTTTAAGCGCAAGAAGGGGCAGATATTAAGATATTGCATTCAGTTAGCTCTACATTTAATGTTAAATTTTTGTAACAAATAAGTTAAACCAATTGAATATTAAAAAATAAATATTAAAATCACAAAAATATTATAGTTAAACACCCTAAAACTTAGATTACGTTTAAACGAAATCGAAATAAATCTTAGACTTTTTTAAAAGTTTGTATTTTAGATGTTCCTTATCATTTTGTTTACACCTATTGTAAACATAATACGAAATATGCAGTACATATATTTGCAACTTAAATTTGGAAAAAGTCCTAAGATTTGTTTCGAATTCGTTTGAACGGAACCTAAGTTTTTAGGGTGTTCAAGTATCATATTTTTGTGAATTTTATAATGTTCAATTGGTTTACTTATTTGTTACAAAAACTTAACATTAAATGTAGAACTAAATGAATGAAATATCTTAATATGTGTCCCTTCTCGGGCTTAAACGTTGTAGGAAATTAATTGTTTTTGTTTAATATGTCAAGTGTTTTAATAGCTACTGCATTCAGACGAAATCATTTCAAAATTAACAGAATGTACCACAATCAGGTTTGATTTACAAGGTATCACATCACACGTTGTGGTATAATTTACCAATATTTTATTCAAAATAGTTTATCAATGCAGTAATGCAGATTGTTGTAGTTTGAACAAAAACTTCTAATCTGAGCATAAAAGATCTATAACCAAAAAACAATTTTACTTAAATTTAGTTAATCCATTTTCCACTTGGGGAAATCTATGAATGCAAAAATAGTGTTAAATCTTGACAGCTAATATTTAACAACAGTATAGCTGTAATAGAGTAAAACGTAAAAAAAAAGTTTTATTACTTAAATTTTTTTATTAGCGGCAATACCAGTCGTTTCTGTGCCACACGAAAAAATGACAATAGACCTTGAGGAATAATTTTAGATAAAAAAGGTACGAGGCTTAACGTTAAAAGTACCCATCTTTTTAAAATTTACAAATAATATTTTTTTTCTTGATGCCATAAAAAGAAATTGCCTATGAACGATATATATATATTGTACAGCTAAAACATGCCCGTGTATAACGCTGACATAATATTAACGATGCAACCTGTAAAAGAAATATCGGTTGATTGCAAATTTATTAACTTCTAAGCGTCGAAAAATTTAAATTTTTACACAGACTTAAAACAATATAAATATAGTCCAGTATTTGTTTTCGGCTAATATTCCTTAACGAAGTTAAAAATTCATCAATAAATAAATAAAATAAAAACATAAATAAATCACAAAGTTAACACCTTTTTAGTCGATCTGCAGGCTCATCTGTGTGTAATTGATATTCGTGCTTAAAAATCAGCATCAGTATCGATGAAATTTTTTGATGTCATATTCACCTGCTTTCTGTATTTAGTTATATTAAGGTTTCTTGTATTACTAAAAAATGTTTGAAAATGTCCTTTATATTTCTACTATGAAGCCAAATTCATCTTCTTTTTAATTCTTAAAAAAATATTATTTCAATTTTCTTTTTCACGTGAAAATATTTTAACTGAAAATTAATTGCTGCAAACAAAGCATTATTACAGCTAATTGAAAAACATAGAACTCAAATGAGCTCAGAGTGGAATGACAAGTTCACCTTGCGTTAAAATAACCAAAATTAAAAACTGTTTACTAAAAAGGTGCATAAAAATTTATTAAAATATTCCGTTACAAAATGAACTGGTATTTAAAAAACTTAAAAACCATTGATGTTAAAAATCATAATGAAACAGAAAAAGATGATTCCTGAGATCTTTCGATCGCAAACGCGATCATTTTCAAAAGATACTTTCACTGGAATGTCGCATTCACCCCCAACAAATAATAGATTGATCCTTTTTTCCCAGACTGGTGTATAAATAGCTCAGTGAATGCGACATTCCAGTGAAAGTATCCTTTGAAAATGATCGCGTTTGCGATCGAAAGATCTCAGGAATCATCTTTTTCTGTTTCATTATGATTTTTAACATCAATGGTTTTTAAGTTTTTTAAATACCAGTTCATTTTGTAACGGAATATTTTAATAAATTTTTATGCACCTTTTTAGTAAACAGTTTTTAATTTTGGTCATTATTACAGCTTTTGAATTTTTTTGCAACAATAAAAGAAAAATGCCAAATTTTATAACAAAAATATCTATTGATTCTCAATGAAAATAGCGAGATTTGGAATTATTAAGAAATATATTTGAATAAAGTAAATAAAATATAGCCCATGTTACACTCTGTGTTATAATCCATCCATATGCAAAGGCTTTTTATCATCCATTTTGACCCTGACGTCAGGGAAACATTTTCTCACTTTAAATTTATGATATTAGAATAAGCAAAGAATTAAAAATTTGTGGCAACAAGGATAAAACAGTGGGAAGAAAAATAAAAAAGTTATGGAGTCCATAGGCTTTTCTATGTTAAATTAATATTGAGAAGTGACACTGGAAATAAATAAATATCGCGCTTACTTATATATACACATTAATGTTCAAATATCTTTATCAACCCAACCTGAAACAGAAAAAATTTCCTGGACCGAACTTGATGCAGGTAACAATATGATATCTGGTAACATAAAATTAGGGAAAAAAGGAAATATTTCCAGATACTAAATAATTGAATTATACTCCAAATAAAGATTACCACAAAACTAGAAAATACTGAATACAAAATTTTATTCAATCTCGGGTTACAAAATTGAAGTTGGATTAAATCTACAAGAAAGTGATAAGACTACAAATACAGTATAATCTGGTGACAACAACAGGTCTGAATTTCATTAGAAAAACAGATTGAAAACAACTCTTGGAAAAATGCATCTGCGCGTCATGAAAAAATTCACTTGATGAAATATGGACCTGATTTTGCGTCACAGAAGAATCTTTGAAATAGTTCCCAGGTAGAATAAAAAAATATTTTATAATCTTTTTCTTAATAAGTTGCAATAAGTCTTAATTATTAATATAGTCATAAAAAAAAGTTAAACTAGGTTTATTTTCTTGAAGTTCCTCAGACCGAACATAATTTAATTTACTAGCACTAATTCATATAACAATTTTTACTAAATTTCTCTATTTGTCAACTTTTAAAATAAATTCCACATTTTTTTTTCCTTTTTTGAATATTTTTTTAGTAGCATTCTTTTAAACATGAATCATATGCTTAAAATTACAACATTTTATTTAACATACATTTCAGAAAAACGATGTTGGCATAAAAATAAATGAATAACTGAAATTCAGAATAAATTTTTAGTGTCAGTTTTTTTTAAATGTATAGATAATGAATTTCTTAGTTTTTCTTTAAGTTCATTCTTAATATGTTTATGTTACAGATTTTTATCATCTGTGATATGTTCATATGGAAAAATCTTGTGGGAATATTTCTTTTTTCTCATCTTAGGACAATGTTGAGACCAAAATATCTTCATTTAAAAAGTTTTCTTTCTTTTTCTTCATTTATAGAGATTTTAACATTAGAGTTTTATCATTATTATATCAAAGCCATTTTCAACAGCAAATAAAATTTTTCACCAAATTCTACTGATTTTCTTGGATAACTGAACTCGAAAGGGTTAATATTAATGTTGTTTGAAACGATTGTTTCATTGAGCCAAGCCAGCCAATGGCAACCAATTTTCTTATTATTTTGTCTACTATTTCTTCAAAACAAGATAATCCACCTAATGACACATACCATGAAAATTATTTTTCTGAAATACTGGTACACAAAATAATGAAAAATAATCAGTGGTGGCAGTCCATATGTGCAATAAATCTGTTATTTCAGTTATTGTTTTTTGTGTTTGTAGCACTTTAAGTAAGGGGTAGGAGTGAAAAAAAAATCATGCGATCATATCCACAAACTTTTAAGACTTACAAGTTAAATAGCCACTTTATTATTTTTTAAATTTATTCTTTCAAATCTATTAAGTGGAGGAAGATGTGTAGTTGTAAAAGAGACTTTAATACCTGGAAGTTTTAATGTGCAATACTATGAGAAAATAAAACAATTTATAATCAGATAAATTACATCCTTTGATAAATGACTTTGTAGAATTTGCAGAGCACAAACATTTTTTTCCACATTGTTCTGATTTTTTTTTAAACTAAAATAGTGATCCACTTTTAACAATTGAAAAAAAGTTATATAAACTATTTAAATTTAAGAAAATTACAAATTAAGTAAATGTTTTTTCACATATGAGATTACACATATGTGCGTGTGGTTTTAACTATTAAGTTGATTTAATCAAAAGTGAAAAAAAGTACACAATTTGTAATTGTTCAAAATTATTTAATAAGACTGAACCGTTTTCTCCCATGGAACAAATTAAAAAAAGTTATATTTTATTTTTGCAATTAGAATTTTCTGTTATCACAAAATCTGTAAAGTGTATAAAAAAAGTGAAATGCTTTATTAAAATTCGATATCAGCAAAAACATTTACAGACTACTTAGCAATATTTCAGATAGATGTTGCTAACATTTTTACTTAAAAAAAATTCTTATTGAAAGGTAAATTTTTATTTCTGAATGCAAATGAATTTTTTTCTTGTTTTCAGAATGTTAGCGGGGGATATTTTAAAATGTTTAAAATTTACGACAATGAAAAAAAAACAAGGACATTTCAAATGTTATGGTAGGCTACGAAATTGCTTAGATGAGCTGCTATCATCTTCTTCTAAACTTCTTTTATCACACTTACAAATGGAGTCATCTGAGAAACAAAATAGCAAGTCCCATGTGGGTATTTTTGCTGCAAAATGCTTTTTTAAGTATGGTAACATACGTTTTTCAAATTCCTCTTTAAATTTTAACATTTCCTTTTTTGATGGAAAGCATTCTCGGATACAGAACTCAAGAAAATCCCATTCATTTTCGCGAATGGAACGTTGGCAAAAAGAAATCATGTTTTCATTGCAAATAAGTTTCTCTTTGGCTGTAAAGGTGGTATCCTTCAGGATTAATCTGACGTTTTCTTTATCTTTAATACGAAACAAAGATGGTAGTAGCCAGCTTGTATGAATTTCATTTGTCATGAAACTTTTTAGAGCATTAGGGCTTTTCTGCCAAAATTCTCTGAAAAGTATTTGATAATGACAGTCCTTATAACCGTCTCTAACTTTATTAATAATATTTCTCAATATATCGTCATAATTGTTTTTTGAGAGAAAATCCCACATGGAACATGCTATTCCAATAAAAAAGCTCTGCCTAGGCCAGCCTAGAAAAGATTTTAACACTTTGGAAGGTTGCAGTCTGAAAATTGTTATTCGTTGCTCTTCATCCATTTCTGATATCAAAAAACATAAAGTATCCTCATCTACTACATGTTTTGCAGCCTCTACCAAGGACTCCTTTCTTTCCACTGGAGTTAGTTTTTGCAGGAAGTACTCAGAAGCTACCTTATTACCCAAAGATGCACACAGGTGAAATTCCGAACTGTAATCTATATGGGTTCTTCTTCTATTCATACAACGTGACCAAAACACCATTTCTCCACTGTACGAAACAAATTCTTTGAGATCTTCAGTCATACGGTACCAAAATTGGATAATATCATCCTCCATGCAGTAAATACATGCTAA
Source organism: Maratus speciosus (assembly GCA_963932465.1). Taxonomy (NCBI): domain Eukaryota; kingdom Metazoa; phylum Arthropoda; class Arachnida; order Araneae; family Salticidae; genus Maratus; species Maratus speciosus. The sequence goes on from OZ010800.1 coordinate 9,234,699, forward strand.
ACAGTAGCGTGTGGATATATCCAAATTCTCATCTCTCACTAACACTTCTGCCGTTCTCTTCCTATCGACTGTACCTTGTGGAGTCCAACAAAATTCAGCTGGTAGATTTACACGAAGGCAGGAACGTCTGCAATGAAATACCATCCATTCTAAAATTTGTAAGCCGATAGGCTTTATGAAGCCTACCACCTTCCCTTTTAAGAAATGGGGTAATGAAAGCTGTGGAACTTTCCCTATTACTCTTTCTTCGATTGTCTTCCATTCTTCCCCTGGATATAGATCATTTTGACTGAGTTTTGAAATTAAAGCCCTAGCATCCTTCTGGTTCCACAATGAAATGGCAATTTTAACGAGTGCCATGTGCTCGAGTGAGGGCTTCAGAATAAAATTCATAATTAATCTAAAAAGAGCACTTAATGTGCCACAAAAGCTTAATGGGTTTAAGAAGGAGAACAGAAAATATTCATAAGTTATAATGTCACAAAGATTTTTTTTTTCAATATTCCATTGTAAGAAATAAAGAATAATTCGTTCTTTTATTTTTAGTATACTCCAAGTGAATTGACACTAATGTTATATTTGTATATCACTGCAATCTTATACTAGTCTTTAAAGTCAAATGAACTTGGATGAGTCATACGCAAGCAGATAGTTGTCTCCTAATATGTTGTTGATAGTTGTCTCTTAATAAGGTAAATCAGTACTGATAAAGATAAATATTTCAGAAAATGTTAAATTAACTTTGGAGCTGGAGATCGAGTTCGATATTTTTGAAAGTCAGTAACACAAGTAGGATGGTAAGATGGGTAATGATACTTCCCTGGGTTATCATTGATAGCAATCACAGCAATTGTGCTTCTTGAAGAATTAGCTGGAGTACAAAAGACTCGATGACTGCTTAGAAGCTTGATTAAAATGTTGCTGAATTATTGGAAGGCACGCCAGAGGAATGTGACCTAGAATAATAAGTAAAATATCATTTAAAAAGAGAACATGAAGCGCTGAAGTCTAAAGAAAACAGTTATTTATCTGTGAGTAAATAGTGTAAACACTACATAGTGATAACTTTCAATGCTTTTAAAATCGAATAAACATATTGTGAACCAGACATTTTATGTAATAAAATATGTTATTTCTATGTAGTATTTATCGATTCCATTTATGCATATTTTACTTTATAAAAAGAAGGGAGAAAACGTTGGTATGCCAGGTGTCAGTGTCAGTAAAGCAATTTAGATACAAGAAACATAGAAAAAGAATTTATTTCCATTCTTACATTTATGAACAATTGATATAAATTGCAGAGGAAATAAAATAGCTATTAAATCAGTAATTTTATTTTTATTTGAAATTTATGTTACAATAATAAGCTTAAGATGTTGTCTTCATACTAAAATTGTATAAGACTTTGAAATTTTGAATATGAACATCCAAAGAAAACATATGGGATTTTTGAATACATTTCTCCTTTCGAAACTACAGTCAAACTTCGTTAACATGAACACGCTTAACGTGAATTACTTTTAACATGAATTGTTTTCACAGCCCCCTATAAAAACGAATACACAGATTTGATACTGATAACATGAATTACTGTTAACATGAACAAAATTTTGATTCCCCCTGAGGTTTATGTTAACGAGGTTCGACTGTATTTTGTTTTTTGTTTGGTAGTCTAGGTTAAAATTTATTGAAAGAGCCAAAAATGATGTCAAAATTAAATGTTTATATCGAAAATATCAGAATTTTGTTCAATTTCAATATGAAGCGACCCCTAGGATTATGCATTTTTTTTACATAAATTATAAAGAAAAAATTACCAGTTGAATGATCAGTTTCGTTTTTCTCTGACACAATACTAAGATTAAAATGTACGAGGTGCATCATTTTCTTTTTACACTGAATATACACGGTACGTCATAAGTTTGGGTAAACTTGAAAAATTCATAATAAAAGAAGTAATAAAAAACACACATAAATAATGCCTGTATTCAACTGTCAACGGTATATATAAATATTAAACAGACATACATACAATAAATACAATATACCCTACTAGAGTGAAAAATTAGCCGGAGCCATGAATTGAACCCGGGACCACAGCATTCCAAGCTGTCGCCTCTACCCACTGAGCTACTCCGGTCGATACCTAGTCTGCAACTTTTCACTAATAATCCATGCTGGGGAAGTCACCAGCCATCTATACAACAGCATTGGTTTACAGGACAATGATGAATAGATTTTACTATAAATCGATCTAAGATATATAATAAAATACACACACTTTATTAGTAAAAAATTGCAGACCCAGCTATCGGCCAGAGTAGCTCAGTGGTTAGAGTGACAGCCTGGAATGCTGTGATCCGGGTTCGATTCCTGACTCTGGCTAATTTTCCCCTCCAGTTGTGTTTATTGTATATATGTCTGTTTAATATTTATATATACCATTCACAGTGGAGTGCAGGCGTTATTTATGTGTGTTTTATTATATATCGTCGATCGATGTAATAGTAAAATCTATTCATCGTTGTCCGGTCATCCACGGTTATCGATGCAGGCATCGTCAAAGATTTGCAAATAAAATGCAAAATTCTGTTAAAGGACCGCGAGCAAAAGGCAAATTTCGTCAAAAGATCGCAAAAAAACGCAAATTTCGTCAAAGGATAGCAAAAAAAAAAAAAATGCATATTTCGTCAAAGGATCGCGAAAACGCAACTTTCATCAAAGGATATAGCAAAAGAAACTCGAGTTTCCGCGAAGTATCGCGAAAAAAACGCGAATTTCACCAAAGCATCGCAAAAAGAGCGAATTTCACCAAAGGGTCGTGAACAAACACTCGAATTTCGTTAAAGGATCGCGAAAAAAACGCAGCGGTGTCTTTAGAAAACAGCACTCACACAAATACCTATGTTTATTATTCTAGTAAGTTTAGTTTAGTAGGTTTGGTTTGTAATCTGAAATAATGTACTGAACTTTTGAAAAATTGGGTTTAACCCGAACCCATCTTGCAAGAATCTATACTCAGCCTGAAATCGACTCGAACCAAAAACAAAGTTTGCTTGACCTGCAATAAAAAAAATTAGTGCCGGGAAAGGATTTCCCCCTCCCTCCCGTCCCCTCTCTGCTGTAACCTTTCTGAAAATTTGCTTAGAATTTCCAATTTTTTTTAAATTCAGAAACACCCACGAATTTCACTGTTACTTTTTGCGACAGATAGACGAAATTCAGAGTTTTTCCCAGCATCTGAGCGAAAAATTTCCCAATATTTTCCTGAGACCTACATACGAATTTCATAATATTTTTCCACGGCCGATTGGCGGATTTCGCAATATTTTATCGAGACCGATCAACGAATTTCACGATGTTTTTTCCTCAATCGATTGACAAATTTTGCTATTTTTTTCTGTGACTGATTGGTTTCTTCTTGCGAGTGACTGATGAATTTTATCCTATTTTCTCATGCTGGATTGGCAAATTTCCAGGATTTTTCTCATGGTCGATTGGCAAATTTTGCTATTTTCCCAGCTAGTAAATGTTTGCACTTTTTTTTGCAAAAAAGTATAGATTGTATACAATTTGTGCATAAAAAGTGACTAGTTTTGAACACTTCGAAAAGTATGCACTTTTTGTGCAAACTGTCTGTACTTTTTATGCATACAAAAAAGTGTATATTCTATGTTGTCAAAAACTGTGCACATTTTTTGCATAAAATAAATTAATATTCCGTGTTCGCGAAAGGTGTGCATTGGGAGTGCACAAAGTGTGCAGTGTGGAAAAAAAACTGTAGATTCCAATTTTCCAAAAATTATGTACTTTATAAATTAATACTTTTATTTTAAGTAAGTTTATCCCCCCCCCCCCTAAACAAAAATTCTCAATTCCATTCTAATTTTAAGGTAAACGAAATAAATACATTTTACTATGTTTTTCAAAATAAGGAAAAAAACAAATTTTAATTATTTAAATTTTAAAATCCAAGAAGGGGCAATGGGGCTCCTCCTCCCCCTCTTTCATGAACGGACATTTCCTGAGTTCCCCTTTTATTTTAAGTCGCTTGAAAAAAATAAATTTTACTATGTTTTCCAAAATAAGCAAAAAAGAAATTTTAATTAATTAAATTTTAAAATCTGGGGTAGGGATAATGGTTCATCTAAACCCTCTAACTTTACATAAAATTATTTAATTCCTCTTTTATTTTAAGCTACTCGAAAAGAGAAAATTTTACTATGTTTTTCAAAATCATTGAAAATAAAATTTAGAAATAATTTAGATTAACCCTTAAATGCCGGGTGTTGCCTTTCGACAACATACCCAATTTAGGCTTCTAAAATACTATTAGTATAATATTGAAGCTATAATGCCTAATGTTGCCAATAAAATACATTCTGAAAATATTATTAAATCGATTTTCAACATTTAGATGGCAACACTTGTGCTATTTATGAATAAAGATAGATTTTTTTTTTAATTGTTGATACATGTTCTTTTTGTTTTGTTTGGAAGCTTGCGAAATACCCTATTTTTTCTGCAGTGAGCAAGTAAAATTTATTTCTTATTATAGTTCTCAAAATTCTTGTGTGTTTAATATTATAGAATTTTATCAAGGAAAATTATTTTTTCAATTAAACACAGTACTGCCGATTAGTAACAAACAGTTTTGTAGCCGTAAACCATACTTAAAATAAAATATGATTTTTTTTAAGTATTTTTCCCATGATTTATTTAAAAAAAGAAAGCCGAAAAACATTTTTTAAATGATTTTTGAAAACTCAGGCATTTAAGGGTTAAATCAAATTCGAGGGAGGAGTGATAGCTCTCATATGACCCCTTTTACCTAAGTAAAAGTTCTTAGTTCCCCTTTAATTTTAATATACTCGAAATAAATAATTTTGCTGTGCATTTCAAAATCAGTGAAAAAGACATTTTAATTAAATAAGTTTCAAAATCCAGGGAGGGGCAAAATAGGCCTCTCCTACCCCCCCCCCCCCCTTACCTCCTTCCTTAACAGAAAATCCACAGTTTCACTTTTATTTTAAGCTATTTGAAAGAATAAATTTTCCTTTTTTTTCCAAAACCGGAGAAAAATAAAATTTAGTTAGTTAAATTTTTAAATCGAGGAAGGGGAAAGGGCCCTCCTAAAGCCCCCTTCCCCCAAAGGAAAGTTCTTAGTTTATCTTTATTTTAAGCTACTCGTAAATAATAAATTTGACTCTGTATTTCAAAATAGGGGAAAAATAAATTTTAATTAATCAAATTTTAAAATGCAGGGAGAGGCAATGGCCCTCCCATGCTCCCACCCCCTATCAGAAAATTCCTTACATCCTCTTTTATTTTAAATTCTTCGAAAAGAATAAATTTTATGAAGTTTTCAAAATTATCAAAAAAGAAAATAATTTAGCTAGTTAAATTCTAAAATCGAGGGAAGGGTAGTGGACTCCTCACCCCCCCCCCCACACACACACTCACACAAACTGTCTTCTTTTTGACGAAGCCCGAGATTACGTAAATGCATCCCTTATCCTCTATCAAGCATAAATTCCAGTTATTATGAAAATCACTTCTGCTTTCAAAAATCAAATGAAAAACGTTTATTTCTTATTAATTTATTTCAAATTTCTATTTAAACATTTGGGCAGCGATCCAGATACATTTTTCGCTGTTAGCAAAACGAGATTGGCAATCAGAAGACTGCATATTTGCAAACAATGAAAAGGTTGCAAAAATGCAGGCTTCTGATTAGTCGATCTCGTTTCGCTAACAGCGAAAAATCTATCTCGATCACGGCCTTGATTATTATTTTCGGATGTGCAGCTGCATTTCAACTCAACAGTCCTTGTGTTTACACGTATCGGCTGCGATCTCGATTACATGTTACATGTGACTGACGCTGGCCGGCGTTAGAATTTGCGTAACTTTTGATTAGAATTAGCGAAACTTTTGAATCGCTTCGTTCTAGTTCGTTACTTTTATTGTCTTTTTAAAGGCTCGTTTACACGGAGCTAGTTTACTAGCTACAAGCTGGCGAGAAAAGTGGCTAGCGAGATAGTGGTCGTTTACACACGAACTTGTTTACTCGCTGAGTAGCCAACTCGCTATTGCATCACTTGCTGCATTCTAAAGCTTTCTTTCATGTTTGTTTTTACATTAAATTCTGATTTTCTTTTGTGTGTGTGTGTGTGTGTTTGTGGAAAAATGAAGTGGAACGCAAATGATATTGCCGAGTTTTTAAATGTATATCAAGAGTACCCTGTGTTATGGAACACAAAACACACAGATTACTTCAATACGAAATTAAAAGATGAAATTTGAATTTCATATTCTAATAATCTTTTATAAAATTTCATTAATTTTTAAGATTTTGAGACCCATGTCCATTATTGTAACGTTTAATTAGTCTATTTTCAGTAATGGACACAAGATGTAATCATTGCTAAAAATGCAATTTCAGTGATGTATATATGGCATAAAATCTTTTAACTGAAAACCTAATTAATCACATTTAATTTTTAAATAGCACTTATTGGAATGTAATAACACAAAAAATTTATGAATAGTGATGCTTTTAATTAATTTCATGTTGACAGCTATTGTGAAATATAATCTCCAAACAAGGACATTAAAACAATCAAGCTAAGTAAACTGTTTTTTCATGTGTCAAATGTGATTTATGAAAGCAATCATCAAAAGTGATTATGAACTAAAGGAAGGAAGTGATAAGTGAAAAGTGATTGCACAATCGTAAACAGACATTTTATTATAAACATTTCGCGATACTCAAGAACTATAGACATTGATAGACTCTTATTTTAAATTACTATAAATATAAATATTGATACAAATAATTTGTTATTATGATTTATGTCACTAATTTCCTGTTTTTTTTATTGCTGATAATATTTTATACATGTTTTCTCTATTTTCACTTGTATCCCAGACTCTCCAACGGAGAGATGTATTTCTAAAGCTTTTATTAAATGTTAATTTTCTCTCTATTTAAAAAGTTTCCGGACAAATTTAAGTTTTACAAGTCACACAAAAAACATGTGTCTTTTAAATGACATGAACATCACACGATCTCTACATGTGGATAAATCAGAAATATAGGAGAAGATCAAGACATAATTACCCTTACCAACGTGTGTTACCAGATGATATACGGATATACATAAATACACGGTAAGCCCAATTTATCTTACCTACGTTTTGTTTTATATTGAGAAATAAATAGTTTATTTTGGAGGATAAAACCGAACATCATGCAATTACTGATAGCAAAGTTTAAATATTGCTATCAAAATGATTATGAGAGTGAAAAAAAATTCTCAATAAAAACGTCGTCACTAATTGATAAGAATAAAAATCTGGTAATCCGATAGGGTAATTTATTATAAAAAAATAAAACGAATCTTAGCAACATTATGGCTTCTACAAAAGATAGTGCTGGACAGATAATTACACCTGTTTATTTTCTATTTAATTTATATCCAAAATTGTTAATCGGTCCAAATCATCCAAGCAACCTCATAGCAAATTGGTATATAATTTTATATACCTTAGAAAAATTCAAATAATATAAGTGATCGTAATTACATAATTCTAGTAGAAGAGCAACGCGAAGCATTAATAAAATTAAATTAAAATTCGCGTCAAAATGTAATTATTAAATTTGAATAATTACGAATAAAATTAAGAGTTTGCGTTGTGAATTATTTAGACGAACTCTTCCACTTATGAATTAAACTAAAATTTAAGCTGTAAAAATAAATTGACACACCTGAAACATTATCAATTAAATAATTACAGAAACTTTTTAAAACTTGATTAAATATTTTATTTACATTGAACACAACTATATACAGAAATACATATTATTAATTCAAAAAAAAGAAAGCAATACTTTTGTTTGCTTCTCATTATTTTAAGTATATTTAATCTTTAAAAAAAAAGACAATATTTTCATTTTACTCTAATTATTATAATTGTTTCTTTTTGCTAAAAGAATAATTCTCTTTCATTTTTAAATTACCTTAATCTTATTTAATTATTGGTTTTGTCGGATCTCAGATTACTCTCTACCATATAATATCAGAAAAGTATTTTTTATGATTTTTCATATGATCTTAAGTGGTAAAAGAAAATGTTTAAAATAGTACCTTTTTTTAATATACGGGATGGTGGCCTTTATTCATCAAATTCAGAGTTGCCGCGTTGCTTGGGATCATATTCTTATGTCATCCGGAATTCGCTTTGTATCAGAGCGGCAACATCGGGATGAAAGGATGCAAAGCTACGGACCTCTGTAGAATAATCCTCTTTATTTTAACATCAGGAAGACATCCTCAATTTGGCTTGCTTAGGCTCACTCCGATAAGTACATCAGGAAGACATCCTCAATTAGGCTTGATTAGGCTCGCTCCGATATGTACATCAGGGAGACATCCTCAATTAGGCTTGATTAGGCTCGCTCCGATATGTCCATCTCGCCTGGGCATTGCTAGGGCTTTCAGGATTCATTGCACGGGCTTTCAGGAGAGCTCCTGCGTCCTCTACATCCTTTTTCAGACTCTCTTTTTTTAAACCTTATTCTTCTTGCACACCAGCTCCTGCAGTGGGTGGAACTATTTTTGTCTAGTCCACTGTTATTGGATGTGAGAAGATTTTTTATTATACTTCGATAGGCCTATTAGCTAACAGTCTGCAAATGGCCCCTTACATATACTTTAATATTATTATCTGCCTTAAAGTTTGGGTGGTCTGAAAAGCCATAAATTTATCCCAACACTTTTATTGAGGCCATAAATTTATTCCACGTTTTTATTATTTTACGATTTCTAATTATACACCACTTTCCATTGGCTTGTCATAAAACGACACCATGGCGTCTGGCTATTGTTGTTGTCTGAGATCCGAACTCTATTCAACATTATACATTCATTTTACAATACAACAATTTTTTAAAAATATATATTTAATATTTAAAATCAACTTAATAATTTTTGTATGAACTTACACTCCTATTTTACTTAAATATATAAACATTATAATTTTACACTCATAATTATATTTTATATAAAATATTTATACAAACAGAAATAACAAATTACGCAATTTTACTTTGATTTAACCAACATGGTGCGGGAACATATCATAGTTATATGTTGCCCAGCAGATAGCACCGACCATTGAAAAATTGAACGCCAACAATTATACAAATTGGCGGTTCAAGGTCGAAATGCTATTGATTCGAGATGAATTTATTGAAGTTATTACGGAAGAGCCCCCCACTCCATTGAACGATGCTTGGACCAAGAAAGACAGAAAAGCAAGGGCTTTAATAAATTTGTCCATTGACGACAGTCAAATAGTGCATGTCAAAAATTTAAATACAGCTAGGTAAACATGGGACGCACTTAAACAAATCCATGAGAGATCTAATCTCTCTAGTAAGCTGTACTTGCTATAAAAATTGTACAGTACAAAATTAACTGAAGGTGGCAATATGACAGCCCACATAACAAAAATTTTAGAGATAGTGGATAAACTGTCAGCCATTGGCGAAAATATAACTGACTCGCACATTTCAGCACTGCTGCTGTGCTCGTTACCACCGTCCTACGATACTCTAGTTACTGCCCTGGAGGCCAGAGATGAAGCTGAGTTAACCGTACAATTTATAAAAAGCAAGCTTACGGATGAATATACTCGCAGAGTAGATAATACTGAAAATTCCGAAAACAGCAATAAAGCCTATAAAACACAAAGTAAATTTAATCATTCAGAACAGAAAAGAGGCACCAATAAGTACTGCTCACACTGTAAAATAAAAAACCACTCAAATAAAGACTGCTGGTTTCTAAAAACGAAAAACAATAACAGTTACACTAATAACAGACACTATAAAAATAAAAACAATTCAACATCACTAGTTTATGAAGAAAATAATTTACATAAAAAGGCGGAACCTGAAGAAAGAAAACACACAGTAAATGAAAACAACAGTGCCGCTTTACTAACCGAAGAGTCCGAAAATAAAGGCACTTTTATAGTGGACAGTGGCAGTTCCAGCCACATAGTACATTCAAAAGAATATTTTACCAAAATTACAAATAATACTGAAACAAACGTCAGAGTCGCTAATGGTAATAAACTGATTTCATATGGAATATTTTGAAACAGCAGAAGTGTTTCAAATAATTTTTTAGAAAGTTCTAGTACAACAGATGATCCTTTACAAAATTCATTATAAAAGATAAATCGAGGTATGTATACGTAAACAATTTTTTAATTAGATGAAATTCATAATTAGAAAATCATTTCGTGCATTGATGAATTACTAATTACATTTTAGTTTATATGAAAATAAAAAGTTTTGGTTAGAGTCACAGAGAGCCAACTTGGACCACAGGTATAATTACACCTACAATTAATTCATAACTATGTATATTTATTATGTGTTAAACATATTTTTTGGAAATTTTCGTTTTCGGCCGAAAATAGAAACATTATCGAAATTCAATTTTTGTTTCGGTTTCAGTCGATCCTTAATTTTAATTACTATTTTATTTTGAGCACTTTTTCAATTTGCATTAGCTATATATCTCCAACAAATAAAAATTAAAGCGCATTTCGATCTTTTTGAGAAATCCTATGTGTATGCCGGAGTCGGAGTCGATTGTTTCAAAAATCCAGAAGTCAGAGTCGGAGTCGGTCATTTTTCCTACCGACTCCGCAGCCCTGATAAAAAGTACACAATTTAGGTATGCAAAAAAAGTGTAAAAAAAAAGTGCACAAAATCCGAGCATATTTGGCACCTCTGATTGTGCATAAAAAGTGAACAACTTAGGTATGCACTCTTTATGCACAACTCAGTGTGCACTTATTGTGCATAAGCAGAGGTGCCAAATACGCTTACTTTTTGTGCACTTTTTTTTGCAAACTTTTTCTAGCTGGGTTTTTCCTCACGACAGATGGATGAATTTCGCGATTTTATCTAGTGACAGATTGATGAATTTCGCGATTTTATCTCGCAAACAGTCGACGAATTTCGCGATTTTTCCCCGCAAACAATCGATGAATTCCAATATATTCTTCCCTCGGCCGATCGAGGAAATTCATGATTTTTTTTCCTATGTCCGATAGGTATATTTCACGATATTTTTTCCCCTGACAGGAAAAGGAAAACATTCTAAAGGGTGCGCCAAAAAAGGACTGTACGTGTGACTGGCTAATGCGCTCTCCCTAATTGGTCTAGATTCAATACTAAACAAAAATGAGATTAGAAGGACTGTGAAGATCTTGTGGTGGACATGAAAAAAATTCTGAGCTCCCAATGAAACATATTTGGAAACACCAAACTAGTTGATTCTTGCGATTCACAGATAGGTCTTGACATTTCTAAGTTAACATACATTTCTCGTGTAATAGAAGAAATGTATCCACGGGTTCCATTTCAAACTTTGGACTTTGGTTAAAACTTGAATGCAGAGAAGCTTGTTCAATCAAAGAAAATAACAGGGGGTCAGGTTTCGACTATAATTCCATTAAGGATATATTAAAACAATTTCGTTCACAAGTGGATATTGATGATACTATCACCGAATATACATTGTTCATGCAAGTAGTTAAAAATGAAGGCCCATCAGATATTGCAAAGCTTTCGGAAATTTTTTAAGAGAGCATAACCATACATTTCCGATAATTTCCAAAATTATAAACATTGTGCTTGTGCTGTCTGTCACAAGTTTATCTTGTAAAGATTCAGGGCTCAAAATTGAATAAAATCTAAATTCAGAAATTCATTTAACAATCCCATTGTTAAGGAAGGACCCATGACATTTGGTTGAAAATTGAAAAATAAACTGCATAAAAGCTTGACTTTCTTCCTTATTTAAATAAAAAAGCATTTTACATAATTATTCTGAGTTGTTGATTTAAAATGTTTCAGTGGTTTTTTGCTTGTAATAAATGTAATTCTTTAAATAGCACGTAAAATAACGGTGAGTTTTAAAGATTTTTTCTTCCTCCCAAACAGCTCAACTCCCTTCCATGTATAAATGTTGGTAGGGAGACTCCCCTCCTACGAAAAATTGAATTTCAAGCCCTGCATTGGCAACTGTCCGAGATCATTTTCCCTTCAACTCTTTGGAGATCGCATTTCCTGCATATGAAAATGCGCCCCACACCATAACGGAACTGCCCCCCCATCTGCCAACTGAAGAACTCCTGAGATATTTGCCTTAAATCATGCCAGTAGTAATTATTGCCGTCTGAACCACCAAGATTGAATTTTTTCTCATCTGAAAACAATATATTTCTCCATGCAGAGTTCCAGGACATGACATTCTTTGCCCACTTAGGATGAGCTTCTTTGTGACTTTGTAGTAGTAGTGGTTTACTTTTTAATTTGAGATGAATACCATCAGCATTAGATTTCAAACTTCGCCACACGGTTGCATGTGATACTTTTTTAGTTATTTGCTGTGCTATATTACGAGACGGCTGATATTTTTTTGTTGCCAGTTTGACAATTCGTCTATTATCACGATCTGGTAACTTCTTTTTAAGACCAGATCGTTTATATATTCCATATAATTCTTTTTTACATAAAAACATTATGAATTGCAACTTTAGAAAGATTAAGAATCTTACTTATTTCGCGTTCAGACTTTCCTTTTCCTTTGCAGAACCATAATCTTCTCACTTCTATTTCAGGCAGCCCATTTATATATATTCCACGAGGCATTTTACTCATAAATTCAAAGAATCAGATACAATTAAGAATTTCTGCATTTTATTCTTCTTTTTAAAATTTACAGTTTAGGTTACAGTTAAACTCTGAGTTCAAAATAAAATCATCTGCTTTATTAATAATATAAGAATGGTCTTATATTTATGAAACAGCGGGTTGCATAAAATCGTTTGGCATAAAACAAAAGGTTACTCAAGCTTTTTTCCCTGAGCTAAATAAACATTATAGAGTTATTTCTTTTCATACAACTACTTTTAAATTCAAACTAATATTTTCTTTGTTGATAAGAGGTGAAATTTTGAGTGGTCTTATAATTTTGTAACAGACTGTATAACAGAATTAATAATAAATGCAAGTGAATAAATATAAATGCAAAAAAAAAAGGATGTTTAGCTATAGTTAATGCATATATGACACGAAATCTTTATTTATTTATTTGGCAACCAGCTTCTCTCATGCAGCTAATACAAAAGAATCAAACGCACACTAAATTTATCTAATAAAGTAAGAAAGTGTTTAGGTTTAAAAACTACATGGAAACTTATGTCTTGTTTTGTTATAGACTAACTAGGAGGCTCTGCCCCCTGCAAGCTACGCTCGCCAACTCCCGTTCAGACACTGCACAATCTAAAAGCACACTAATCTGATCGGTTTTAAAAACATCAGAGAAGATTGAATTATACTGAAAAAACCTGTAGCGATCTCCCTGTAAACGGGTTTCCATTCAATTCCCTTTGATTGCAAAAATTTAAGGCAGAATCAGTTGCTGTTAAGACATCCAATGGTTGTTTTCGTGTTTGGTTAAAGAAGATCAGTTAAACATTTGAAACGAAGCTAAAATAAAATGAATTAAGTAAACAGAGTCTTTGCCTCTCAGTATTTTTTAACAGCGTTATAAAACGATTGACATAATACAATTGACTACAATTACTAAAATGTACTGCTCTAGCCCCTTCAAGGGCGGTGGTTCATTTTTGAACCACTTAATTCTAATTCTTAAATGCCACATTGGCGCCAGAACATTGGGATGAAAATTTTCCTTTTATTAAGTAAATGAACAAACTAAACATGCGATTTTTGTTCATTCAGGTTAGTTAATCTTAGTTTTTATTTTATATTATATTTGCATGGATCCTATAAACATGCGTTTTTGTTAACTTTTGTTGGCATAGCAGGAATCTATGCTGCACAGGATTGTGCTTTTGTTTTTCTATTTTATTTGATTAAATAATTGCCGTTGGTAAGCCTGTTCCGGCGGATGAGGTGGAGCTGGATTGGTGGAGAGGGTTTTCCTGCCAGGACATGCGGTCCATTAGCCTAACGGTTGGCGTCCTGGCTGGGTGTCCAAGTAAATGAACAAAAGCATTTTTGTATTTCGAAATTCATTTGTAAATTATGGTGCCATTCACTGATTTCAAGATTTTACGAATAGAAGTACCTTGCCCCTGAAAGGTTTAAACGCATATTAATGCATTTATTATTTTAAAGTTTCCTTTCTCTTTTAATATTCAAGTGTAAATACAATTTTCAAGACATAATTTTCAATATTTTCCTGCTTTTAACACGTACTCATTTAATAGTAATTTTAAAGTTTTTTTCTGTTTTTAAAAGCCACGTGTAAATAAATTTTTAATCGTTAGGAAATATTATTCTTTGCGCTTGTTTTTAGAATTGAAAACAATCTCTATAATAATAGCCTAAGTCATGTGATTATCATCAACAGTTCCGGGCGGATAACTTCGCTTTTTATATTCCTGGCGTCGATTTTGGTACTTTAATGTTAGCCAGCCACAGGTGTGATAAGTCGCCAAATATTATTCTATCGCCATAAACAATTGCCATAACAATTACGGGCTGATCCCTTCGCTTTTTATAAGAAAGGTTTCCTTTTTGATTAAAGAATCAAAATTATTTTTTCGAATTACACTACGTAAAAGTTGTCATGATCGCAAAGAATTCCTGGTACTTTTATGTTAGCCGGGTGCAAATCTCACAAATAGCTTTTTTTAAACTCGCCAGTTAGCATTTTTTTTTATTTTTCGAGTGGTAAATTAAAACGGTGCTACTTGGTTATCCCATCGGCCAAATATCTGTTGCCAAACTATAAGATTAAATGCCAATAATGGTTGATCGTAAATGGAAGTTACACGTGTTTATGCCATCAAGTGATTTTTATTTCGACGTTTTATTTGTATTTTTATTAATGTGATACTAATTTATTTGTTCTTTTGTTATTTAAAATAAAAAATTACGTTAATTTGTATAATTTGGCGATTTATAAAATTAGGCGAAATTGGTTGATGGGAGAAGTAGTACCATTAAAACATTGCTTTGAAGTTGAAATTAAATGTGATGATTTTTTGCATTGTCATATACCATTTGCATTGTCATTGACCAAATTGTAAGATTAAATGCCAATAAATCCATTAATTCGACGTTTTATTTGTATTTTTATTAATGTTTTACTAATTTATTTGTTCTTTCGTTATTTAAAATAAAAATTATGTCAATGTGTATAATTTGACGATTTATATGTTTTGGCGAAACTGGTCGACGGAATAACTAAGAAGTACCATTATTCATTATTTTATGCAATTTCTGAAAGAAAAACAATGAAAAATATAGTTGTGATATAGTTAAATCTCAAAAATCTGGACATCATTTCAAAGAAAATCAATTTCAAAATCAAAATTGATTTTCTTTGAAATACTGTATGCAAGGCGAATGTTTCTCTCTGGAATAATTTCCATGTATTAATCTGGACATCATTTGAAATGTCACCAACAAAATTTTCAATCAAGATTCAGTAAGAAATAAAAATAAAGTCACAAGAAGTTATTTAATTAGTTGATTGGGGGAGTTCTAAGCTGGATAACTTGTGCTATAAAAGATCGAGCCACTCAGCATATCACAGACAAAGAAATTACACTGGTTTCCAAAAATTAAGGAAAAATCACAAAAACAGCGATAACTCGTTCAAAAATTAACCTATCCGTATGAAATTTGGATATGTTGTTAACTAAAAGATGCTGATAAAAATTACAAAATGCAAATTAGTGGTGCTGAAATCAGATTGCGTCATCTGTGCGGAGCATAAAAATGCATGCTAGAGAGTACGGATGCTGGTTTCGCTGTGATTATGAGACAATAAAACTGAGATAGCCAATTCATTAGTATGACCTCGAGGTATCATTTGTCCACATAGCTGCGATATAGAGCTATTGGAAGATTGAATGTAGGCCAAAGTCAGACAGAGGTGGCCAGATGGCTAAATGTGAGTCCTTCTGTTGCTCATAGGCTTTGGCAAAACTTTCAAACCACTGATTCGGCCTCCAGAAGGTTCAGCGAAGGACGAGCAAGAGCTACGACAAGCACCGATGACCGATATTTGCAGTTATGCGTACGAAGGAATAGAACAGAAATCCCCTCTCATCTTAAATCCGTCCTTGCTGCAGTCACTGGAAGGTTGGTATCAACGCCTAGTCTACCGTGCGTAGAAAGCTTCATGAAGGTGGTCTTTAGGCGATGCAACCTGATATTTGTGTGCCGCACAACTCGTGTCTCTGACAGGAACGTTTAAGTTGGGCATGTCAACATGTCCATTGGATGGCTGATCAATGGGGGCATGCTCTCGTCACAAATGAGTTTCAGTTTAGCCTACAAAGCAATAGTAGGCGTGGTTTGATTTGGACAGAATAGGGAACACGCTATCATCCATCAAACATTTGTAAAAGATATTCGTATGGAGGAGGCAGTGTCTGTGTTTGGGATGGTATCTCTTTGGGCGGATGTACAGACCCCTATGTCTTTCCACGTGGAACTGTAAATGCTCACGTCTATAGAGATGACATTCTTGATGCTTATGGGCACCCTTATGCCGGTGCAATAGGTAAAGATTTCCTGTTACAGGACGATAACGCTAGACCGCACAGGGTTCACATTGTAGAAGATTATCTTCAGCACCAAACAATTCAGTGCATGGAATGGCCAGCGCGGCCACTGAGCTTGAATCCCATTGAGCATCTTTGGGATGCTTTAGGAAGATGTGTCTCTGCTCTCAATCTCCCTCCTCAGACCCTTGCCACGCTTACAACTGCTTTACAAGAGAAATGGCTCACACATCTCAGCAAAATTATCGATGGCATAATTGACAGTATCACACCTCGCTGTATGTTCTGTATTGCTTCTAGGGGTGATCATACTCCATATTAAAGGTACTTTTCCTATACCAAACTGAGACATTTATTTTGTTTATTTTATAATTGTATTAATTTCTGAAACACCACAATCGTCTGGTAATTTTTTTTAATGTTATTTTATACCTTATGTGTTGTAAATTGTGTCTCAGTTTTATTAAAATCTACTTGTAACATTTTGAGTAATCGCTACTTTTGTTGTTTTTCCTTAATTTTTGGAAACAAGTGTATTATTTACTATAGTGCAAGACCCACCATCAGGTACTGAACAAGAAAAAGGAAAAAAAACTTACTTTTGGTAAAAGACTTGCTGATGGAAATAAATATAAATATGCAAATGCTCAGGTATCTGAAAAAATGAGAATAATAAACAATATGAGAAAAGCAGAAAATATTCGCCAAAAATTATTTACGAAGTAATAAATAGTGACATTGCTATACTTCAGTCACACTTTTTTTTTAAAGTCTTCTATGCTGGCTTGAACAATTTCGGCTACTTTTGTAAACATTTGAAAGTACAAATGTTGGTCTTGTGCTAAGTACAAATTCTGCTGGGTTAGTTTGAGATCACATTTTAAGCTATACACAAATGAAATTTTTAATAGAGGGCAAAATTACATTCACCACCAGCCACAGGATGACTAAAAAATAATCTGTCGATTGCCACTTTTCTTGTCTCTTCAAAATAAGGTGTAAAAAAATCATGATTTTTTTAAAAAAAATCAAAAACATAGGATTTTTTTTTATTTAAATCGGATTTTTATGATTTTTTACCCAGCGTCCAAATACTGAATAGCTACCAAGAGTTTTAGGTTCCCAAAACAGTTAAACCACTAATTGCTAACATAATCTATGATTTTAAACTTTACTAACTACCAATTATAATTTTATTAATTAATTACAGAAATTATAAAAACTGCAAATTAGTAGTTTCATTAATTAGTATCATACAATAATGTTATATGCATTAATATTGTAATAATTATGTAAAACTCTATTAAATACTAATGATATTTAACATTTATTAAACTTATTAATAACTGCATTTAATATTAAATAGTTAACCCTACTTCAAATTAATAATTATTAAACAATTAACTCTCTAATTAGGAACATATTATACATTTTAAGCTTTAATTATAAAAATGATAATTAGTAGTGTAATTCATTTTAGAAAGAAAAAGGCACAGAATGCTAGTTCCAAAAAAGGGCACTATTTCATGAGGAAATATAGTAGTAATGTGTTTAGAAATGATGTAATAAAAAAAAGAAGAATTTTTAGTATGATAAATAAAGTTTCCTTAATTTTTAATAATTTTATGAATCACAAATTGAAAAATACAATTAAATAATAACATATTTAATAATATCCTGCTTTTTCTAAAGAAATAAAGTTCTATTATTTTTGCAAGATCTTGGGCACATGAATTTAGGAGTATTCTTAAATGAGGAAGTTTTTTTTACAAGAAATCTCTGTCACAACTACCCGTGAATTTTTTTTTTTTTTTTTTAAGCAGGGTGCATTTTGCCAATTTCAAAAGGAGCAGGGTGGAAAAAATGGCCTAGAAGAAATACTAAATACAGAATTAATAAAAAATGAAAATAAGTAATTTCATTAGTTAGTAGCACAAATAACAAAACTAACAAATATTATTTGCAGCTCGTTTTGCATTTGTAATTAGAAAAATTACTGTTAATCACCAAAATCTAAACTTACACGTATGTATGTGTATGCTAACCAAAAAAATTATGAACACATTCATACACACATACAAAATAAATATAAGCAGTGGTAGAATTGATAAAAAAAAGTCACTGGTCCCAAGGACCAGTAAGGTATGATCCATGTCAATTCAGGCAGCCTAAGAAAAAATCTTACCTTCATAGTCTCAGAAGTTTTTGAATTGAACATATGTTAAAATTCAATAAAAAATAAGATGCTTGTATATTTTGGTTTTGCTCCAAAAAATTCCTGGCCCGAGATACAGGCCACCAAAGATGGCATCCTGGGCACCATTTCCAATTCGCCATTTTCGATAAAATTTTTAAAGTGCTCTATCTCTAGAATGGTGCAAGATATTTTGTTGTGTTTTTTTTTATTTTAAAGATAATATTCTCCTGTTTAAAATGATATACCCAATTTTGAAAAATATATTCAACTTTTCATGTGTCAGCCTTTTGAAAAAAAAAGAAATTTTTTTTTGAAAATGCCAATCTTAAAAATTTTGATTTTTTTGCTGTTGATCAATATCATTGGGAACTACCTTCACTGTAAAGGAGAACATCCACTTTTGAGTTTAACAAATTTCAGAAACATTTAAAAAATTCAGAGAATTTTACAGGAACTGTATATATACAGTTCCAGTAAAAGTCACTGCCTTTTTGCTTATTTGTATCATATTTGTAAGGATAAGCCTACTATATATCCTAAACAAGTTAGAAATTGCAATATCAAAGATGGCAAATGAGGTGCGTGCATACTATAACTAGTTTTATAAATATTCAGATCTTGATGCAATAAGTGTTACACTCTTAGTCAAAAAGGCATGAATACAAAATTTACTATGATTCTATATATTAAATTCAGTAATACAGAAGTAATATGAATCCATCTTAAAAGGACTTAATCGCCATGACAACCTAGAATTATTACCTATCATGGTATATCATTGGATCAATTATGTATTATAGGGTTTTAAATAGAATGAAGAAAACTTTTATTAATGTCTTTTATGTATTAATTTGATTTTCATAGCACTTGAAGTGATACATACTTTATTTTCAATACCGAACATAGTAAAACAATCTCAATAACATACATCAATACATACAGACAACATACAGATGGGTAGACAAATCGAATCCATAAAGACTTTCAACTATGTTGGAAATTGTTAAAAACACATAAATAGATCGGAATTTGACTTTTAGAAATTTGTGTCAATAGACGGAAGCATACTTGAATACTTTCATACAACCCTGTATTTTACCTACTATCTTTATATAGATGCCACTATTTAGCTAATATTTAATTAAGATTAAAACATCCTTAAAACCAGTGAAAT
Source organism: Maratus speciosus (assembly GCA_963932465.1). NCBI lineage: Eukaryota > Metazoa > Arthropoda > Arachnida > Araneae > Salticidae > Maratus > Maratus speciosus. The sequence goes on from OZ010800.1 coordinate 9,254,708, forward strand.
CACACTTCCAGAGATTATCATCCATAGACGGTCATGTATTTAATTCTTTGCGTGGACCTATATATCATTTTATCTATATTCTACAAACATATCTTAATGTACTAAATGTAGTTCAGTGTAAAAATGCATAACTCATTTAAAAATCACCTTTAAGCTACTTTCATTCATATTCAGTAACCCTTAAGATTTCTTTTGTGTAGCCATGTATATGATCTACAGCATTTATGCACACAACGTAATATGGAAAAATTTAGTTAAACTTAAAAACTCAATCACAACTAAAAATGCACTTCCAGCAATACCCTTACGATTTTTTGTGTAGCCCTGTATATGATCTATAGCCTTTATACACACAACGTAATATGGAAATATTTAGTTAACCTTAAAAACTCATATCACAACTAAAAATGCACTTCCAGCAATCATCACTAATGTACAATATTTCCGATAAAGTAAAGTATCTGAAATCTTTTGTGTGTTCCTGTAAATACTATGCACTTTCTATTACACAGGAAGTAATTTGTTGTAAACCTCAGCAACATATATGGTTCTATATTCTAAAAGAATTCCATTACATAATGGTATAAGGGGAATATTGTTTGCGGCATATTTTAATTACGTTAAATTCTTTCGCATATAATGAAATTGATATATGTTGCTGAGGTTTACAACAAATTACTTCCTGTGTAATAGAAAGTGGATAGTATTTACAGGGACACACAAAAGATTTCGGATACTTTACTTTATCGGAAATACTGTACATCAGCGATGATTGCTGGAAGTGCATTTTTAGTTGCGATATGAGTTTTTAAGTTTAACTAAATATTTCCATATTACGTTGTGTGTATAAAGGCTGTAGATCATATATAGGGCTACACAAAAGAAATCTTAAGGGTTACTGAGTATGAATTAAAGTAGCTTAAAGATGATTTTTAAATGAATTATGCATTTTAAACTGAACTAAATTTAGTATACTAAGATATGTTTGTAGAATATAGATAAAATGATATGCAGGTCCACACAAAGAATTGGATATATGGCCGTCTATGGATGATAATCTCTGGAAGTGTGATTTCAGTGGTTTTAAGGATGTTTTAATCTTAATTAAATATTAGCTAAATAGTGACATGTATATAAAGATAGTAGGTAAAATACAGGGTTGTATTCAAGTATGCTTCCGTCTATTGACATAAATTTCTAAAAGTCAAATTCCGACCTATTTATGTGTTTTTAACAATTTCCAACATAGTTGAAAGTCTTTATGGATTCGATTTGTCTGCCCATCTGTCTGAACTCTTAACTTGTATTAATATAATTTGTATTGCTGTATAATTGATATATGTTATTGAGAATGTTTTACTATGTTCGGTATTGAAAATAAAGTATGTATCACTTCAAGTGCTATGAAAATCAAATTAATACATAAAAGACATTAATAAAAGTTTTCTTCATTCTATTTAAAAATCCTATAATACATAACTGATTCAACGATATACCATGATAGGTAATGATTCTAGGTTGCCATGGCGATTAAGTCCTTTTAAGATGGATTCATATTACTTCCGTATTACTGAATTTAATATATAGAATCATAGTAAATTTTGTATTCATGCCTTTTTGCCCAAGAGTGTAACACTTATTGCACCAAGATCTGAATATTTATAAAACTAGTTACAGTACGCACGCACCTCATTTGCCATATCTGATATTGCAATTTCTAACTTGTTTAGGTTATATAGTAGGCTTATCCTTACAAATATGATACAAATAAGCAAAAATTCAGTGATTTTTACTGAAGCTGTATACATACAGTTCCTGTAAAATTCTCTGAATTTTTTAAATGTTTCTAAAATTTGTTAAACTCAAAAGTGGAAGTTCTCCTTTACAGTGAAGGTAGTTTCCATTGGTATTGATAAACAGGAAAAAAAAATCAAAATTTTTGGGATTGGCATTTTCAAAAAGAAAATTAAAAAAAAAAAAAAAAAAAAATTTCTCCAAAAGGCTGCCACAAGAAAAGTTGAATACATTTTTCAAAATTGGGTATATCATTTTAAACAGAAGAATATTATCTTTAAAATAAAAAAAAACGCAACAAAATATCTTGCACCATTCTAGAGATAGAGCATTTTAAAATTTTTATCGAAAATTGCGAATGGGAAATGGTGCCGTGGATGTCATCTTTGGCGGCCTGTATCTCGGGTCAGGAATTTTTTTGGACAAAACGAAAATATACAGGTATCTTACTTTTTCTTAAATTTTAACATATGTTCAATTCAAACACTTCTGAGACTATGAAGGTAACCCCCCTGCCTGAGTTGATATGGATTCAGCCATAATATTGTAATAATTATGTGAAACTCTATTAAATACTAATGATATTTAACATTTATTAAGCTTATTAATAACTGCATTTAATATTAAATAGTTAACACTACTTCAAATTAATAGTTATTAAACAATTAACTCTCTAATTAGGAACATATTATACATTTTAAGCTTTAATTATAAAAATGATAATTAGTAATGTAATTCATTTTAGAAAGAAAAAGGCACAGAATGCTAGTTCCAAAAAAGGGCACTATTTCATGAGGAAATATAGTAGTAATGTGTTTAGAAATGATGTAATAAAAAAAAGAAGAATTTTTAGTATGATAAATAAAGTTTCCTTAATTTTTAATAATTTTATGAATCACAAATTGAAAAATACAATTAAATAACAACATGTTTTAATAATATCATGCTTTTTCTAAAGAAATAAAGTTCTATTATTTTTGCAAGATCTTGGGCACATGAATTTAGGGGTATTCTTAAATGAGGAAGTTTTTTTACAAGAAATCTCTGTCACAACTACCAGTAAATTTTTTTTTTTTTTTTTTTTTTTTTTTAAGCAGGATGCATTTTGTTAATTTAAAAGGAGCAGGTTGGAAAAAATGGCCTAGAAGAAATACTAATTACAGGATTAATAAAAAATGAAAATAAGTAATTTCATTAGTTAGTAGCACAAATAACAAAACTAACAAATATTATTTGCAGCTCGTTTTGCATTTGTACTTAGAAAAATTACTGTTAATCACCAAAATCTAAACTTACACGTATGTATGTGTATGCTAACCAAAAAAATTATGAACACATTCATACACACATACAAAATAAATATAAGCAGCAGTAGAATTGATAAAAAAAAGTCACTGGTCCCAAAGACCAGTACTAAGCATAAGAATTTACTGGTCCACAGTCATCGTCACTGGCCCGCTACATAAAATTCTAGTAAGTCCCTTTAACCCTTGAGTGTCCCCCCCCCCCCTCTTAGAATATAAACCAAACTTCCTTTACAGTTATCCAAAATTTTCAGCCTAGTAAAATGTAAAATTATAATTTACTAAAAATTAAATAAACAGTATACATAAAGAAAAACTATAAAATTATTAATTAGATATTTTATTTATCTGATTATTTATTTCAACTGACTAAGGTTTAATGCAATTTTTATTTATTATTTTGTGATTTGTGTTTGGTTGCGGTTTTCTAGGGGATGGGAAAATTTAAGTTTACATGTGAGAGAGCGGGGGGAAAGTTACAGGTCCTGTGGACCACTAAATTTTTCAAATTAGTGGTCCAATTGCATTTTTGGTGGTCTCGGACCAGTAGACCACCAAGGATTTCAAACGCTGATAAGGCTAGCCAGTTATATCTGAAATCCTCAAAATATTTAAATAACAGCATTATTAGGGTCACCCGGGGTAATTCCTGGTCAGCAAGTTTCTGGGGTAATTCCTGGTCACAGTCCTTTTTATGTTTTAAAAACGCTTCACCAAAATGAAAAAAATCATAGAGGTACTCTGGACTATCCTCATTAGAATTTATTACTTAATTATGAGTTTATTGTTTATTTATTTTGAAAAAAAAAATCTTTTTGAAATGGCTTGTTAAATTTCTGTAAAATAACATTGGCCTTAGTTATGATACATTTTTACAAAGATCTTTGTCACAACTCAAATTTTAAATATTTTTCTTTTCTTTCTTTTTGGTTCAATTACCAACTACTTTAGCTATTAAAAAATAGGCTTGAAATTCTATATACTATTTTAAATAATTTACAGAAGTTGGTCAAATATTGCCTCATGTATCTGGAGTAAATCTTGGTCACTGGAGTAATTCCTGGTCAATGTTTTTATCATCATTAAATTCCTTTTTATTGTCATATTTAGTGATTTTAATTGTCGCAAATCCTTTGAGAATCAACTGCAATTACGCTGTTCACCACATTTTAGTTAATTGTAGTTCTTAATAAAGTAGAGTCACCCATGGTGATTCCTGGTCACTGAGTTTCTAAGGTAATTCTTGATCATTTTTGCTTTTGTTATAAAAATAACAATTTATGAAACTGTAAAAAATCTCAAAGATATTTCGAATCCTTTGCTTTGAAATATATGCCTTAATTATTCATTTAGTTGAAATTAAATATTAAAAAAAAAATTATATTCAAAACTGCTACTGAAATTTCTGCAAAACATCGATCTTTATTTTTACACATTTTACAACAGATCATTGTCATTCTTGAAGTTTTAATTATTTTATTTGAACTAATGACATATCACAGTCTTTAAAAAAGATTATAAAATTTTCCTCAACTATATTAAACACTTTAAAAAAAAGAAAACAGTAAGTGCTCTGAGAATAAGACACACTCTATGACTGAACAATTTAAGTAGAAATATAATCTCATTGCAAAATGTTAAAATGGTACAAAAAAATATACATAATGCAATAGAGAAACCTAATTATTATTCTGAGTATTATATTAAAGGTCTGTATTGAAAATTTCTTGAAAAGGGAGCCGAAAACTTTAGTTGTCTAAGCAAAAACAAATTGATAACAAACATTCACTTATATTTTTTATGAACCAATAAATTTGTAAGTTATTAGTAAATCCATTCACTGTGGATACTAATGAAGTAATAAATACTGCTTATAAATGTTGTAAAAATGCATGAAAATTCTTTGGCTAATTAATGTTTTGTAAAATGTGCAAGAGTCTTTTGCACATCAAATAACTTTGTATTTATGCCCAAAACAAAGTCTATGCTTTATTATTCCACAATTATGAGATGAACAAAACTTTTAGAAGATTGATTCTACTTATTTTATTACTCAGTCATAAAAAAAAAATAACTGAAGTACTTTATTTACATGAAAAAGGATGCTGACCGATAATTACTCCAGAAATGACCAAGAATTACCCCATTTCCGGGGTAATTCTTGGTCATTTAAAAATTATAATTATTTTAATTATAAATGCATATATATTTCAGTAAGCATTTTATAATATAGCCATCAGAGAGGGCTTATTCCACAAAAAAAAATGGGAACAATACCTTTAATAGTTTTTATAATAATTAGATGTTGATGCTTTTTGACCAGGAATTTTGATTTCTGGTAGTTGTAATTTATTTGTTTTAGAAGGTGTTAAGTAAAAAAGTCTTCTAAAGTTATAGAAGTAAAAATTCATTCAAGACATTTTCTAAAGTAAGCGCATTATATTCTATAGTGGCATTAATTAGGTAAGTCTACAAAATGTTTTGTTTCCTTATTTCAATTATAAATATATATTTTTTTTATAAGTTAGGCTCAAGTGGGTAGATGGGGCATTTGTGAACAGGACATATGGGGGCAGATGTGAACAGTTCACAAGTGTATCTTTTAAGTATGTGAATGTATTTTTTTTTCTTTTAGTTTAAACTTTAATTCCCTTGTCAAACATTGAGCTATAAACTATTATTTTAACACAATCAAACTGATTGGTAAAGTTATCGTACAAATTAAATATTTGCAACTGAGCAAAAAAATGTCCAAGCTGGGAATCGTACCCAGATCCTTAGCTTACAGGGACAATGCTCAGGGCCCGACTTAGACAGTGAGGGGCCCTGGGGCAAACATTATTCGGGTGGGGAGGGGGGGGGGGCTCTTCGATCTTTTGAAATATTTCATGAATTAATGTTGAAATGACTAAAACTAAGCTTCATACCTATTGTATGTAGACTTAAATTTCGTACCAAGTACTATTCACATCTGTATACAGTATAGTACAAGAAAGATAAGTTTAAGAAACTATAGCATACCGTATTTTCGGGTGTATAGCCCGCGGGTTATACAAAAAAAAACATTTGGAATAGCCGCTGCGGCTTATACACGGTGCGGATTATACAAAGATTTTTTTTTTTTAAAGAAACAGAAATTGTGATTTTTAAACCTCAAAAAATTTCAAAAATCGTCGAAATTTGCGAATTTTTTTTCACTATGCCGCGGAATTTAAAGAATTTTCCCGTGTTTGTAATGTTTTTTTACTGTTTAAACGCTATTATTACTTATTTCTGTGTTTAGAAATAGCGATATTATTGGTTTGTTTGTGACGGACTCGGAAACTTCCGATTTTGAAGGATTTTCTGATTCCAGTGATTAAAATAAATATTTTTGAGCAAATTATTGTGTGCCTTTTTATACAATAGTTTTATATTACTTATATTAAAATAATAATAACATATTTTCTAGGTGGTAAAATGCGATTAATGGTTCCAGTTGTATATTACGTCATGTTCTCTTAAAGTAACTGTTGTGATAATTTACCTATTATCTGCTGCTGCAATGCAAAAAATTAAACTGAGATAAATGGTATATAATGTTTGCCAGAAATGTAATGCAATTAGCACAATAATTACATTTACTTTTTGACATGAAAAAAAAAAAGCGTGTTGTGTTGTCTATGATGGCTAATTATCTACGCGAGGGAAATGGGCTCGAAGGGGCGGGGATGCCCTCCATGGGGGGGGGGGGAGTCTTTCTAAGGGAACCTAACCCATATTTACGCAAGAAAATCCAAGTTTAGAAGAAAACAGCGCAAAAACTCCGAACGATTAGACCGACGGGTGTGATTGGGTTCGAACCCAGGACCTCCCGTCTACCAGCTTTTAAGAGCAGAATCTCTCGGCCACTGATGGGGCGTAGAAAAATGAAAATATTTGTTGAATTACCTCTGACAATAATTTTAATATTTTTAAAGGGGAAAAATGTGAATTTTTTTCCAGATTAAAAAAAATAATAATAATAATAAAAAAAGTTAAAATTCTCGTTTTATTATTATGGAATTATTAAAAAAAAAAAGATTTTAGTACCGTAAATTTCGGAAGAAACGCCGCGGTGTTTACGTGTTCTGAATTGAATTTTCAAGCGATGCGGCGTTTACGCGCAATTAATTATTTTTATTTCACTCCCAAAAGTTCAGATACCAAAGATGAGAAATTTCATATTAATGAGATTTTAAAATAATGTGGGAGAGCAGAAATTTTCAGACCCCGGCAATCGAAATATATTGGCCCCTCCTGGGCTAAATTTTTAGCATATATGCTAAAAATTTGGCCCACCCAGCCAAGAAAAATCAATTAAATCAAGTCCGGGCCTGGCGTAACCAGATTCCATTTTTGATAGAAAATCAGATTACTTCTTAATGAACATTATCCTATAAATAAAATTATTTAAGATATATTTTTTTGCATACTCATGCAAACATTTTGCGACTTAAACTAGTATTCCACAAGCTATGAAATATGGAATGGCAACATTATTGATTACTTAGAAAAATTCATTTAAATGATGACTCATTAGAAAAAATAATGTAGTTTAAAATGGAAGAAAAATATTTAAGAAAAAATAATTTCGAAGCTCTATAAAGATTTTTTTAAATATATTTCTCTATAATTTAATAAAATGAAATAAATTTCTAAAGATTTCGTTGAACAAAGGAAAAATTTCACTGTTATTTTCGAAAAAAACCTGTCGGTCTAACATTCCCCCCCCAAAAAATTAGTAGTTCTCCAGTCCCGGTCCGGAGACAAAAATTAAGCTTGAGCGCGGTCCGACCCGAGTCTAATAAAAAGAGATTAACCAGGTCTGTGCAGATCTCTAATGTGTACATTTTAAGTGATAATCCTATAAAAATGATTTAAAACAATATTCATAGGTTATATAAAACAAATTTGTGGATATAAATTTTTAAAATGCTTAATATTCCATATTTTCTAAGAAAATATTCTAATTGTGAAAAATGTATTTTTCTAGAAAAAATCCATTTTTTTCCACTCTATACATAACAAAACAATAACAGGTAAAATCAGTTTACAAGATCAAATGTTGGACTCTACTCTGAACTGCAAGGTCCGGATTGTATCCTATCCGAATCCGAAAATAAGTCAACTCGAGACCCGACAAGAGCAAATTTTGTCAACCAAAATATTAAAACCCGAATCTAAAATGAAGGAAAATTAATCCATATTTTAATGCATTTACGGAAAATTAGTCTACAGTTATATTTTTCTTGCATCAGGTTATTTCGGCTTTTACCATTTAAACAAATATTCAGCATCATCATTTGGGGAGAAAGAAGTTAACTCGAACGAATCAATGTACCAAGTGATTGAAATAAATATAAAATATAACTTTGAAATGTTCATGCAAGAAGTATTTTTAAAACATCTACAATAACGCCAAATATTCTTAAAAACGACCACAAAATAAAACAGATTCAATTGCATTGTTAAAATATCTTGTATTTAAGAAACAGCACAGTGATGATAAGTATTTTTTTTTTTCTCTCCGTAATCATTTCGCATATAAATGCTTTTAAAGCAAAATCTTCTAACTGAAGGCAGCTAGCTCTTCTACTTGTGACAGCTAAAATTTTCCAAACAGAGCGATAGAAGACGGGGGGGAAAAAGAAAATAACTTTAGGATTGCACATGATATCTTTTCGTAGTGGTTAGCATGAATCATATAATGTTTGTAATCCTTATCGCTCCATGTGCAAAGAAATAACAAAAGTAGGTCATCATGAAATTTCTTGCAGATTGATTGGAATTAAATAAAACAGATTCAAATTAAAAAGTTGTTTTGTTTCTGAGAACTTTATTATAAAACATGCATACACACATAAATAACGGCTGCATTCACTATAAGTCATTTTTAATTTTAATTGTATAAAACTATTGGCGTATTTATTAATACTTAACGAAATCGAATAGCGTTTTTCAGTTTTTGATAAGGGAAAAAAAACATTTAGAAAACACTGAAAGTTGATTTTTTGAATTGAATTTCCAGATGAGACAGCTCGGGGAAGGTCATCATCAAATAGCAATCGCTTATAACTTAAGATATAATACATTTATCGAAAATGGAAAAATGCATTCGATTCCAAATCACTTTGATAGATATGCCAGAAGATTCCATGCTTTTCCATTTAAAAATGAGTTTAAAATTACCGGATCTCGATGAATTATTGCGCGAGGTTTCTTTATAATCTCCCCCCCCCCCCCCCCTCCACTAAAAAAAAAAAAAATCTATATTCCCGATCTACAGATTCTTTTAGAAATGATTAAAATGAGAATTTTTATATCTTATTCAATTGACGAAATGGGATGTGATAACGTTATTTTATTTGTACATAGCGGTAAATATTAAAATTAATGCGTTTATTATCTATTTGTAAATAATTTTAATATGGTACTGTGAAAATAAATGTCATTTTATCCCGTTCGAACACACTTGAGTTAAAATTGAGATTGCCAATTGAGATCGTCCAATCGTTCTCATGGCGCTCTTCAGTGTATAGAAAAGTTTACTGAATTTTAACGGGATTTTTTCTTTTAAATATTATTTATAATGAATTATTAATTTTGAATATCATACTTATATTATTTATACCAAATTAATAATTTCATATTTCGGTGTTTGCGGTTTCTAAAATTCAGTTTAATTAATTCTTTTGTTGCAAAATCATTCGCGATATACCAAGGTAATAATGCATTTTATCATCCGTGCCATATACCGGAATTTAAGCAGCAAATTTTACGCAATTTTATTGTAGTTTTTCGTATTTATATTATTTAAATCATATTAATAATTTCGAATTTTGTATTTAAATTATTTATTTCTAATTAATAATTTCATTTTTATGATTTCTTAATTCAGCTTATTAATGTGTTTCTGTTTAGCACGACATTAGCAGCCGCGATTACCGCGGAAATTTCACATGCGGCGTAAACCCTGGTCAAAATATACATTCGTAGATGGTGTATAGCCCACTTAGGGGTGCGGGCTATACACCTGAAAATACAGTAGTACATTTTTTTTTTTTTTTGGTTATAGGAATATAAGGAAAAATGTGAGCTATTAAAATGTAAATACAGTTCTCTCAGGCATTATTGGCTGTTTGTGTTAATACTTTTCTATTTAACTTAATCTTTGTATTCAATCAACATGCATTTGGGTGATTCCATCATATAGAAAGGCAAGTGTTGGCATCCATTTAATAATAATAGCAACAAATTTTAATACTTGTTATGTTGTTACTGCATTCCCCATGATGCCTTAAAGTACTTTGGTATAAAGTTTCGTAATATGAAAACAGAAAGCAACAGATAGCAGATGTGGGATATTACTGTAATATTTTATTTAAAATTATGTATTTAAAAAATTTGCATGAAATCAGTAAGGAAGAAATTAAATATCACAAAATGGAAAACACTGTAAATTAGAATCTGGTCACTTTTGGATATTATTTATCATTCTCTCCTTTAACTAAAACTTACATCTGCCCTTGGGGGGGGGGGGGGGGGGCTCAAACCTGGGAGCCCGGGGCAGCTGCCCTGCATGCCCCCTGCCAATGCTCTACCGTTTAAGCTACCTGGCCTGGCAACTGGCTAGCATACTTCATTCAGAAAACCTTATTGGTAATAACATCCAGTCAGTCCCAATAACAGAAAATTCTCCAAGTGTCTGCGACAGATCTTTCAGGGACTGAAAATAATCTGCAGGTAAAATGTTACAAATGAACCTTTAATTAATTAATCATTTACTTTTAATGTTTTTAAGCATTTTACTCATTTTTATTAATAATAAACTTAAGTTTTAGTAATAAATAATAAAGAACTAAACATAATATAAAGTTGGAAAAAGATGCAATGGAAAAAAAAATCTGCAAAAGGAAAAAGAAAATCTGCGACGCACGTCACCCGTCAGGAACTTTCTGCTACCGGGCAGTCAGTCATGTAGACAGCTCAACAGAATAAGCCAGAGGTAAAGAAGCTATTGAGCTATAAATTCAAAGTTTTTAGGATTCAGTGGTAGAATTGATAAAAGAAAAAGTCACTGGTCCCAAGGACTAGTTAACATCAGAGTTTACTGGTCTGCAGATATCGTTACTGGCCTGTACATAAAATTCTATTAAGTACCTTTAACCCTTTGAGTGACACCCCTCCCCTCCTCCTCCTAGAATATAAAGCAAATTTCCTTTCGGTTACCCAAAATTTTCGGCATGTTAAATGTAAAATTATAATTTGCTAAAAATTAAATAAACAGCACATAAATAAAAACTATAAAATTATTAATTAGATATTTTATTTCCGATTATTTATTCCAACTGACTGTAAGGTTTAATGCAATTTTTTTATTTATTTTTAAATATAACACAAATGTGTGGTTTGTGTTTGGTTGCAGTTTTCTTAGGGATGGGAAAATTTACATTTACCTGTCAGAGAAGGAAAGAAAGTTACTGGTCACAAAAATTTTCAAATTAGTGGTCCGATTGAATTTTTGGTGATCTCGGACCAGCGGACCACCAAGGATTTCGAACGCTGATCGGCCATATCAAGAATGTAATGATCGTAATAAGTCGACACCTAAATTTTGTATGAGTTTTGGTGGTTTAAAAAAAAAAAAAAAACTTATATGCAAGTAAAGACGGTAAATAAATATGAAAAATGTAGATTTTATATGTCTGAAGTCAGAGATTAGGATTCTAAATTAAATACAACGAACAGTGCCAACAGACTATATTACATTTAAAAACAAAAGCTATAATTTAGGAAAACAATACTATAAACATACTTACATCTGCATGAGAAAATACCAAATACAACAACATACAAACAAAGGTTTTTAACGCACAATCAATTAGTAATTAAATAAAAAAAATTAAGTTTTGCTATAAATTCTTTAGAAATTTCGGAATCTACGAGCTACGTCAGCGTATCAGCAAAGTGATTGAATGATTACATCAAGTACAATTCACGAGTCATTCAAATTGAATCGTTCGTTTAGTGTATTTGGCTTTTCTAAAAACACTATTGTAAAATCTCTGGTAACGTTTTTTTTTTTTTATTATTATTTTTTTGTTTCGTTGAATTTTGCAGTAACATGGCACCAGTTTTAGGATATTGGAATATTCGTGGGGTAATATAAATTTCTATTTCTCGTAATTTCCTATAAAGTGGTTCTTAAGTTTTTTTTCTTTCATCTTTTCTTCCTGCCTAGAGTATTTAAAGCGCCGTGCGCAGCACCGCCCTTTAATTACCCCAAATTTACTCAGAAATGTAATTTTAACAACTTGATTGAAATTTATATCTTTAAATATTTATTTCGAATAATTTAGCATGTTTTAATCATCATTTCACTCACACTTTTGAACAATAGGGCAGGCCCGTAGCCAGGATTTCCTTTCGGGGGGGGGGGGGGCTCAATCTTGGAATTTTTCTGATCTGACAGCAGTAATTTGCGTAATTTAAAGAGCAAATAAAAAAATAAACAAGGTTTAACCTAAAGTATATTCCAGCATATGATACTTGATGACCATGTTAAAAATTGTTTATTTTATTTAGTTAATTTTTTTTTTTTTTTTTTTTTTTTTTTTTCGATTTCTGTTACAATTTTTGGTTTCCAAAAGCACTTTCAGTTTCCAAACCGGTTCAGAAACCGAGGTGTTTTCAGATAAAAAAAAGTGCAATGAAAATAAAAAGCACAAACTAGCAACGTTTGAGATGTGCCTCATCTATGTTATGAGAAAAAAGGTTATAAAATATTGAAATGCAAACAACAGATTTAAAGCACAAGATTAATATTAGCATGTCTCACATTATGAGCGCAGGATCTTAAAATGATTAACCCATAGATGTAATTAAATACACATATTTTTTCCAAAGAAAAAAAAATAATTTTTACAGAAATATGTAATCATAAAAATATATTTATATTTCACATTCTCTGATTAGAATCAGAATAATTCGTTGCAAGGCTGCTCAGTCTCTCATTGCCCATAACGCTTCAAGGCAAAGATTTAATTCTTTCCGTTTTCGAAAAAGACCTTTCAACATAACATTGGCTGTTGTTATCAGGATTGTAGCCAAGACTGTCAGCAAGTATTTGATCGTATTATAAAACGTTGCGTTACAGTACTCTACAAATTTTGGGACCTGTATGTTTGTGTCAACTTTGCAATTCTCTCACATCATAATTCATATTTAGCTTTCGCTTGCGACATTGTCACTTTATCGTCAAAATATTGAGAGACATTCTCTAATATGCTTGCTTTTTCCGGAGAAGCAAATCTTGGAAGAAGTACTTGAAAGTCTGTTAGAATGCCTTCATTCGAAATGAATCTGCCATTCAAATTTTCAATAAGACTTTCTACACATAGAATAAAGACCGTGACTCTGCAATATTCTTTATCAGATGTAATTTGAAGGTTTTCACTCATTGTCTGCATAAATGTTAGCCTTAGGATCTTTTTTTCAGTTTAGAAGACTTCATCAACAGTTCCAAGACAGTTTCGGATGGCAGGAATCAGTATGCTGTTGAACAATACAAAGTTTAACCTGTGGCTTGCACAATTGGACGTATCTAATTTTTGGATACTTCTGACGAATTTTAGACTGGACCCCACTAACATAACCAGCCATATTGGCCGCTCCCTCATACGCCTGTGCGACACATTTAGACATGTCAAGACATAGTTCGTCACAACATTGTAATATTACTTGTGTTAAATTTTCAAGGACAATTCATTATTGGGATGAAAGCTAAAATATCTTCCTGAAATATGGGTTTTGTGAATTTTATAAATAATCCACATAACTAACACAAAGGTCAGTCTGATTTGTGCTTGAAATGTCCATAGTGTCATCAGCAAACCAGCTAAAACAGATCGTGTTATTTATTTTGGAAATTAGTTCTTTAGTAACTATATCCGAGCATAGTTGAATGATTTCATTCTGAATGTCTGGGCTGAAGTAAGTAGCATTTCTATGTCTGTTTATAATATGTTGTTTGAATTGATCATCTCCAGGCTTTGCTCTAAATCTTAAAAGCGCTCTTAGCTTACAGTGTCTTTTATCAGTTTCTCTAACATTAGAGGACCGCTATCATGATCACCTCTAAGTGGCATTTCTTGTTCTGCACAAAATAAGATTGTCAGAATGTCAGGTGTTGCCCCATAGAAAACTCTCTAGGGAGCACTTTGAAAAATTGCCAAAATAATATCTACATAGGCATATACATTTCGTCAAAAGACAAAGAAAATTTCCAAGACAGACTACTCTGTGCACATTTTATTCCTATTAAAGATTCATATGCAAGCAATTCAAAGCAAAGATGTTCACCGAAGAGCCTGGGGGACGCCAGCCGCCTTTGAAGGTTTCTCGATATCCTATCGTTTTTCTTCAAACCCCTTCTTTTTAAAATGAAAAGCCTTTTACAGTTATAACACCATTTCCATTTTCAAAGATACTTTCTTTAAAATCACTAATTTTCACATGATTTTACATTATAGGCGCCTATTAAAGTTTTTGGCTCCTTTCTCTACAAAACATTTTAACACTGACCGCTCTAAGTTTTTATTACATGTGTGATATAATGAAAATACAGAAAATTAAGGAAGATCAGAAGATGCAAGCAAATGTTTTATATTTTACTCCTAAAGTTAACTTATACACCATACATGTATTACAGTTACTTAGTGAAATTAATGATATGGAATTGCATTTATCGAATTTTACGCTGCATAAAGACAGTAAAAATTGAGTTTTAAGAAGAACTTATATTTTTAGTGGTAGATATGAATAAAACACTATATATCCGAATTGGCGATATAACAAGGGATTGCTATAGCTGTCATTGAATAAATTTATATTTTTACAACTAAAAATGTACGTAGTTTTAATGTAACGGAAGATAAAAACAAGAAAAACATAGCCAATTTTTATTATCATTAGAGATAACTTTCAGAAGTCTTTTTAAACTTTCGGGAGGGACTTTAGCCCCCTCCCTGGCTACGTGCCTGCAATAGGGTTACCATTACAGAGAAAAATGATCCCGTTTGTCATAAAGAGGAATAGTGATCATAAACGCACCGGGGTACCTAACTAGCACCAAAGTGTCATTATTTTGCTTGATATGGTAACCCAGATATTTATTAATTAATAAATTGCTCATTTACTTTTATTTTCTTTTTAAAAATATATAAATTATTTTGTTTCAGATATTAATTAAACTTATTTTACTTATTGTTATTCCCTTTTTAAAAATAATATTATGTAACTGGTATTTGAAAACGATGTTTTTGCCAAATTGCTGTCAGAAAACATTTGCGCCAACATGGTGCGCATAAAACATCTGTGCCTTATTATTTTCCTATAATGCTGTCTCAGATAAGAATAAAATGATACAATTATAATCCATCTTAATACGGAAAAAAATATATTTGTGATCCTGTAGTTTTAAAGAGAAGATTTAGGGTCGCCCGGGGTAATTCCTGGTCACTGAGTTTCTGGGGTTCTGGATCATTTTAACTTCCATTATCAAAATGTAGAAATTCTGAAATATTCTTTGAACCCTTTGCTTTGAAATGTATGCCTATTTATTAATTTAGTTGAAATTTAATACTGAAAAAAAAAAAAAAAAAAAAAAAAACGTTCAAAACTGCTACTTGAATTTCTGCAAGACAACATTGACCTTGAATTTTACACATTTTACAAAGACGTGTGCCATTCTTAAAGTTTTGATTTTTTTATCTTTATTTTATTTTAACTACGACATATCATAGTTTTCAAAAGTAATTATAAATTTCTCTCTACTGTATTAAACACTTTTATATCAGCAAGCCAAACTTAGCCCATATTTGTGGGGTATTTCCTGGTCAGTTCTTAATGTAATTTTACAATATTTATACCGTAATTTCCGGCATATAATCCGCATCGGCGTATAATCCGCAGCCGCAATTTTTAGCCCTTATAAACAAAATTCAGCAGATAATCCGCATCGCCGTATAATCTGCAGATTATACGCCGGAATATACGAGAATTACTCATCGTTTTCAACATTCCAAAGTACTACTAATAAACCATCTCCCTATTATTTAGTTGCTCTATTTAAATGATAATTGCACTAAAATAACTGAAAAAAAAATAATAATAAAATAATTACAAGTTAAAAAATACAAATAATTTTTTCATTGAATCTTATATCTAAAACGTTGAATGTGTTGTGGTTAAAGATAATTCTGTAAAAATTGCTGTTTTTAAATCATCTTCCGCTTTTTAAATAACGTTCGGTTTAAATTCTGCAGTGTTAAATAACAGGCTTTCTCTTAGACATTATTATAACTTAAAACGTGATATACCATCAAATACGTTTTGGTTTTTAATATAAATTACAAGGACATAATTGTAGTTTATGATCCTATGCATAGATGGCAGCAGTAAAATTATGAAACTACGATACGATAATGAATCATTCGATTAATGTGTGATGGATTCCCATTTGGTTGCATCGTAATATCAATCATTGTAATCTGTAAAATTGCCGTAATTTTAGGAGGAGCTATTTCATAAATGATTGAGATTGCAATTTTTGAAAGGGATGAGTTGAGAAACATTTTGTTCTTCATAGAAACATGTTGCCAAAAGGCTAAAAATAAAATGTAAACAGTTCTGTTTACATTTTTATTTTATGAATGCCAGTAGAAACTGGATGTCTGCACTGAACTTCTGCTTAAAAAAAAATTTCAGCAGATAATCCGCACTTAAAAAATTTGAGGTTTTTTAACAGATAATCCGCGGATTATAGGCCAGAAATTACGGTACTTGTTATTTTATCTATTGTTGCTGTGTACCCTGAAAACTATTGTCTTACAATTTTTTTTAATGATGAGTGTAAATTAAGCATCCTTAACTGAAACTGTAAAACAGTAAGTGCTCTGAAGTTATGACACACTATATGACTGAACAATTAAGAAGAAATACAGTAGACTCCCTCAAATCCACACAGCTTGAGACCAGAGATTGTGCAGATTTTAGAATTTTGCAGATTTCTGGTCATTGATTTGTTTACATTTTTGAAACATTAATTTGATTAGTAGTTAAGGGAGGGAAATAAAAATAATTTATTCGTTTAAAAGTAAGTAATTATGTAAAATAAAAATTTAGAAAAATATTAAATTATTACCAATGAAATTGATTCAATCCGATTTCAAAAGTCCTATGCTGCCATCTAGTGGTAAAGCGATCGTAAAATCGATACATCATTATTCGTTCTTTGCACTTTTAACTTTAGTAACATTTTTCATTGTTATTTAGAGTCTTGAATGGTTTTCTTATACTGCTTTCTATGTTTAGAAGTAAATTTGTCTATAATTTAAAAAAAAAATTCCGCCAACAATAATTTAAAAATAGCGTTCCGGTTCATGGATTTTTCCATTTCGAACCCTGGAATTTTTGATATAGATATGCTAATTTATCTCAAAATCAAAAGTAATATAAATTTATTTAGTAATAAATCAGCTGTAATAGCCAAAAGAGAATGATTAACAAAAAATTTAGTAAAAAAAGCATTGCAGTAGTTGCTGGTATCGGCGCCATCTTGAATTTTGTTCTTGCAACTTAACTGTAAATGTCATTGTTTACATCTGAAAAAAATACGTGGATTTTATGCATTCGCGTATTTAAGGGAGTCTACTGTACTATCTCTTTGCCATATGGTGCTTAAAAATACACATAATGCAATAGAGGAACATAATTATTATGCTGTGTGTTATATGATAAAGATCCGTTTTGAAATTTGTGTAAAATTTCGTGAAAAAGCAGCCAGAAACTTCAGTTGGCCTAAGCGAGGTAGAATCAAAAACATAAACATTCAGTCATACTTTTTATGGACCAGTAAATTTGCAAGGTATTGACCCATTCACAGTGGATGAAGCAATCACAAATACTGCTTGTAAATGTTACAAAATTTTTTTTGATTAATATTGTTAAAACGTACGGTCTTTTGGACATCAAATAAATTTGTATTTATACCTGAATCCTAGTCTATGTGCTATTATTTTCACAATTATGAGATGAACAAAACTTTTATGAGATTGATTGTACTTATTTTAATACTCAGTCTTAGAAAAAATAACTTTTCTATTTGCATCATGAAGGATGCTGATCAATAATTACCCTAGAAGTGACTAAGAACTACACCATTTCCAGGGTAATTCCTGATCACTTAAAAATCCTATAATTATTTCAATTATAAGTGCATGTATATTTAAGTAGACATTTTGTTATATAGCCATCAGAGGGCGTTTATTGTACAAAGAATTGGGAACAATACCTTTAATAGATAAATTTTATAATAATTGGATGTTGTTTATTTTTGACCAGGAACTACCATGGATGACCCTACTTAGCTAAAATTAGAAACTTTATATGTGTGTTTATTTTTATGTAGTAAAAGAAAATGAGTTTTATGAGTACTATCTTACAAAAGTGTTCCGTCACATACAAAAAAATTAATAAATATCAAGATCTTTGACTTTTGTTATTTTTTTTCCTGGAATAATATATTTCATAAAGTTTATACATATGATTAGCTGATAATTATGTCTCAATTCACCAGCAGGGCCCGCTTAACACTTAGGAATAGGGGAAGCCTGACGTCACACAGGGGGCCCCCTATTACTCTACAAATTGCTTTTTTATTTACTAAATCTCTTTTTCGTATGCTTAAATAATTTGAAATTTTACCATCAAAATTTACAGTAAATAACATTTTTAATTTTAAGATAAAACTACCTATATAAAAGTATTTTATTATATCTTTAATTGTAAATAACGAATTTATTTTGTAAATGACAAATATGGAACTATAGTTGAGAATATGTGAACTTCAAAATATTTTTTGTGATTGGCAAATTACCATATAGTAAGAAAAAAAAGGTTCATAAGAAAAAAAATGTATTTTTTTACAGTGATTGAGTTTCTTTTTAAAAAAAACTTAGTTTTGAAAAGTAAAATTGGAGGCCCTTTTGTATTTCAGTAGGTAAGCACGGGCTTCACGGGCCTATTCCGTAAACAGGCCCTGTTCACCAGCCAATATTTAGTCTACAAAATTAATGGTTATAAATGTAAAAATAAAATATATTGTGTCATTAACATGATGTAATTGTCTGTTATTGAAGTAATTTTTATTTGAATTCAGAAAATGTTATTCTTTACTGGCTGACATGCCCAGCGTTGCCTGGGCCTAATAAATTAATATAGGGGTAAATCCGTATTCAATAATTTTACATTTTTATAAAAAATCTTTCCAAACTAACTTAATATTGTAAGCCTTACTGCCTTCAGCAGCGTACACTTCTGAGTTTGTACGATTTTGTTTTAAAATGAAAATCTCTTTCAAAATGAAAATAGTGTCGGTTGCCTCACTGTCTTCGGCAGCATACACACGGCATGCCACATATCTGTTTTTGGTTTTGTATTTTAAAACTAAAATTAAATTCCAAATTAACCTATTGTTCGGGCCCCTGAATATAATCTGTAAAATAATTGAAGCATGATAGTTTTCGGCCGAAAATAGGAAGATCATCGAAATTCGATTTCGGTCTTAAAAACCTGTTTCAGTCGATCCTTAATAATTATTGACTCATAAAAAGAAAATATATGCGACACTTCATCAGCAGTACAAATTAGTGAAAATAGTAAGGGTGATAACTTAATATGATTTGAAATTTTTTTTTTACTTTTAAAGTTCTGTGCTCTGTTTTTCATGTCCCATAAAGGTCCAGTTGTTACAATCTAGATGGTCTACGCAGCTTTACTTATTTTATCTCTTAATGTTTTGAAATGTTTTAATATTCATCAGCAGTGATTGTGGTAGTGCCTCCTTATAACAGTTTTCCCTGTTATATATCTGTTAAACTCCCCCCCCCCCCCCCCAATTCTCAGGAAATCAAGACTTAACTTTAATTCTTTAGATTTTGTATGTTTCATGCCCCTTTCCCCTCAAATAAAATATTTAATTTAATTTTACATTTTACACCTAATATCATACTTCTGTATTTATTCACTCCCCCCCCCTTACATTTGTGTAAGTTAAATTAATACTTTTAACGTTCTCATCCATTAAAATGTGTGAGCCTTTACTGTCATACTTTCTCTGTTTTCGTTTCACTTTCATACAGAAATAAGTGTTGAAACAAAATCTTAACCGCCAGTCATTTCCGTTAATATAAAAAGAATAAAACATAAATGAATTCCCTTTGCATCGCAGCTCACAATAAGTAATACCGTATATACTAGCGTATAAGTCGACCCCCTAACTTTCGAAGGCAAATTCTGGAAAAAGTCAAAAACTCGCGTATAAGTCGACCCCTTAACTTTTTACTGCAATTTTGCACAAAATTAAGTCAAAGATTTCAATTGCCAATGCAAAAAGGTAGTAAGTAAACAAAAACAAATCATTGAATTTTTTTTAAATGATAAATTATTATTAATTGTATATTTTATGTATTATTTTTTTATTCATACACATAAAAAGCCATGATTTTACTGTATTCAAAGTTTTTTGTTTTTCTTTTTTAACTGACTCGCGCATAAGTCGACCCCCAAATTTGCTTACCAAAAATTGTCAGAAATTCCTCGATTTATGCGCGAGTCTATACGGTACATATTTTGTAACTGCACCCTCTAATTTCTCTCATGGTTTTATGCTCGTATTTACACAGTTCTCACTCATTTCCCATGACACAACTTCCAGATGCCCTCCTGAGTGAGTAATGCATGCCTTTGTTCAAGATCATGTAAAGTACATTTAAAAAGCTTGGGTAATGCTATACTCTCATTTATACACTGCCTGACCACAAGAATTTGTAATCTTACAACCCTATATGTCCGTGCTACTTAACTCCTGGGAATAGTTTTTTCTTTTTTGCTAATACTTTGTCTGCCCATTCGCATTATCGCCAATATCTTATACAGGGTTGCTGGCTTTTATTAAAAAAAGCCGGCTTTTATTTAAAAAAGCCAGTTTTTATTTTTTAAAGTTGGTTTACAGTAAATTTGTTTTAAATTTGAATCAATTAATTTTTAATACACTTATAAATATTTTCTATTAAAAAAATTATAGATTTCTATTAAATTTTATCAAATAAATGTCTTTATAACTTCTAGAAGGCAACTGTGAATGCATTATGTCTGGAAAAGAAAAAAATATGTATATAAACATTGAAAAGGATATAAGTTAGGCTCTAAACTGGTGTTTTGAAATTTTATATTATATATAGTGTTGGCTCTAAGCCGCTTTAGCAGGGTGCAGCACTCGGCGGCCCTTTTTATTTCCTTTTTGCGCCCGGCGGCTCTTTTAAACCCTTCAGATACGCCCGGCTGCCCTTTTTAACACTTCCTATGCACCCCATGGTAATTCAATTGATACCGGAAAAATATCGCAAATTCTAGGAATTCTAAACAAACCAGTTCAAAATATGTTTTATGAACAAGGTACAAGTGTGCCTTTTTCGAAAAAAATATGCCCTTATTTTATAATAGTGTTCCCTTTTTGAAAAAAATGCACTCTTTTTTAGAACAGCGTTTCCTTTTTGAAAAATGTACCCATTTTTTGGAATAGTGTTCCCTTTTTGAAAAATTCACGCCTGGCGGTCCTTTTTTTCTAGCGTCAACACTAATATAGCTCCACATGTACTACACATTTTAAAGATTATATTTAATTAAAACTGTTCTTAACTGCTTTGCTCAACAAGCACAAAATGTTTTGACACATTTAAAAATTCCTTTTTTAATGGAAAGATGTAAAATTTGAAAGCCTGACCATGGAAGCGATTTGGAATCGAACTGTGTTTTCCATTTTTTGATCCATCAATTACCTATTGATATGATGACCTATATTTAATAAGAGATTTTGATCATGTGACAAACATGTTTTTTCACCCTTTTCTGAGTGGTTTCTTCTTTCTTGCGGAAATTCGATTCAAAATGCTCACTTTGACACTATTTTCTGAAAAATGTATTGCATTTGCAAAAAAACAGAAAAACAGCACAATTACATAGTTTCTGAACAACAACATCTGCTAGTTTCATGCATTTCTGAACAAAAATAAATTAAAACTTATGTCAGAAAGTTGCCCTTTTCGATTTAAAAGCCTTAATGACAAAATGTAGCACATCAAAATGGAAACATTCTTATGTGTCCATATGGAGAGATTAAGTTATAAATGTTAAAAGAGAAATTAGAAAAGATGTTTCATTTGAGGAGAGTGGTACATAAGTATATAAAAAATAGAGCATTCAAAACAAGAAAAAAAAAAAATCTCCAAATAAAATTTTGAAAAGCTTGTTGCTAAGCATATTCATGCATATGCTATTCATAATGTTTTTAATAGTGAGAAATGGTGGTGTTTTTATTAATATGACTATGTATAATTTCAAATGTTTGCTAGAAATAAAATAAGACTTGTATATTAATAGTTCTTAAAATTAAGTAATAAAACATATAACTAAGTAACCATTGTCCTCTTTAATTTTATAAAGTGGTAAAAATGAAAAAATTGGCAGTTGGTATGGCCCTTTTAAAATTTAGCTGACATTTAGCTCTTAAAATTAAGTAATAAAACATATAACTAAGTAACCATTGTCCTCTTTAATTTTATAAAGCAGTGAAAATGAAAAAATTGGCAGTTGGTATGGCCCTTTTAAAATTTAGCTGACATTTAGCTCTTAAAATTAAGTAATAAAACATATAACTAAGTAACCATTGTCCTCTTTAATTTTATAAAGCAGTAAAAATGAAATAATTGGCAGTTGGTATGGCCCTTTTAAAATTTAGCTGACATATTTGCAATTCAGAATACAAACCACAAGCAAAATCATCTAAGTTTTATTCCAGTATTAATGTTCTCATTATTGAGAAATTGGGTTACTTATTAAACTGTAAATCAATTAAATGTCATTAAAACTAATTAAAAACACTTTAAAATGTGTAGTTTATAATTACAATGCTTTATTGTATAAGAGCCAATTATGGCCAAAAAAAGCCGGTTAAAACCAATAAAAGCCACCGGCCTGGCTTTTTTTAATTTTAGCCGACTTTTTTGCAACCCTGATCTTATATGTTCTCATCTTGCACCCGCAAACGTGTGGGTTTTTGTAACACAGCCTTATGTCACTATCGCTCCTGAATTTGGTCACTGCAGACGTCTATTGAGGCGCCCTATGGCACTTGCCCTCGGGCCAACCTGATACTTCTTCCCTGTCCTTTTATATTTCACGGCCCCCTTTAAAAGTTTAATATAAAGTATAAGTCCTCTAAAATGGAGTTTTTCAGTAGGTGCTTTTGGGACCTGGGTAAGGAAATTCTCCATCTTCTAGATACATAGATTAACATTTTGCTGCTGAATACCACCTATGTGCATAATTCTACGTTCTGAAAAACTTGCTCGCTTTCGCTTTTTCTTAATCACAAACTCATCTGTGTCTTTAAAGCTATAATCAGATAGTTAATCACCAGAATTCTTTTGGAGTGCGGGGTGGGATGAAAGAAAAATGCAGCTGGAACTGCTCTTTTCATCTGCCTTTACCTTAAGTATAGATTTTTTGGACTTATTTTTCACATCAAAGCATGTAAATAAATCAGTTTCAAGAAGATATTGCCTGAAAGTGCAATAAAGCATCTTAGATGCCCCAGGACCCTAAAATTTGCACCTGCTATTCAAACATGTTCACTATTCAGAGGTGAAAACATTTAAATATGTTGTGCGTGTGTTGGTGGTTGCAAAATTATTTGTAGAATAGAAATATCTGCTATTCAGGAATGTCTGTTATACAGATTTTACTGTAACTGTATAGATGGGATGTGCGATACTGTTCCAATTTTCTTTCAAACTGTAGCAAGCAGATGCAAGTTATAAGTTTTTTCTCCCTTTTCAGTTTAATTGTAATTTAAACTAGAAAATGCAACTGAAATGATTCTAATACTACTTAAATCCTAATACAAAGAAAAATGATGTTAAACAAGAAAAACTTCTGTGAAAACTCTTAAGTCTAAATTTCTATTTATAGTAAAAATCATTTGATTTATTTTGTAACATATTCTTTTAAACTGAAAGCAATTTCTTTAAATGTACAATGCAAACATGTAAGAGGAAAAAATACTTTATTAGTTTATTCTTGAAAAAATGTGGCATGGAGAGTGACAAACAGCGTTCCTAAATATCATGGTATTTTTGAAAATATCAAAAATATCCGATATTTTGATATATATACGGAGACTTGTATAAAACCAAAAACTTTCTGCACACATAAATATTAGGTCAAACACTTTCTGCAAATTAATTTAATGTTTAATAAAATTACGTGATGTATTACTTTCACGATAAGAATTAAAATAGTGTAAAATAATTACTATTTAAATTAAAAATTAATATTAATTAAAGAATAATTTAGTTAAAACAAATAATAAAGCTAAAAATCCATGCTAGGAAGGGCTGAAATTCCAGTTTTTCCCACTATCCTATGACGAAATTTGCATTTTTCTCGCAATCCTTTGACAAAATTTGCGTTTTTACGCGATCCTTTGATTAAAATTCGGGCTTTTTCCGCGGCCCTTTAACGAAATTCGCGTTTTATGCCCAGATTCTTTGATGAAGTTTGCGTTTGTTTCGCGATCCTTTGACGAAATTTGCAGGGTTTTTTCGCAATCCTTTGACGAAATTTGTGTTTTTCTGCAGTCCTTTGACAAAATTCGCTTTTTTTCCACGATCCTTTGGTGAAATTAATGATTTTTTTTATGCGAACGATTGACGAAATTTATTTTTTTGGATGACCATTTGTTGAAATTCGCAATATTTTTCAGAGATATTTTTTATGTCTTAATTTTCGGACTGATAATGGATTTTCTTTTTTTTTTTTTTTGGAACTGAATGCCTTAAATTTTCGAAAAATTCAGAACAAAATCACCTGCAGCAAACTGTAAATAAATTGTAGGCCACCAAAATCTGAGTTTTGGTGAAAATGCGGCTGAATATTTGGCTAGACCGAAACTCGACAGAAACTATCAGTATTTCAAAAATCTCGTTTCTTCCTTCAGAAATTTTCAATATTAGTACTCATCGATTTCAGCTGTATCGGCTCAAATGAGGCTATTTATTCCTGTGAACTTCGTTGTTTATAATTTTCAGTCATGACTAACTCAAGACGTGAATGCAAATTATAAATCATAAGCAAGCAATGCATATATAACTGAACTTTTTGCATATGCTCATTAAAAGCTGCAGACATAACAGTCATGGAAAATTTTCAGTTTGAAACCACAGAAGAGTTTTGAATACTCTTTGAGAATGTTCTAGTATAGCAGGTGATCATTTAAAAAAATCATTATAAAAGATAAATCGAGATGTGCATACATAAAACTAAAATATTTTTTAATTAAATGATATTCGTATGATTAGAAAATCATTCCGTGTCGTTGTTGAATTAATTACATTTTATTTTATGTGAAAATAAAAAGTTTTGGGTCTAAGGCACAGAGAGCCAACATTTAATTAATTACTAATAATTATGTATATTTAATAAATATAAATAATTAATTAATTAATAATTATGCATATTTAATAAATACATATAATCGATTAATAATTATGCATATTTATGTATTTATTAATTACTTTAATACATACAGTTTAATTACTTTTTTAAAAAATTGGGACATTTTCGTTTTCGGCCAAAAATAGGAAAATCACTGAAATTCGGTTTCAGTTTCGGCCTTAAAAACCTTTTTCGGTCGATCTTTAATAATTATCGACTATTTTACCATAAATGTGGATAAACCGAAATGTGGATTGATTCTCTGTTATTTCTGGTTTGGGTCAGTTTTGGATTAACGAAATTTTTTTGTCAAGTTCAGGTAGGGTTGCGGGTTGGGTAGACTGTAAATAATCTTCGCCAAGGCTCTAGTTTCAAGTTAGATTGTAGATCGATGAAAATTTTTTATGAGGTTTGGGCCACATTGCTGTCTAACAAATTTTTTTTGTCAGGTTCATGTTGGGTTTTACAAAAAGTAGTCTAGCTCCGGTTCGCATGTGGGTTGATTTTCAATAAGCATTACAGAATTACTCACGACTCTTCCTCTGATCTATTGCATGATTCTACTTTTACATACTTTTAGTTTCAGAAAAAATATCAATTAAAACTGAGATGATCTAAATCGTACTAAAATAAAGACCTGCGTTAACATCTGATTACAAAGCACGATGTTGGATTTGGATTTCACTTAAAAATAGATTAAATCCAGGAAGATAATGAATGAAAAGCTACAATGATAAAATATTTACTGAGAAAAGCTGGTCCATGGTGGAGTCAAATTTTCAAATACAATACAAAACTACTTGTGAATTAATTTATCTCCACAGATTGAATATCATGACTTAAACAACTTAATAATGACTTAAACTTGAATATACTTTAAAACTGAATTTGCATTAAGATATTTTTTAAATATACTGAATTATTACTCTGCTGTATTTTGAATTTAATATATTTAAGGTTCTTCTTTTAAAAAAATTAACACGCGCATTAATAAAAAGGTATATATTTATATGTGCATGAAATTTGCTGATATTAATATTCAAGTGTTTTAGAATTGAATAGTATTTGTCTTTTTTAATTTATTACAGCTGTAATTGTTTTTCAATAATTTTTGAAGTCTGCTTAAATCTACAACTCTGGCAACCTTTTCTGAAAGACTCTTATCCTTTAAAGAAAACAGAAATGCTTTTAGACTTCATAGTACAGTAGACGCTCTCAAATCCGCACAGCTTGGGACTGGAGGTTGTATGGAATTCTGGTCATTGCTTTCTTTAAATCTTTTAAACAGTAATTTGAATGTAATAGTGCAATCAAAATTATAATGAATGCCTTGCAATATAGTGAAATATTAAAATAAGTAAATAAACTAAAATAATAAAAAGTAAGATACTTTTAAAAGTGATTAATTTATTAAAAGTAAAGGTCAAGTAAATAATTAATGTATAATAAAATCTGCATAATGAAGATGAGGTACATTTTTCTTGAATTATTCAATGAAACTTTCTTCTTGAAGGTACCCTATTAAATTACATAAAAATCATAAACTAAGGAAGTTTTATTGCGGGTTTAGCCAGTCTTAATAATCATTAATAACCAGTCTTAATAGCTGACAGGATTGAGCAGCAAATGGTTGATATGGGAAGCGCATATGTTACCTAAAATGTACATTTTAAAATGTGTTCTGGATTCTCCAGCTGAAGTATATTTTAGTGTAATAAAGACCTGCTTGTAGAAAAATTATAAATTTATATACAGAGCTGTGCAAAAGAAAACTAATAATTGTCATCGACGGATAGTAATTCCTGGAAGCATGTTCTTGTTTGTGTAACACATTTTCTAGTACAGTTAAATTTTTCTATGTTATTACCATTATATTAAGACCATTTATGTGTGTATCCTTTTCTGATAACATTGGCAAACCAGAGTTTCAAAGCAGCTTCAACTTTTCTGTCTTTCCCAGAACGTCTTCACTTACAGTTCAAATTTTCGTGCAATTTCGCTTTGTTTTCAATTTCGTCACGATTCTTTATAATTTTACAGAGTAATGGCTTGAGATATTTTTAACACAGCTGCAGAATTTCTTTTATTCATCTTGGGTAAATAATCAAAGCATTTTATGATGTCAGTTTTGTCTTTAATAGTTAAATCATTGTTTTTTTTTTCCATTTCTAAAATGTCTGAAATAAAGTTTTAAGTGAAACTGAACGGAGAAAAAATTCTACAGCTTACAGCAGTCCAGGCACTTTGCTTACTGATAATGAGAGAACTCAACATTTTTCTCGCTGCCTACACCCCTCTCAAATCAACACCTGCCGCAGAATTTACATACCCAGTGGCGTACGAGCTTTGTACAAACAGGAGGAGCCGAGCCATATTGTGGAAAGCTAGTGGCGGGAATAATTTCATTCACTTTGGAGGGTTCCTTCTTAGTGTTGCACGTTTCACACACAGGAGTATAAAATAGAAGCATATCAAAAGATCACCAACTCATTAATCCAGTTAAAATAATTTTTAATAGATATACTTGATACATAGAAAATTAATTTAAGTGCGATCCCGAATGCAATATTCAAATTTAAGGTTTCCCCCACTTCCATTTACCAAAAATTAATGTGCTTTCTGTTGTTTTGCTTACAAATTCTTTACAAATCAATTTTAAAAGCCTCCTCTTTATAAATATGTTATCGGTGCAGGTAATTTTTGCTAGACCTATATAAAACCCCCTTTTTTCTGGAAATCGGGAGGGCTGTAAACAATGAGAAAAAGGGTGAGGGCACAAACAAGTGTGCTCACCACCCCCTCTCTCTCTTCTCTTTGCTGTTTATTGTGTGAATTTTCTAGAAAAAGTATACTTATGTTTCAATTCAGCAGTGTATCGTAAACAGATGTGGTGCGAGAATTTTTCCCGGGGGAGCTGAGCCCATCTGAAATATTCCAGGTTGAGCCACAGCTCCCCCGAGGCCCTCTTTTGTTGATTCCCCCTTTTGATTTTATAGTTTTTTTTCCCTTGTTCTCTGAAAGAGAAGAAGAAATAAAAT
The DNA here is from genome assembly GCA_963932465.1 of Maratus speciosus. Taxonomy (NCBI): domain Eukaryota; kingdom Metazoa; phylum Arthropoda; class Arachnida; order Araneae; family Salticidae; genus Maratus; species Maratus speciosus. The sequence goes on from OZ010800.1 coordinate 9,283,479, forward strand.
TTGAAAATGATAACAATAATAGAAGACGCTGATTACAAAAAACGACATGTGTTAATATACAAGCATTCGGGACTTCGCGATTCTAATAACATTATCACACATATCTGATCACATTAAGTGGCACCTTCTGTATATGCATATTCTTTTGTTCAGCCTTGTATATGCATTTTAATATATTAACTAATGCCATATAATACAGTAAAATTTGGTTGAGATGAAAAATGTGTAAAAACGTTAGAAGTCCTCTTTCAGGAAAAGTTATTTATAAACTTTAATCCAATTCTTTTTGGTACACGTTAGAAAAATTTAACTGTACTAGAAAATGTGTTACACAAACAAGAACATGCTTCCAGCAATTACTATCCATCAATGACAATGTATTAGTTTTCTTTTGAACAGCTTTGTATATAAATTTATCATTTTTCTACAAGCATGTCTTTATTACACTAATATATACTTTAGCTGGAGAATCCAGAACACACTTTAAAATGTACTTTAGGTAATTCATGCCCGTAGAGTCTATCTACTGATAACCTATTTCGAATGCATAGTTTTATTTGATTTAACCTGCTTGGGACCATACGTGCATACAGAATATATTTTTGATACCAGTAATATAAAAATGTAATATTTACCTTATTTAATTAGAGCATTTGTGGCATTTCAAAAGTAAAGGTAACGTTTAAAAAAAAACTGGTGCCAACCGAACTAAATTTGTGTGACAGACGCCGGTCCCGAAGGGGTTAAACAGCTACAACCTTCTTCAGAATTAAGTGTGCATCAGAATGTATGCATAATGTTATGTTTATGTAAAATCTTTTGAAAAACAACTTAAACCCTCTTTTTATTTTTTTAAATTTAGTACAGTCCTTCTGCATTTTGGAAAAAATGCTTTTTCATGATTAGTTTGAAAGGTTTTTAATGTTTGAATTTTATTGCTTTATTGTGAGTGATGAGATTTATTTTTTTTCAGCTCGGTCAACCAATTCGATTAATGTTAGCATATTCTGAGACTCCTTTTGTGGATAAACAATATGCTTGTGGTCCAGGTCCTGACTATGATCGTAGTGATTGGCTTAAAGAAAAGCATACGCTTGGATTAGATTTTCCGAATGTGGGTATTTTAATTTAGACTTTAGCTGTTAATTTATATTCAGTATTTATATTTTGGATATTTTTCATAACAAGTTTAATATATATTTATTTTCAGCTCCCTTATTATATTGAGGGTAATGTTAAAATGACTCAAAGTGTTAGCATTATGCGTTACCTAGCTCGGAAGCATAAATTAGGTATGTATATGCTAATTTTGTTTCTGCAGTTTTATCATATCTGAACATTATATTGTTAATTTCCATTTTATAGACCCTGAAACTGAGGAAGACAGAATGAGAGCTGACATGATTGAGCAGCAAATGGTTGATATGATAAATGCATATGTTAAGCTTATCAACAATCCGGAATTTGTATGTAAAAGTTATGTTAATCTAATTGAATAACAAGCTTTTCTTTTTTATTTAACTATCTCAAATTTAATTAAAAGCCATTAGCTAAACTATATGATCTACAATATGTAGCTAGGGTGTTTTTTTTAAGTATCTCAAATTTAATTGAAATCACCCTAGCTGCATATTGTAGATCATATAGTTTAACTAATTGGTTTTAATTTCTTGATCATATTTATGTTTTCAAAATTTTCCTTCTGACAGTGGGATAGTACTTAAAATGATTAAAGTACAGTCAGCTCCCCCCCCCTCCACCCAAAATAGGCTAAAAAACACTCTTATACATTTTGTCAAAAGAATTAAAAATACATCTAGATGAGTTAAAAATCCATTATGAGTAATTGCTGACCATAGACATTTTCACGAGGTTATTTTTGCAGAGAGAATATTAAGAGTACGAAATCAGCAGGTTCCCTTAATCAGAAACTACAAAATCGAACAGCATTTACATTTGTCCATAAAAATAAATGATCTTTCAGAGAATGCTGTCAAGAGTATATTTTGTAAGACGATATATTATTTGCCATTAAGTTAGGATCTCTTTTGTAGGTTAGTAAGGGAGAGTGAAGAAATTTGCCCCTTTAACTGAAATAAAACTTTCCGCATCACTACTGTGAGCTATCTCTGAGACAGCTTAATGGAAAGGTGCATAAAAGGCTCGATTAAATCAAAAGGTATGATTTCTGTACTAAACTCTATTCACATGATTTTTATAATTAAAATTAACTTATTCAGAAGTTTCTAGCAATAATATTATGGCTCCAAATGGGACAAACATTTTACTAGTGTCTACAATCTAATATAACACAAACACTGTTACTTATCCAATTACGCTATCGCTAATATTCCTTGCTTATTTATATTTATTCAATTTTAGATTAAATTTTGAAAAAAATATATATATAATTTATACTTTCTAAGTGACAGACATAAAAGGCTAAAGTTTTGTTTTAGAAATGTCAGAAGTCAATTTTTTTTAGAAACAAAAATCATAGATCAATACTAACTAAAAACAACAACAACAAAAAAAAAACAATAGAAAAATAAACTTACTATTGTAGTCGTAAAAGAACCTGAGGACAGGGAACGATGTTCTGGTTCGTGAAATTGTGATAAATATTGTTCCGGTTCGTGAAAATACAGAAAATAGTGTTCCCGTTCGTGGAATTATTAAAAAATATTATTACAGTTTCATACATATAGCTTACTATGCTCTCTGTAACATTTTTAAAAAATTATTTACAATCTTGAATGCATTTTTTTAAATTGGTTTTTCTATGGTTAAATATAAATTTGCTATACAGTGAAGTCTCGATTATCCTAGTTAATAGGGACCAAACTCCCCTCGGATAAGCAAAAAACTCGTATGAACCAGATTTACACCAATCGTCACCAACTAAGGAGATGAAATATAAATTTTCGCCTAATTCATTCATTTTTATGGTACTAGTAACATTTCTTTGATGTACATTTCCGTTACTTTTAAGAAATACGGGAAACGAAATTGTTTATTTGAAAAAGCCCTTGATAGTTTTTTTATTTGTTGAATGTCAATTTTGCTGCAGTTTTTTTTTCCCGCAGTATTACGCTACTGCATAGCTACCAATTTCTAAGATTTTTTTTCTTACCTCTAAAACTTACCAGTATATTTTACCTAATTCAATCACCAAAATCTAACAATTGTCAATGATTAAATATGGCAAATATTTGTATTCAATTTTTGAGGTAATAAAACCACACAAATTGGCAGCTATGTGATTCTATTAGTGTCATGAAAATTGCAGGTGTAGCCTCTTTTTTCTGCTCAAAGTATTAAATAGTTTTTTTCAATCAAACTTATACCTTTGGAATGGATCATTTTCTTCTGATGGACTGATGACTTCCATTATTATGAAACAGCCATTATAAATGAAGTGTTACATGAAGATGAAAGACCAGCCCTAAAAAGTTAGAACTCTGATTTTCTGGTCAGAATGGGAAAAAAAGACCATAATTTTTTTTTATGGTTTTCTAAATAAAATATACAATTATTATAATTATATTCTTATAAGTTCTTCCGGTAGTCCTTCCTTATAAATGCATTAATATTTATCATAAATAGCATAAAAATTGCTAATTATTGAAAGTGAAAAAAAAAAGGTCAAGAAACACATACATTCTATAAATAAAAAGTTCTATAAATTCTTTTAAAATATATTTCTTTTGTATTAAAAGAAAAAATTGATTCCCACCTTGTCCAATTTTTTCATCCATTTACATGATATTCAGAAAATGTATTTTTGCAGGAGAAGCTGAAGAATGAATATGTTAAGGGCCTTTCTGGTGGTTTAGAGCTACTTTCTAAGTTCCTGGGGAAAGGAAATTGGTTTGCTTCTCAGGATAAGGTAGCTAAAAATAATTTTTTTTGATAACGAATTTGATTTTTTTTCTTTTTTGCAAGAGATTATATTTTTTATTCTTTTACTGTTTCGGTTATTCCTTGAAAAAATTAAAATAGATAAATTAGTGGTTGGGGTTAATAGGGTCGGGTGGGGAAAGTGGGCCCATGGGTTAAAGTAGAGGTATATTGAAAAACTGCTATTTTCTTTTTAAATTAAGATATTTAGTTAATTCTTTTTCTGAGAGATTATGGTAAATATTTTTATTTTAGTTTTAGAAACTGGGAACAAGTTTAATGTTTACAAACCATCTTGTTTATGCTCATTGCATATGATATGTTAGTTTAAGCTGCTGATGAACTTGCTTCTAAAATCATTATTAACTGGCGAAAACTATTAATTTTAATTCAGACTTGTAGAGGAATAGATTTACATAGGAAGAAAAGAATAAATTTTATAATTCTATTTATTATGAGATGTTTTCTGAGGTGGGGTATGGTTAGGCTTAGTTATGTGTTGTATGATAGAGATAATTCTTACCTCTGTGTTAACTTTAGTAAATGTCTAGTGCTGTATATTTTATAATAAAATGACTAAAAAATATTTACTTGTTTATTACCCGACTGAAAAGAAGGTTTATGTGTTTCACCCGTATCTGTGTATGTGGATTTCTTTATACCCTCGAAACATCGCAATGGCTGGATGGATTTTGATGAATGAGGTCTCTATCTATTCGTCTTAACGGCCCGATGCTTATAAGCTAGATTTTGTTTTTTATAAATTCAAAATGACGGCCGTAAAATACAAAATGGCGATAAAGACGAAAAAAAAATTTACACACCCTATTGAGTGGCATATCATTGGATAGGTCTTTCAAAATGAAGACAATGTTTCACTGACTATTTTACAGTCAGAAGATCCGTTAAAATATTATACAACCTGGAAGTTGTGTAGGTAGGATCTTTAGCTTTACTGCAACTCTAACCATCATAGACATCTATAGACCTCATCAAAACAGTGTTTATAGATAGGAACTAACAATTAAACACAACTAAAAAGTCATCAATACAAGTAAATAAAAAAAAAATAGGTAAGTAATATAAACAAGTAATATAAAAGAAAAATATTTTAAGTCAATTTCTAGTTAGGTCAATAAGAGAATTTTTTTTCTTCCATTCTTCATTCCTCTTCAGTGGCGCTTACAATGCCTTGATCAAGAGAAGGGCTCTCTCGGTCTTAAAATACCTTGATCAAGAAGAAGGCTCTCTCGATTATTGAAAATTAATTAATTTAATTTACTTAATGAATTAATATTTAGAAAAAAAACTGGATTAACATCAAGTGTCATCCAGTACAAGTTTAAAAAAATTTATTTGAGCTTGATTGGATGAATAATAAGTATTTTATTAACGATTGAAAATTTGAACAAGATATATATAGCGAGAGTGTGAGCTAATAGTAGGAATTGAAAAAAAAATAGTTTCACATTGATGAGAAATAATTAATTAGTTCGCTTTTTACGAAGTCAGGTTTTTTGATTTTTTAAACTTAATTGTTTATTTATAACTCTAGGTTAGCATTAGAAATCCTTGGTGGTCTGCTGGCCTGAGACCACCAAAAATTCAATTGGACCACTAATTTGAAAGATTTAGTGGTCTTTAGTAGACTAGTAACTTTTTTTTTTTTCTCTCTGACAGGTAAACATAAATTTTCCCGAAACCGCAACCGGACGCAAATCACACAATTTTATTTTATTTAAAAACATAAAATTAAATAAATAATAAAAAGATATTTGCACTAAACCTTACAGTCCGTTGGAATAAATAATTGGAAATAAAATATCTAATTAATAATTAAAAAAATAATTTATGTACTGTTGTTTATTTAATTTTTAGCAAATTATAACTTTAGTTTTTATTATGGGGAAATTTTTGGAAAAGTAAGTTTCGTTTATATTCCAGGTGTGTGTGTGTGTGTTTTTTTTTTTTGGGGGGGGGGGGGGTTGGAGGGTTTCATTCAAAGGGCTGAAATGACTTGATAGAATTTTTTGTTGCGTGCCAGTGATGATGCTTGTGGACCACTAAATTCTCATGATCACTGGTCCTTGGGACTAGTGACTTTTTTTTTAAATTCTAATGCTGTAGGTCAGGGATGGCAAACTTTTTCACATGCGTGTGCCAAAATTTTAAAAACAATATCTATCAACATTGCAACATGCCAAACTTTTACACAAAGAAAATATTGCTACATATGCCGTTCATACGGAACACTGGTTAATAGAATCAGTCACTTTCATGCATTAAATAAATAAAAGTGAAAATAAAAATTCAATTATTCTGTACATTGGAATTAGCCATTAATTTTATAAAATTTTGACTCGAAAAGGTTCATGTGGAGTGTAAAGAAGGAAAGAAATTTTTCAAATTTTTATTTCAGCAAATTTTAATTTATCATTAACACAACATTTAAGGTATAATAATTTTAGTTGCATTAAAAAGGTAATAATAATTTATTAACGAGGTTTCTGCTGCTGTACGTTTGATACGAAATGCTTTATACCTGATTCCTGTATTGTTATTTTAGTAATATATAGAGAGCAAAATTGGCTCCATTTGTCATATTATTGCAGTGATTGTTTTATAAAATTCATTTAATAAAGTAAAGCCTTTTAAAAATTTCACGGAAAGAACTAGTTACTTGTCAAAAACGCTACATAGAATCATGGAAAAAGAAAATTTTCTAATGTGTTACTTCATAAAAAATTATTATACTACATGTGCAGTCTGTGCATGTTAAGGAAAATTTTATTTGTTATAACAAAAACAAAAATTAATTTTATCTGAAAAATAGTTATGAAATTTAAATTTTTCGCATGCCAGAGAAATTGTCATACGTGTCATATCAGGCACGCGTACCATAGGTTCGCCAAACCTGCTGAAGGTAGTAATTTTAACTTTGAGAAACAATTTCTTTTCAAATTTTATTTTCTAAATGTAGTTCAGAAAGAGAAGAATGATAGAAAAAATACAATGTTATAAGTAATGATAAAAAATGTAAAAAACAATGAAGAAATTGACTGTAAGAAAAAAATCCAAAAAGAAGAGTAATTTTGAAAAGTAAAAGAAATTAAACAAAGAATATAAAAGTAGATTTTAAAGAAATAAAACAAGGTTCATGGTATTCAAATAGTCAATTGGCTAAATTCATCGACCAAGTGATAAAAATTAACGAGTTCTGTCACATAAAGTATTTGACTAAGTCACCATTAGGAGGCTGTTTAGAGTTCAGTAATACTGCATTAACCTAATTTTGGTACAAGTGGGTATTATTACTTTAATTTAATAATATGTGAAAAATATATTTTGTGCATTTGTACCTTTAAATATAATTTAGACACATTTATTTCAGTGTATTCTTGTTTCAAAAACAATATTTACATATTTTTGTTTAAATATACAGAAAATAAGAAAATTGAATGGTTATGCTTCATGTTAATCTTTTAAAATCTAATGTATATAAAATGCCTCAAAAGTTTCATTAAAATAAATTTAATAGTTTGTTTTTAGGGCCTTCTTGAAAAAAATGCTTGGTTTTACCCCCATCTGACCCTAAGTTATTAAAAATATGAAAAGCTAAGCTTTGCATTTTACTTCTTAGCTTATTATATTAACAACTAAAGAAGCTGAAACCAAAGTACTCATGTTTCAAATTTTCATTACTGTATAAAGGAAAAGGGGGTTGGGGGAACAGAATTACTAATCAGAAATTGTAAACTCCAGTAAACTTTCGACAGCTAAACTTGAAACATTTAGTGAAAATTCAAAGTACCTTCTAAACTGTTTAAAGATGCGAAGCAGTTGTGTTATTTGATTAACAACTAAAGAAGCTGAAACCAAAGTACTCATGTTTCAAATTTTCATTACTGTATAAAAGAAAAGGGGGTTGGGAGAACAGAATTACTAATCAGAAATTGTGAACTCCAGTAAACTTTTGACAACTAAACTTGAAACACTTAGTGAAAATTCAAAGTACCTTCTAAACTGTTTAAAGATGTGAAGCAGTTGTGTTATTTGATTTCATTTACAAAGATATATTTCTAAATAAATCTAAAGCTGATTTTAAATAGGCAAAGAATCTCTTTTGTACTTAAACAATGCTCTCTGAGAATGAAGTCTCCACTAACAAAATAAGACTGCAAAAATGAGAAAGTCATAAAAAGCAAAAGAAAACACAATGCACCAACCTACAGGTCATATACCAATCTCTAGCTTGATTAATTGGTGTTTGAGCCATGTGACCATAGACTAATCTGTCTGTTAATGAAATGCCATATAGTATTTTGTTTTTCATTATGTAGGACATTTTCTTGCAAGTTGTAGTTAGTTAAATGTTACACTACAGCCATCTCTTCCTATACAGTAGTGATCCCCCCCCCCCCCTACTCTCTGATGCCAGTTTTATCATAGCTAAGTTACAGCTATGCCTTATGTTATCATTAAACCTAGAACTACTGGAAATTTTACTCAAGTTTTATAGAAATATCTTACTCCAGAATTTTCATTTAAAACTATTTAATTTATATAAAGCAGACAGTAATAATTTAGGTATTTTAAATGTACCTGTCGGCGGAGGAATAATAATATAAGATGTAGCTAAAGTAGAATCTTGTTTTTGAACTATAATCAGATTACTTTTAAATATATTGAAAAATGATTGATTGAAAAATTCAGATGTCATTTTTGGAGTGAAATAAGTTTTTAAATTTTACTTAAATTATGTTGTAATGTATGTAAAATGAATAATCAAATTTATGAAAACTTAAATGGATTTTTTTTACAGTTAACGTACGTGGATTTTCTGGTATATGAGCAATTGGATCATTACAAAACACTGGCTCCAGAGTGTCTTGATGATTATCAAAACCTAAAAGATTTCATGCAGAGATTTGAAGTGAGCATTTTTGAATAACTCTTATGTTTTTTGTTTATTATAATCGTTTGTATGTTTTCATTTTTTTCTGGTATTAAAATTTCCTTGTCAACTTATTATACATTGATGTAAAAACATTTTGTATATAGGGTGCATTCCAATGTCGTAATACACTTGCATATCTATTAAACGGATTTTATTTAATAAAGTTGCAGAACAAGTGTCAAAGGTAAGAAGTTGGTTTTAAGGTGTGGAGCAGGGTTGTCTTATTTAATGTTGAAAGAATTAGTCAATACATTCCCTGCGTTAACATTGTAGTGTGTACATAACTAACTTGTGTGCCCCAATAAGTGCCTTTGTCTGAAACATCTGCATAGCAAATCATACAGGAATGTATAAAGATGCTGCGAGTGTAAAGCTATAAAAGGTGCTGAAAACCTTTGAATATTTAATACAATCTAAATATTTTTTTTTTTTTTTTTTTGCATTGAATAGCTGAGCTCTGTCCTCTACATCTGCCTTTTTTTTTACTTTTTGGATTTTAGTTGCTTTTTATTTTATAAAATTGCTTTTACTTTAGAAACCAGTTCTGAAAGTGTCATCTTAAATAATAAAAAAAAGAAGTAACAAAAAATTATGTCGGGAGAGAGTTCAGCTATTTTTTTGCAAAAAAAAAAAAAAAATTATGACCATTTTTTTTCCAATTCTGATCAGATAATCAGAGTTCTAACTTTTTACGACTGTTCTTTCATCTTCACCTAGACGCTTCATTTATAATGGCTGTTTCATAATAATAGAAGCCACCAGTCCATCAGAAGAAAATAACTCGGTTAAGCAAAACTCTACTGCAGTACAAAAAATATTTCAATTTTAAGACTTAAAGCACACGTTTTATTTTATGTAAAATGACATCATTTGCATCCGCTTAAGAATTCCACATTTACTATCTACTCTTAAACATCTACAGTAAAGCATGCATAGCACATCGCTATCACGAAATAATGCACAAATGCAGCAAAAAGATGCCGTCATTCAAGAAAATCGACAGTAAAAAGGGTTATCTAGCGATTCATAGATACTTAAAATTAAGTATAGTTTATAATAGCTCCGTTGTTTTAACAGAAATCATTCGTTTATATTTTTTTCAAAATAGCATGTATTTTAATTGCATTTTCTTTCAGTTGTTATGAGAAAATGGCAACAAAAATATATAATTACTATTTTAGAACTATTTTTCCTTTACTTTCTACAGAAATGGAGTACTTCTGTTGCCAATACTCCACACATGGCTCTAAAAACTACAAAAAATTAATATTTCAAAAATAAATGGAGATACAGTTTTCAAACAAAATGCATTTAAAAGAATTTTTTTTCCCAATACGACGGTATAAAAGTTGAAAATGTGTGATGCTTAGACGTTCAAAAAATTGCTATAGAGTATTTAATCGTACTGCTTTGTTTTACGGCTGGCTTCTGTAAGGTAACGTTATTTTTTGGAATACACAAAATAAGCTGGGAGAAAGAAATAGCATACCGTACCTGGGGTTAACTAGGTTAAAGGGGAAACTTGGATAATCGGGACTCTACTGTATATTTCATTTTAAGAATGATCTTTAAAATATTTTTGTTGGTGTTCAGAGGGGAGTCATGACCCCCATGACCTCCCCCTTGGATCCACCATTGTAAGATTACATAGTTCAGTATTACATATTTTATGATTACTTGCTTTAAATTTTAAAGTAAGTTGGCTATTAGAAAATTAGTAAAATTCTCTTTGTAAATATACTTTGCAGGAGAGGAGGGGGGGGGGGTCGCCAAAATCCATGCTTGCCCCGGGTGCAAAAAAGGCTAGTTTCGGCTCTAATAGTGTGATCGACCAGTATTTGTGCTAGCAGCTACATTTAGATTGATTATAAAGGATGAACCTTTAAAACTTTGACTCTTACTAAAGTCACATTCATTATTAATACTAATTGTCTCAATTAAGACATATTTAAGATATTTGCTATTGTTTTACGTGTATTTATACAAAATCTAATTTTCCTGTGTTATTTATATTTATTTTAAAATGTTACTTCTAAATGTCATTTACATGAAAGTACATATTTTTCTTATTTGAATAAGAGTGGTCCTTCTTTTTAAAATTAATGATTTACTTTTTTTTTACTCGATTATCTTCCATGATGAAGCGCAGTTGTGTAGTGGTCAGCATGCCTGACTGCTGCGCTACAGGTCGCAAGTTTGACTCTTGGTTGGGCAAGATTCATTCAACCTTTCATTCCTTTGGGATCAATAGATGAGTTTCAACTGACGTCACACCCTAGCAACCAGCTTGGCAACTGTGCGAATGTTTTTTGTTTGCCTCCCAAATTTCCTGAGTTTCTCCACTTTCATTGGTTGAGCGCTAAAAGATCGGTGATTTTGATTGGTTGGTGGAAACTTGGGGGGTCATGTGGTCACGTGGTTGAAACTGATCTATAAAATGAGTAGGGTCAGGTGAGGGAGAGTGCGCCTGAGGGTATATTGAAAAACACCTATTTTCTCTTTAAATTAAGATATTTACTTTTTTTTTTACTCGGTTTTCTTCCATGATGAAGTGCAGTTGTGTAGTGGTCAGTATTGGGAAATACAAAAGTATTCCCCCAGGGGTTATGAATAAGCAGAGCTGCATTAATGCAGTCAAAGCGTTAAGTACTGATTTGTAACCCCAAATAAGATATAAATATTAAAGAAATTGCTAGAAATAAAGATAACTTAAATAAATAAATGTGGTGGTGTTAAAGCAAAGATGACATAGTTAAATTAACGTAACATATTTTATTAACATTTAAAAGATAAAAACAACATACATATACTTTACATAAAACCTTTAAAAGCAAATGGAGATATATCGTTAAGATTACTAAAGTACTATTGGAAAAACAACATTAGACTTATCTGATTGACTATAGGATAATCATGACGTGATGGATACGATATCTCTTTGTAACACATCACATGAAAAAGGTATGTAACGTCTGGAACCCTTAAACTTTAATAACTTTTATAACTTTAACTGGACACAAGAAGACATTCAAGTCCTTATAAAAAGACTAGTTTACTTGATGTCGCAGTCAGACAGAAAGATGTTGATTTAATTACATGAGAGACCTCCAGACAAAACTTCAAATAAAAGACGGGGATGATATGATGATATAGATTTAAATGAAAAGCTTAGTCCAGCAAAAGTACACTTGATGACGATTATCTATCTTTACACAGCACGACTATTCAAAGAACTTCATTACTTTATCTTAATAGCTGTAAACATATTCCACCGAAAAAGTTCCTTTAATTTAGATTAAACATTATATTTAAAGATGACCTCAGGAAAAGAAATTTAACATTGTTAAACGTTCAGAAAAAAGAAACTCAACATCGTTAAACGTAGCCGAACAGACCGCTCACATCTCACGAGACATTCAGAGACATCAAAGGTTGACAGAGACTGAAGGTAAATCCTTTTATCCTCCGCCGATGTCCGAAAACCAGTCAATACGCATGACCGAACTAATTTCTACCCGTCTCCAGAGCGTCATGTGCAAATATCGACGGAGCGGAGTAAATCACGGAACAAGTCACGATTACGTCATCTCTCAAAGCCATCTATCAGCAATAACAGTAATCGCTAAGGAAAACAGATGATAGAGTTGGACATGCAAGAGTTACGGCGAAATATCGATGTAACCTTTCATTGTAAACAGGAAAGAAATTAAAAAGTAAAAGCACTCTTTCCTTATATTTAGATAAGAAGAAACGTTATAAAAAGAAATTATGAAAGGTAAGTTTATTCTTCCTTTACAGATAAAAATATAACTTAGACTTAATAAAAATAAATGGAGTAGTTAGTTACCAATGGAAAGATTAGAGGCATACATGCAATACAAGCCACATATACTTATGGGCAAGTATACTAAAAGTATGCTAATAAATATAAAAATGTATGCAAGGTGATAAGACACAAGGACAAGGCACCTTATTTTCTAACACATGCCCCCCTTTTATCACACTTGCCCTATGAAGAAGAACAGCCAAGAAGGAGTCAAAAGAAATCCTAACGCAAATTTGCTGTCTCCATCAAAGATGGCTTAGAATCAAAGTTCCTTCATACCTAGAAAAAAAACTACCTCATATTCCCCATGGCTTAACAATTTATCCCAGATTCATATCAATATTTCAAAAAAAACTTTCCAGTAGCTGTCAAAAAAAATTTAAAACCAAAAGCTGGAGAGCTCCTAAAAAAAAACGAGTTCCAGAACGCTAAAACCACATATCACATCATTACACTATTACAATTTATAGTAACATAATACATATAATATTAAAAAGTTAAAACAATAAAAATATCACAACTCAAAGTCCTCATCAAATATATATCACAGTCCTAATTATATATCACAGTCCTAATTCTTCATAACATTCTATATAACATTTTAAATAGTCTTTACACCTTGCAGGATACTTTATAACATCTAAAAATATTATCTGACACATGATCTTTTAATACAACAAATACTCTTAAATTTCATTTAACACTAAAATCTCAATGAAATTTCATAAAAAATGATACACCCACCTAACACTCTTAAAAAGATATTATTTTCTTTAAAATAAAACTTTAAATTCTATTTCTGTAACTATTATAAGAGAAACTTAGTCAAACTCAACCTGGAGCCAATCAAATAGACAACACCAATTTAAAAACCACTTCACCAGGATATTTTTCATACGATATCTGTTATTTGCAGCTCAACTATATGCCTGAGAAAAGAAACTTGCATGTCAATCCATGTCGACCTAGATTGCATGCATGCTTGATATAATCTATAACCTAATTTAATATCAAACCGGATTCATAACTTTATATGTACTGTCATCCCACATATCCTGTATCTAAGGATCCTGACAATCGGGACAACACAAAACTGAACCTAAATATCCCAATATCGAGATAAAAAAAATTAACACATTTAGTTGTACATAACACTCACCAACATGCATCATACTGAATCCCCAGGATCAATCCCGAATGCGCGCCTGACCCAGAATTAACCCAAGGGTCCCAGTATTCCCTGTCAGCACTAATGCTAAGCATGCATGTATTCATCTTCACTGCTTTAGGCCTAAAGACTCCACACCAAACTCTCACATTAAAAGTTAACGTAGACACAGGGTGATCAGGTGACGAAAGCTGCGATTCTCATAATTTTTATATAAAAAAAAAACAAAGACAAAAACTTTAAACCTGTCCTAAGTTTCAGAAAAGTACCTTTCAATGCTGCAACAGACACCGCATATACTGAACAAGCTGATTTGTACCACGTACACTTTTCAACTTCTAACACAACAACCAAAATGATCTTCCGGGGGGCTATTGGCAAGTATTAAGAACAAAAACTGCCGATACCAGCATTTCACTCTACCATCTCTTGACCGTCAATAAAAATTAACAGAAAGGCAAAAAAATTTTTTACCTTCTCCCCCCCCCCCCCCCAAAAAAGATGCTATCTGCTAAAAGATTAAGCCACAAAGTAAAAGAATTGAGCAAAAATTTCCATAAAAAGACATTTAAAACTTCAATTCCATTTCAAAACATCAAGATTGCGAGTCCCTGAGAGGCACTAGATCTTCAACTCCAGACTTCACATATAGAGAATACTCCCCCAACATCAGTCTCCAAAAATTTCAGCAAACCGCAACAGAAGCAAATTTCCAATCCTTACAATAGAGAAATATTCCTCCATCTTACACTGGATTGAATTCCTGACAATTACTTTAAAACCATAGCAATCGTCTCCTGACAAACTTCCGGCAATCTGCATGAGTGATAACCGACTCAAAAAAAGACCTCACAAGGACAAGGAAAACTATTAACAATTCACTATGTCCATAAAAATCCCTAACATCCCAAAAATTTATATTTAAAACTGTCATTATGAACCACAGAGTCCCCCCTCAGAATTACATCCATTAACAGGATCAAAACCAATAAGGAGTAAACTTTTATATTATTCTCCTGACACTTAATTTATTTTTATCATATTCACTTAAATTCAAAACACTAGATCTTAAACCCATGTTTTTATATATACATAAAACTCAACTATATTTAAATATATTAAACAAAAATATCTGAAAATAAATATTAATAGCTGACGAGTATTCAAATTCATGATTCCCAGTAAAAGTTAATTCAAGAAAAATCTGTAAATAAAAATAATGGACTAGCATTTAAACTTCAAGATTTCTGGTACAAATTAACTCCTTTTATAAGGATACAATTTTATACCATGTTAAGTAAACTTTTACACTAAACATAACATGATGCCATTAGAATACTTAACCTCTACAACCTAAATTTCACAAGTTCAAATCCTTAATAGTTGTAAAAAACATAACTAGCCCTAAAATTCAAATAGCATTTATACAATATTTAAAAAAATTTAAACAGAAAAATTAAATTAAAACTTCTCGATTGTAGAAACTGATTAAATTTAAACAAAAGATAGTAGGTTTAAACAAGATCCAGATGCTTCATTTATTACTTAGTTCAAAAGAATATCCAGGACATAAGGTAAGCTTCAAACATTTAAAAATATCTTTTAAACATTAGATGATATTGGGAATGAGCCAAGATTATAAATTCAAGCAATAGTTTCAACCAATTGGTTAATTAACCATACCTCATAATTTATGATCATTAAATTTCTAGATCAGTGCAATATCATGATATAAAAAAATAGTTGAACACATATTTAGCTTAAACTCACAATACCCGAATCATATTACCAGAGTCACAAAAAATGCACAACCCCCCCCCCCCTCTCAAGTATCTTAAAAGTCAATTTAAACCATATTTGAAACAAAAATAGGAATTTATTACACACATATTCAGCACTCCAGGGCAACAATTTCCTCACAAATCCTACACTAAATTGAAGAAAAAATTTCCCAATGCCGAACAATATGCGTCTAAAAACTATTGAACTTCCTAATCTGTAGCAAAACCTATATCTATTCAAACAGTTCATTTAAGTATAAATTGAAATGTACTCTGAACAGCTATTGTAGAAGAGAAATTAGAAGAGAGGGTTAAACATCATAGGTTCATTATAAAACCTTTTAAAATTTTTCATTTAAAACCTTAAATATTTAAAAGCTATTTATTATAAAAAATTTATATATTGCAACTATTGATTTATCTCTTTAAATTATACACAGTTTATTACAAAAGCCAATAAGATAAACCTGTTATCAAGACCTTTATACCTTTTACTTTGAGCAGCTATTGTAATTCAGTTTAAACAATTTTAATTTAAAATTTTAATCATTAAAAAAAATCCCAAATTTAAACTTAAGTTTAACTAAACAAATTAAATTCACAATTTTTAAAATAAAAATACTTATTTCAAAACATACAAAAATAAATTATAATGGAGGGGGTAAACAAAAGATTAAAAATAACGTGAAAGTCCCCCATTTAAATTCAACTGCACTTTGTGCACCTACTCACGACTCAACATCTGGGCAGAAACTTAAAACTACCCAATGGAATCAAGAGATTATAACTTTAAACTTTAGGACTTTCATTTAAACAAAATTTAAATAAAAATGAATATTTCTAAATTGTTAAATTACATAAAAATAACACCCCTCTCATTAAAAGAAAACAAAATTATCAAAACTATCATATCTTCCCAAAAAGGTTCATTAAAAGCTTTCATTTTTAAATATTAAACCAGTCTTTAAAAATATTTAACCTCTAAAACATTAGAATAATCCACTAAACTTTCCATAAAACACAGGTTCAGCCAGTTCATGATGTCATACTTTATCAATGCACTTCTTAATTACCATAATTAACCCACGAAGGGTGTAAACATGAAACAATCAATTTAAAATCTTTAGTCTTCTTAACTTCATAAAATCCCAATTAAACATAGTAGAAAAACATCACTACCTGGCCAAATTACTTAACTTTAAATCCTAAATAGCTCTACCTGTCCTGGAAGTATTGCAACTTTATTTTAATCATAAAAAATCATCGTTTTTAAACATATCTTAAACTTGAAATACGATAATCCAAGTAGGAGCTCTGCAATTCTCATAAATTCAAAAAATATTAAATATTGAACATTAAAGATTAAAAATATTAAACATTCAACGGTAAATTACACTTTTATTCAAACATCATAATAAATAGGGAATAATTTACAGACGGTGGGGTATTTCTTCCACGTTAAAGCAAGACCACTTGTCGTATCACACAAAAACATCGATGAGTAGCTTATAAAAAAAAAACCAATGATGAAAAAAAATACGATCCAAAACATCTCGAGAGAATGTCCTTCAAACATACACGACGAGCTCAGCACACAAAAAGTTCATTTGTCAATCCAATATGATACGGTTGTTTTCAAAAAGGTTCAAAGTTCATTCCCAGAAGCCAGTCCAGCCGTCAAAACATTCGAAAATTTCTTTAATCTTGCAAACAAACACTTGGCGCTCCAGCACGCTCCACTTACAGAACGTGTCGGTCGAAAACGGCAATCAAATCAGTGACCTTCAACCTTTGTCACTTCCATAGGAACTTCCCGGAGAAATGCAACTTAAATCTCGATGCGTCATCAAAAGAAAATTTTGGATCCACAAGTTTCCCATCTGTCTCCATCCACATTGGTCTGATTACCTGGTTATCTCAGAAATCTTGCAGTTATCCAGCATTTAAAGTATCCCAAACATGTCATGAGTTCCAAACTTTAATATTTAAATTAATCTAAACAAACTTTAACTTTACATTTATACTAAAACTTTATCAGAAACAAAAAAAATATATATATACTAATAGAAAGGAACATTTATATTTAAACAAAACTTAAAGTCTTTAATTTAAATGTCATCAAACACTCACGCCCCCCCCCCCCCCCCACTAAAGTTATCGCGAACATTTCTAAAAGGGCCGGAGTAATGTCCACCACATTAAATGACCGTAAACCTATTAAGGTCAAAATTTAACAAGTCATTTACTAATATAAAAAAGATTAAATTTTTACTATTGCAAAAGAAACTAAATTTAAGGAGTATATAACAGCTGTATTTTACGTCAAACTTATTTAAATTTAAACTGCCTTTTAGGTAGCTTTCTTTACAAAAAAGCTACCTATTGCAGCCGTTCGGAGGAAAGCGATTTCAAAAAATTTTGGTATATTTTCATCGATCATGACCCCCAGACCCCGAAACCACCCTCCGTTCAAAATTGATATATATATATATATATATCTGACCTATGTCACACTGTAACTCCCGTAATTATGAACCGATTTCGATGTAATTCGGTGTGTACATAGTACATACCAATGTCTTGACTGAGTTCGTTGGCCAGCTTCATCCGCCGTTTTGTTTCAAAATGGCGGCCATTTAATATTTTTAAAAAAATTTAAAACTTGAAATGGGGTACCAAAAAATTAAAAATGGAAAAATATTTTTTTCTTATGTATTTGACCTTTATACAAAGATTTCGGAGCAGTTTTTGTTTCGTCTATATCTTAAAAAATGGCTGAGTTATAGCATTTTGAATTTCTAGCGTGGCTGACATTTTGAAACGTTCTAAATTTTGTCACGCGATAAAAGGCGTATTTATGAACCAATTTGGATGTAACTTCGTTTATACATAGTACATACCAATGTCTCGACCGGGTTCGTTGGCCAGCTTCACCCGCCATCTTGTTTAAAAATGGCGGCCATTTAAATTTTTAAGAAAAATTTAAATGTGAAATGTGGTACCAAAAATTGAAAATTGAAAACATATTTTCTTCTTATGTGTTTGACCTTGATAAAAAGATTCGGGAGCAGTTTTTGTTTCGTCTATATCTTAAGAAATGGCTGAGTTATAGCATTTTGAATTTCTAGCGTGGCTGACATTTTGAAACGTCCTGATTTTTTTCACATAATAACAGGCGTATTTATGAACCGACTTGGATGTACCTTGGTGTGTACATAGCACATACAAATATCTCGACCGAGTTCGTTGGCGAGCTTCATCCGCCATATTGTTTCAAAATGGCGACCATTTAAAAAAAAATAAAAAAATAAAAAATTTTAAATGAGATACCAAAAAATTCGAAAATGAAAAAGATTTTTTTGTATGTGTTTGACCTTAATACAAAGATTCCGGAACAGTTTTTCTTTCGTCTATATCTAAAAAAAAATGGCTGAGTAAATAGCATTTTGAATATCTCTTGTGGCTGACATTTTAAAACGACCTGATTTTTGTCAAGCGATAACAGGCGTATTTATGAACATATTTGAATGTAACTTGGTCTGTGCATAGTACATACCAATGTCTCGACCGAGTTCGTTGGCCAGCTTCATTCGCCATCTTGTTTCAAAAGAGTTGCCATTTAAAAAAAATTAAATTTAAAATTCAAAATGAGGTATTAAAAAATTGGAAAATGAAAAAGATTTTTTTTATGTGTTTGGCCTTGATACAAAGATTCCGGAGCAGTTTTTGTTTCTGAAAATTTGTTCTTTTGTTGATATCTTAAAAAATGGTTGATTTATAGCACTTTGAATTTCTAGCATGGCTAACATTTTGAAACGATCTTGTATTTGTCACGCGATAACACACGTATTTGCCTATTTCGATGTAAGAAGGCATGTGGATAGTAAACATCAACACCTCGACCAAGTTCGCTGGCCAGATTCATCAGCCATCTTGTTTCAAAATGGCGGCCATTAAATTAAAAAATATATATATATTTAAAGTGAGGTGCAAAAAAATTAGAAATTGAAAAAGGTTTCTTTCTTAAGTATTTGATCTTGATATAAGGATTCAGGAGCATTTTTTGTTTGTCTTTACCTTAAAAAATGGCTCAGATATAGCAGTTTCAATTTCTATTGTGGGTGACATTTTGAAAAATCTGATTTTTTTGCTTGCGACAGCACTCCTATATATTAACCAATTCCGATGTGAGTGAGCATGTGCACAGCAATTACTAAGGTCTCGACGAAGTTCACTGCTTAGCCTCATCCACCATGTTGTCTTAAAATGACAGGCACTTTAAGAAATCGCCGAATTTGGCAGCCAAATATAAGTTACTTTAAAGAAAAGCAGCTTGGATAAAGCTGACTAATTTCGCGAAATTCTCATTCATTATATTGATAAAAATTAGTATTGAATTTCCTATATTCGGTTTCCACTAAATTGAGCTTCGTGTGTTTGCATGATATAAGTTGGCTTTTTTAAAATAAGGATTATGAAAGCTACCTCTTCCTCCCTGCACTGGCCGGAAGGACTTTTAAAGATTGAACACTGCTATCATATTGGGCTATTAAACTTTATATTTTAACTTTAAATTAAGACAAGAGAAGCCCATAACCGATTATTGGGAAATACAAAAGTATTCCCCAGGGGTTATGAATAAGCAGAGCTGCATTAATGCAGTAAAAGCGTTAAGTACTGATTTGTAACCCCAAATAAGATATAAATATTAAAGAAATTGCTAGAAATAAAGATAACTTAAATAAATAAATGTGGTGGTGTTAAAGCAAAGATGACATAGTTAAATTAACGTAACATATTTTATTAACATTTAAAAGATAAAAACAACATACATATACTTTACATAAAACCTTTAAAAGCAAATGGAGATATATCGTTAAGATTACTAAAGTACTATTGGAAAAACAACATTAGACTTATCTGATTGACTATAGGATAATCATGACGTGATGGATACGATATCTCTTTGTAACACATCACATGAAAAAGGTATGTAACGTCTGGAACCCTTAAACTTTAATAACTTTTATAACTTTAACTGGACACAAGAAGACATACAAGTCCTTATAAAAAGACTAGTTTACTTGATGTCGCAGTCAGACAGAAAGATGTTGATTTAATTACATGAGAGACCTCCAGACAAAACTTCAAATAAAAGACGGGGATGATATGATGATATAGATTTAAATGAAAAGCTTAGTCCAGCAAAAGTACACTTGATGATGATGATCCATCTTTACACAGCACGACTATTCAAAGAACTTCATTACTTTATCTTAATAGCTGTAAACATATTCCACCGAAAAAGTTCCTTTAATTTAGATTAAGCATTATATTTAAGGATGACCTCAGGAAAAGAAATTTAACATTGTTAAATGTTCAGAAAAAAGAAACTCAACATCGTTAAACGTAGCCGAACAGACCGCTCACATCTCACGAGACATTCAGAGACATCAAAGGTTGACAGAGACTGAAGGTAAATCCTTTTATCCTCCGCCGATGTTCGAAAACCAGTCAATACGCATGACCGAACTACTTTCTAGCCGTCTACAGAGCGTCATATGCAAATATCGACGGAGCGGTGTAAATTACGGAACAAGCCACGATTACGTCATCTCTCAACGC
Source organism: Maratus speciosus (assembly GCA_963932465.1). Classification (NCBI taxonomy): domain Eukaryota; kingdom Metazoa; phylum Arthropoda; class Arachnida; order Araneae; family Salticidae; genus Maratus; species Maratus speciosus. The sequence goes on from OZ010800.1 coordinate 9,304,736, forward strand.
CATCTATCAGCAATAACAGTAATCGCTAAGGAAAACAGATGATAGAGTTGGACATGCAAGAGTTACGGCGAAATATCGATGTAACCTTTCATTGTAAACAGGAAAGAAATTAAAAAGTAAAAGCACTATTTCCTTATATTTAGATAAGAAGAAACGTTATAAAAAGAAATTATGAAAGGTAAGTTTATTCTTCCTTTACAGATAAAAATATAACTTAGACTTAATAAAAATAAATGGAGTAGTTAGTTACCAATGGAAAGACTAGAGGCAGGAGTATTTATGCATACATGCAATACAAGCCACATATACTTATGGGCAAGTATGCTAAAGGCATGCTAATAAATATAAAAATATATGCAAGGTGATAAGACACAAGGACAAGGCACCTTATTTTCTAACAGTCAGCATGCCTGACTGCTGCGCTACAGGTCGCAAGTTTGACTCTTGGTTGAGCAAGGTTCATTCAACGTTTCATTCCTTTGGGATCAATAGATGAGTTTCAACTGGCGTCACACCCTAGCAACCAGCTTGGCAACTGTGCGAATGTTTTTTGTTTGCCTCCCAAATTTCCTGGGTTTCTCCACTTTCATTGGTTGAGCGCTAAAAGATCGGTGATTTTGATTGGTTGGTGGAAACTTGGGGATCATGTGATCACGTGGTTGAAACTGATCTATAAAATGAGTAGGGTCAGGTGAGGGAGAGTGCACCCATGGTGTGAAGTGAGGGTATTATTGAAAAACACCTATTTTCTCTTTTTAAATTAAGATATTTACTTTTTTTTTACTCGGTTATCTTCCATGATGAAGCGCAGTTGTGTAGTGGTCAGCATGCCTGACTGCTGCGCTACAGGTCGCAAGTTTGACTCTTGGTTGGGCAAGGTTCATTCAACCTTTCATTCCTTTGGGATCAATAGATGAGTTTCAACTGATGTCACACCCTAGCAACCAGCTTGGTAACTGTGCGAATGTTTTTTGTTTGCCTCCCAAATTTCCTGGGTTTCTCCACTTTCATTGGTTGAGCGCTAAAAGATCGGTGATTTTGATTGGTTGGTGGAAACTTGGGGGGTCATGTGGTCACGTGGTTGAAATTGATCTATAAAATGAGTAGTCTCAGGTGAGGGAGAGTGCGCCCATGGGGTAAAGTGAGGGTATATTGAAAAACACCTATTTTCTCTTTTTAAATTAAGATATTTAGTTAATTCTTTTTTAGAGGCATATTGAGATTATTGTAAATATTTTTATTTTAGTTTTTGAAACTGGCAACAAGTTTAATGTTTACAAACTGTCTTGTTTATGCTCATTGCATTTGGTATGTTAATTTAAGCTGCTGATGAACTTCCTTCTACAATTACTATTAACTGGCAAAAACTGTTAATTTTAGTTCAGACTTTTAGAGGAACAGATCTGCATAGAAAGGGAAGAATAAATTTTATAATTCTATTTATTATTATTTGTGTACCCGAGGTGAGGCAATATGGGAGTATGGTTAGGCTTAGCTAAGCATATTTTCTTTTTTTATCTCTGTGTTATTTTTAGTAAATGTCTAATGTTCTATATTTTATAATAAAATGACAAAAAAAAATAATTATTTATTTATTCATAACCCTTGATAGTTATTTTTAAACTGAAAAACAATTTCTTTTTAAATTTTATTTTAAAATCTATTTTAAAAAGAGAAAAGTAATAGAAAAAAACAATGCTTTGATAATAATGGAAAAAACACAGAGGAAACTGACCATAAGAAAAAAAATTCTATCAAGAAAAGAAAAGTAATTATGAAAAATAAAAGAAATGAAACAGATAATATAAAAGTAGACTTTAAAGAAATGAAGCAAGGTTCATGGGTAAAAGTTAAATACCAGTCAAAAAGTCAATTGATTGTCCAAGTGATTGTCCAAGCTAAATTGTGATGGAAATTAATGAGTTCCATCACATAAAAGTCGCCATTGGAAGACTATTACACTTTTCATGCTATTGAAGATGAAGATTGTGTAGAGTTTAGCATTATATGTTGCATACTAAGTGAACCAAATTTTGAGAGTCGTGGACATTATTTCTTTAATTAAATTATGTGTAAATAATATTTTTTTGTGCATTTTTATCTTTCAATATAATTAAGGTATATTTATTTCAGTGTATTCTTACTTCAAAAGACATATTTACATATTTTTACTTAAAAATACACCAATTTTTGAATGACCCCCCCCCCCCCACACACACACTTCCCCACACCATCAGGTAAACTGGGTGTTTCAAAACATGCTCTATTAATTTCTAAGATATATATACATTTTAACGTCTGAATTCAAAATATTTAAATATGAAACAGTAGACAGACTTTAATACAATTACTAAAAACATACAAAACAATTAAAATGAGATAAAATCATATAAAATTATTCATTATAAAATAAACGTTTCGCTATACACCGCATAGCCTCATCAGTATTCGAATCAACTTACAACAAAACAACGTGCATACACCGGATCCAGTCAAAGTTAAAGTCAATGATTTAAGAAAACAAAATATTCATTCGGAACAGGACTTGATTCATTCAGGGTTAATGGATGCAATTCAGTAAACCATCCCTCCATAAAAATTCTATAATAATAGTCTATGCAATTACTTCTCAAAATTGAAGAATCTGTGAAGGAAGGGGTGTGATCCTTGTCAAGTGCAATGTTGCACTAACCTGGAATTTAATTTACCTTTTTTAAATGCACCGATGTGCTCTTTAAGACGAATTTCCATGGATCTGCCGGTTTCACCTATGTAAACATTATCACAATCATTGCATGGAATCTTGTACACAACGCCGCTTAATTTTTCTTTTTCATATTTGAACTTGTGGCTATTCAGGAAGGAACTTAATTTATTTAATGGTTTATAAGAAACACCTATGTTAAATGATTTCAAAACTGAAGAATTTTTTTCAGAAACATTAGTATAATATGGTAAACACACGAAATATTTCGGTTTAACCTGTTGGAAAGGGGGGGGGGGGGAGTTGACTTAACCAAATCTAGAGTATTCTTGAAAACATTTTAACGAGATTTATTGGGAAGCCGTTATTCCTTAAATCTTCATAAATTTTATTTCTTTCAGTGTCGAAAGCTTCAATGCTGCTGCAATATTTTATAGCTCTATATGTTAAACTTTTAATAATAGAAATCTTATGACTGAGTGGGCAAACAGAATTAAAATTGGTGTACTGACCTGTAGATGTCGGTTTTGTATAGACAGAAGTAAAAATTTGCTGTGAATTATCAATCTCTGTTCTTTGGATGAGGATGTCTAGAAACGGTAACACTCCATTAGACTCGCGTTCGATGGTAAACTTTAAAGGTACAGCAATCAAATTCGCAGTAGAGAGGATGTCATTCAAATCACAATCTTTAGCTATTATGTAAACATCGTCCAGGTATCTACGCCAGAAAATTAAACGTTGATCGAGTGCATTAATAATATTAATTTCAATTAACTGCAACACTATTTCAGCAACTACCACTGAAAGAGGTGAGCCCATAGCGGTTCCCGACACCTGTTTATAAAAGGAATCATTGAAAATAAAACAAGTTGAAGTTAAACAAAATCTCAATAAATCTATAATATCATTAGTATTTAATTCTGTATCAGGAACAGTCTCAGGCCAAATTTTTTCAACGGTATTACAAATCATTTCAATAGGTATAGAAGTAAATAATGACACGACATCTAATGACGCCATAACACAGTCATTTGGGAATTCAAGATTTCTCAAATCCTCCAAAAACTTGAAGGCTGAATTTACACTATAAACTGAATGGACTGTGAGGGGTTTTAATAACTTAGCCAAGTAACTCGAAAGACAATAGAGGGGGGATTTTGAAAAATCTATGATAGGAAGCAACGGAATATTCGGTTTATGAAGTTTTGGTAAACCATAAAATCTCGAAACTAAACCGGTAGAGCATTTCAATTTTTGAGCAACAACTGTTGGGATTTTTTTAAGTTTTTCACATTTCGAGATAATTAAGTTCATGTTACATTGGATTGATTGTGTATCATCCTTCTTTAAAATAGCATAGGTATTCGGATCATTAAGAAGTTCTTTAGCTTTTGAGTCATACATATCCTTATCCATAATTACTGTAATTCTACCTTTATCTGCTTTAGTAATAACTAAAGAGTTATCCGAACCCAAACTTTTCAAAATATTTAAATTATGACTCGTGGTTTGAGTTGCAGAACAATTCGAACTTAATATGCATTTAGATATATCAGTACGCACTTTATGCTTAAACGAGGAATCGATTCTTGCAATAACATTTTCAGCAGAAGCCAATAAATCAGGAATATTTACATTTGTACCCAACGAGAAATTCAAGCCCTTACTCAAAAGTTCAGTTTCTTGATTGGACAAAGTTCTTGAAGATAAATTCACCAGCCATTTGCTTGAATTCATACTGTGTAGTGTAGGCTTAGGTGCCTGTTTTGTAAATAAAGCATTAAATTTGATAGAGTATTTATTTTCCAAAAACTGTTTAAGTTTTAAATTACTGGACATCAACAAAGCCAAAATATGTAAGCAATCACTATTATCCAAAATGCTAAATAAATTCTGTAAGTGGAAATGTAGAAAACGACGATACGAACGCAACATACCATAACTCAGTGCAACAGCAGCCGATATGAATTTAAAACTTGAACCGATAGCTATATTATTACCCTTAAAGGATTTGACTAGTGGTTTTACTTTAAAAGAGTTCAGAATAATCTTTGATTTTTTGCATTTCAGCAAAAAAGCGATATTAGTTGAAGCACGAACAATCTTTGACGAGAATCCAGTACACGCCCTAAGTCCGCCGAGAGCAGATTTACCATATTTATTTCTAAGATATATATACATTTTAACGTCTGAATTCAAAATATTTAAATATGAAACAGTAGACAGACTTTAATACAATTACTAAAAACACACAAAACAATTAAAATGAGATAAAATCATATAAAATTATACATTATAAAATAAACGTTTCGCTATACACCGCATAGCCTCATCAGTATTCGAATCAACTTACAACAAAACAACGTGCATACACCGGATCCAGTCAAAGTTAAAGTCAATGATTTAAGAAAACAAAATATTCATTCGGAACAGGACTTGATTCATTCAGGGTTAATGGATGCAATTCAGTAAACCATCCCTCCATAAAAATTCTATAATAATAGTCTATGCAATTACTTCTCAAAATTGAAGAATCTGTGAAGGAAGGGGTGTGATCCTTGTCAAGTGCAATGTTGCACTAACCTGGAATTTAATTTACCTTTTTTAAATGCACCGATGTGCTCTTTAAGACGAATTTCCATGGATCTGCCGGTTTCACCTATGTAAACATTATCACAATCATTGCATGGAATCTTGTACACAACGCCGCTTAATTTTTCTTTTTCATATTTGAACTTGTGGCTATTCAGGAAGGAACTTAATTTATTTAATGGTTTATAAGAAACACCTATGTTAAATGATTTCAAAACTGAAGAATTTTTTTCAGAAACATTAGTATAATATGGTAAACACACGAAATATTTCGGTTTAACCTGTTGGAAAGGGGGGGGGGGGGAGTTGACTTAACCAAATCTAGAGTATTCTTGAAAACATTTTAACGAGATTTATTGGGAAGCCGTTATTCCTTAAATCTTCATAAATTTTATTTCTTTCAGTGTCGAAAGCTTCAATGCTGCTGCAATATTTTATAGCTCTATATGTTAAACTTTTAATAATAGAAATCTTATGACTGAGTGGGCAAACAGAATTAAAATTGGTGTACTGACCTGTAGATGTCGGTTTTGTATAGACAGAAGTAAAAATTTGCTGTGAATTATCAATCTCTGTTCTTTGGATGAGGATGTCTAGAAACGGTAACACTCCATTAGACTCGCGTTCGATGGTAAACTTTAAAGGTACAGCAATCAAATTCGCAGTAGAGAGGATGTCATTCAAATCACAATCTTTAGCTATTATGTAAACATCGTCCAGGTATCTACGCCAGAAAATTAAACGTTGATCGAGTGCATTAATAATATTAATTTCAATTAACTGCAACACTATTTCAGCAACTACCACTGAAAGAGGTGAGCCCATAGCGGTTCCCGACACCTGTTTATAAAAGGAATCATTGAAAATAAAACAAGTTGAAGTTAAACAAAATCTCAATAAATCTATAATATCATTAGTATTTAATTCTGTATCAGGAACAGTCTCAGGCCAAATTTTTTCAACGGTATTACAAATCATTTCAATAGGTATAGAAGTAAATAATGACACGACATCTAATGACGCCATAACACAGTCATTTGGGAATTCAAGATTTCTCAAATCCTCCAAAAACTTGAAGGCTGAATTTACACTATAAACTGAATGGACTGTGAGGGGTTTTAATAACTTAGCCAAGTAACTCGAAAGACAATAGAGGGGGGATTTTGAAAAATCTATGATAGGGAGCAACGGAATATTCGGTTTATGAAGTTTTGGTAAACCATAAAATCTCGAAACTAAACCGGTAGAGCATTTCAATTTTTGAGCAACAACTGTTGGGATTTTTTTAAGTTTTTCACATTTCGAGATAATTAAGTTCATGTTACATTGGATTGATTGTGTATCATCCTTCTTTAAAATAGCATAGGTATTCGGATCATTAAGAAGTTCTTTAGCTTTTGAGTCATACATATCCTTATCCATAATTACTGTAATTCTACCTTTATCTGCTTTAGTAATAACTAAAGAGTTATCCGAACCCAAACTTTTCAAAATATTTAAATTATGACTCGTGGTTTGAGTTGCAGAACAATTCGAACTTAATATGCATTTAGATATATCAGTACGCACTTTATGCTTAAACGAGGAATCGATTCTTGCAATAACATTTTCAGCAGAAGCCAATAAATCAGGAATATTTACATTTGTACCCAACGAGAAATTCAAGCCCTTACTCAAAAGTTCAGTTTCTTGATTGGACAAAGTTCTTGAAGATAAATTCACCAGCCATTTGCTTGAATTCATACTGTGTAGTGTAGGCTTAGGTGCCTGTTTTGTAAATAAAGCATTAAATTTGATAGAGTATTTATTTTCCAAAAACTGTTTAAGTTTTAAATTACTGGACATCAACAAAGCCAAAATATGTAAGCAATCACTATTATCCAAAATGCTAAATAAATTCTGTAAGTGGAAATGTAGAAAACGACGATACGAACGCAACATACCATAACTCAGTGCAACAGCAGCCGATATGAATTTAAAACTTGAACCGATAGCTATATTATTACCCTTAAAGGATTTGACTAGTGGTTTTACTTTAAAAGAGTTCAGAATAATCTTTGATTTTTTGCATTTCAGCAAAAAAGCGATATTAGTTGAAGCACGAACAATCTTTGACGAGAATCCAGTACACGCCCTAAGTCCGCCGAGAGCAGATTTACCATATTTATTTCTAAGATATATATACATTTTAACGTCTGAATTCAAAATATTTAAATATGAAACAGTAGACAGACTTAATACAATTACTAAAAACACACAAAACAATTAAAATGAGATAAAATCATATAAAATTATACATTATAAAATAAACGTTTCGCTATACACCACATAGCCTCATCAGTATTCGAATCAACTTACAACAAAACAACGTGCATACACCGGATCCAGTCAAAGTTAAAGTCAATGATTTAAGAAAACAAAATATTCATTCGGAACAGGACTTGATTCATTCAGGGTTAATGGATGCAATTTAGTAAACCATCCCTCCATAAAAATTCTATAATAATAGTCTATGCAATTACTTCTCAAAATTGAAGAATCTGTGAAGGAGGGGGCTATGCTATTTTAAAGAAGGATAATACACAATCAATCCAACGTAACATGAACTTAATTATCTCGAAATATGAAAAACTTAAAAAAAATCCCAACAGTTGTTGCTCAAAAATTGAAATGCTCTACCGGTTTAGTTTCGAAATTTTATGGTTTACCAAAACTTCATAAACCGAATATTCCGTTGCTCCCTATCATAGATTTTTCAAAATCCCCCCTCTATTGTCTTTCGAGTTACTTGGCTAAGTTATTAAAACCCCTCACAGTCCATTCAGATTATAGTGTAAATTCAGCCTTCAAGTTTTTGGAGGATTTGAGAAATCTTGAATTCCCAAATGACTGTGTTATGGCGTCATTAGATGTCGTGTCATTATTTACTTCTATACTTATTGAAATGATTTGTAATACCGTTGAAAAAATTTGGCCTGAGACTGTTCCTGATACAGAATTAAATGCTAATGATATTATAGATTTATTGAGATTTTGTTTAACTTCAACTTGTTTTATTTTCAATGATTCCTTTTATAAACAGGTGTCGGGAACCACTATGGGCTCACCTCTTTCTGTGGTAGTTGCTGAAATAGTGTTGCAGTTAATTGAAATTAATATTATTAATGCACTCGATCAACGTTTAATTTTCTGGCGTAGATACCTAGATGATGTTTACATAATAGCTAAAGATTGTGATTTGGATGACATCCTCTCTACTGCGAATTTGATTGCTGTACCTTTAAAGTTTACCATCGAACGCGAGTCTAATGGAGTGTTACCGTTTCTAGACATCCTCATCCAAAGAACAGAGAATGATAATTCACAGCAAATTTTTATTTCTGTCTATAGAAAACTGACATCTACAGGTCAGTACGCCAATTTTAATTCTGTTTGCCCACTCAGTCATAAGATTTCTATTATTAAAAGTTTAACATATAGAGCTATAAAATATTGCAGCAGCATTGAAGCTTTCGACACTGAAAGAAATAAAATTTATGAAGATTTAAGGAATAGCGGCTTCCCAAAAAATCTCGTTAAAAAAGTTTTCAAGAATACTCTAGATTTGGTTAATTCAACTCCCCCCCACCCCCCCCCCACCCCCCCTTTTCAACAGGTTAAACCGAAATATTTCGTGTGTTTACCATATTATACTAATGTTTCTGAAAAAATTTCTTCTAGCCACAAGTTCAAATATGAAAAAGAAAAATTAAGCGGCGTTGTGTACAAGATTCCATGCAATGATTGTGATAATGTTTACATAGGTGAAACCGGCAGATCCATGGAAATTCGTCTTAAAGAGCACATCGGTGCATTTAAAAAAGGTAAATTAAATTCCAGGTTAGTGCAACATTGCACTTGACAAGGATCACACCCCTTCCTTCACAGATTCTTCAATTTTGAGAAGTAATTGCATAGACTATTATTATAGAATTTTTATGGAGGGATGGTTTACTGAATTGTATCCATTAACCCTGAATGAATCAAGTCCTGTTCCGAATGAATATTTTGTTTTCTTAAATCATTGACTTTAACTTTGACTGGATCTGGTGTATGCACGTTGTTTTGTTGTATGTTGATTCGAATACTGATGAGGCTATGCGGTGTATAGCGAAACGTTTATTTTATAATGTATAATTTTATATGATTTTATCTCATTTTAATTGTTTTGTATGTTTTTAGTAATTGTATTAAAGTCTGTCTACTGTTTCATATTTAAATGCTCTATTAAATATATCACTGTGGGAAAACAATCTAACAAAATTGAATGGTTATGCTTCCTGTTTAATCCATATGAATCCAATATATAAAAGTTTCATTAAAATAAATTTAATATATTGGTTTTAAAGCCTTCTCTAAAAAAAATCTTGGATTTAAAGCCTTTTCTAAAAAAAGTTTGATTTTACACACACTTTCCCCCACCTGACACTACCAAACTTGCTTGGAAACTGAACACCGAGGTTCTTGCATTATGCTGACCGTCTAATTTGCACATATGCTGCACAACACCTTGGGGCCCAGGTTCAAGTAAACAGGATTGGGAATGGTCTTTCATGGATTATATAGCCACAGGATTTTATCTTCTATTATAATCAATCTCTATTAAAAATTAAACTTGTACTAAACATTTTTACATTTAAAATATAATTAGTATTCATTAAAGGGGAAGGGGTAACCCTTCTTGGTTTCTGAAATAAAATCTCTTGATTTTGGGCTTCTAGCACTTGACGGCAAATTTGTATTTATGATTGTGCATTTCTTTCTTTCTATTTATGATGCAATTAGAAATCAGTTTCATTATAAAGAAAAAAGTTGAATAAAGTTGCGTTTGTATTGTATCTCTAGCAAAGTTTGTTCTACAAATTGTATTTCAAAGTTAATTTAAAATGAAATGTTTACATACAAGGATTTGACGTTTGATTTTTTTATAGGAACTTCCAAGTATTCAGAAGTACATGCAGTCTAATGACTTCCTGAAGTTTCCGTTGAATGGAGATAACGATTATTTTGGTTCTAGACGCACCACAAAATAATGTGTTTGATGTTTATGCATCATTTAAGTTCAGTCATATAGTGTTCATCTTTCTACTATTGTCGTCTTCCTCTGTACTGTCTTGCTGCATATTTTGTTGAACTCCAATATTTCAGATAGTTGTTCTTTAGAATTTAGTTTGTTAGTATTCAAAATTTTATAATGTTGCTGTTTTGAGATTGAAAACTTTTTTTGAAATTATAAAATGTATTTTCTGTATAAATGCTTTATAGATTCTTCAAACTAGAGATTTGAATTGTGCAGTCTGTTTTCTCTCTCATAAATTCGCTTCAGTTCTGTATGTATGCACGAGTTGGGAGGGGGACAGAATCCACAGATACCAAGTAAGAAATCATTGCCATGTCATCAAGAATTATACAGCTTTCAAATATGAAAATTCTAATGTTAAATTTATTTTTAATCATTGTGAAACAAAATTGTGCAATGTGGCCTATCTCCCAAGTAAAATTCTAATTACTTGGCATGCAGGTTATTTTTTAATTTTCAAAGTTTATAAAATTAGAAATAAAATTGTAACCTATAAGTTTTTTAACAAATTTATTTTTAGAAGCCTCAAAGATTCAAATACATATTTACAGCTTATTCTGCCAAGTAAAATAATTTTTTTTAGTTGCATTTGAAAAAAACTTTCAGCATTGCAGTTTTAACATTTAGAAGTTCAAAACTTTATTTCTACAAAAATTCCAAGCTATTTGACCTTCTTTATTAGGGATGCCACATTTCTGCCTTTTGGTGGATTTTCAATTTTTTTTCTTTACAAATCGATTAGCGATTTCTGCAGATTCATATATTTAAAAAAAAAAATCCATTGATGTGCATCCCTCCCCCTTGAAAAAAAAGAGAATTTTATCAAACAGTCCATGAATAGAATCACAAATTTCGGTCAATCACTCGAGCAAAAAATTGTGACTTACATCAACTGCTTGTGGGAAACACTCTCGAATTTTGTCAAGAGTTTCTGTAAAAAAGTCTGATTTCATCAATCGGTCATGGAAAAAACTTAAATTTTGTCAATCGATTGTGAACGATTAGATAATTTCATCAGTTGTAGAAAAGAAACATGAATTTCATCAAATAATCGAGGAATAAAGTTTCAATTTTCGTTGAGCGACAGCATGAAAAAATCAGTAATCAGTCACAGAAAAAAAATATGAATGTCGTCAAACAATTACAGAAATTAATCGTGAATTTCATCAAACGGTTGCGGGAAAAAAAATCTTTAATTTTGTTGAATGATCACGGAATAAAATCACAAATTTTGTCGAACGATCACAGAATAAGTTTGCATATTTCGTCGAACGATTGCAGAATAAGTTTGTAAATTTCATTGAACGATTGCAGAATAAGTTAGCAAATTTCATTGAATGATTGCAGAAGAAGCTTGCAAATTTCGGCGAACTATTGCAGAATAAAATCACACATTTCGTCAATTGCTCAAGGAAAAAATTGCAAGTTTCGTCATTTGGTCATGGGGGGGAAAATCTCCAATTCTGTCAAACAATTGCAGAAGTTAATGGAAAATTTCATCAAACGGTCACAGATTAAATTTGTGAATTTTGTCGAAAAATAGTGGAAAAAATTAATTTCCTTAAGATGTTGCATTAAAAAAAAATAGCAAATTTTGTCAAACAAGGGCTGAAATTAATTGCGAATTTCGACAAACAATCGCGGAATAGAATTGCAAATTTTGTCAAACTGTGATGGAAAAAATCGCGAACTTCATCCTATGATCGTGGATAAAATCTCAAATTTCATTACGAGATAGTGTAAAACGTAAATAGAAATTTTCATAGCCGCTCATGGAAAAAATTATAAATTTGAACCAAGTTTTGGTTTTGTTTACATAGAAAAATTATAGTTAACTATTTAATATTCATGTTTTTTGCTTCCAATTAGAATATATGAAAACCAAACTCTACATTTGGGTGAAAGAATGTTAATGTAGTGTAAAACTGTACATGTTGACAGGTAGTTGTTACTGTAACCGAACAGTAGAAATATAATATATACTGCTGAAAAAAATTAAAGGAATAACTATAAAAACTCATCGAACTTGAATAATTTTGCAGATAAGAATAGAAAATTTCTATAAGATCTTTATTTTGTCATGCCTGACATAAATTCGAAATGCAGAGCTGCTTATTTGTGCAAAAAATAAATTTACATAAAAACGTAGGAATGAATGATGTGATATAAGAAGTGATAAAGAAATTGTACTGTTACAACATTTTAGACACACTGGAAAAATCAATAAGGAAATGAACGCTTTACAACGATTTTCCATACTGTGGAATATATAATCCAGAAGTGCTTGCAGTCACAAAGTGTATACAAGATGAAAGCACTTCGAAGCTCCTGGAATGTGTTAGGTGGGGGTTGCTGAGATGAATGTTGGCATCCTTGTGTATCCCGTAAATGGTTATCATATTTAAATCTGGAGAATATGCAAGCCATTCCATTCACTGGATTCCTTCATCTTCAAGATAATCAGTCACTAGTGCAGCACAATGGGGAAATGCATTGTCATCCATTGGGAAAAAGTTATTATCAAGTACAACCCTAAACAACTTAACATGAGGTTCAAGATTCAAGAACCTCATCTCTGAATATTTGAGCATTCACTGTTGCACTGGTAAAAATGTGTATGTCAGTGTGGCCATTCAAAATGATGCCCACCCATACCAAGATTCCACGACGACCTTCCACAGATGTTTGCAGCCTTATTGCATGTATTTTTCTCCCTCCATATGGTAACACACCTGGAATCACTCTCCAAACAAAATTTGGATACATTGGTAAAGTGAACTCTGGTCCAGTCCATAGTATTTCAATGATGATCTCTGCACCATTTCAACTGGGTTCATTTCGCTGTTGGAGTTAGTGGAATACAAATCATGGGTTTCCTTGAATTCAGCTTTCTTTTAAGGCAGTCTGTCACTCACAGTAAATTTGGATAGTAGAGTTTCTGTTCCTGTAGTGACCTCTTGAAATCTGAGGTGACATCACTTGCCTGTTTCTCTTAGCAATCGTTGCCAAATAAAGGATCTAAGAGTCTGTTGTTGCACATTTTCGACTCTGACCTGGTTGTCTGTGCACATTACAAGTGTCTTTAAACTTTTTCAGATTCTTAACATGAAGCTTTTGGCTATTTTTCAGTGTTTTTACAGCTTTCATTCCCCCTATCGCATGCCATTTCTCGCAACCGGTCAGATGTCTTCTGACAGGTTATTCGACGACATTACAAGCAAAAATATTATCCAACTACACATACAATCTTTGGCATTAAAATTCAAAACACCCATGTGCACTCCTTTACACACATACCAAAGAATAGCTAAAAAATTTGCATATTTTCTGTAGTGAAGATTATTCTTATTGGACTACATGATAACGTTAACATTGAGTTAACAACCAATCACCTTTCATTGAAGTTCACTTAAAAGAAGTAACATAAAGCACCTTTTTATGGTTATTCCTTTAATTGTTCTCTCCAGTGTATTTATTGCAGAAAATATTATAAACATTTTAACATAAGAAATTTGTCAATATATTTATTTTATATTCCACAAGTGAATCATGTTTTTTGCAATTATTTACGTCACTAATTCCCTTCAGAAGCAGCGGCACCATTCCAAAATTTCTTGAGTAGGGAGTGGTTTTGAAAATGCGTGTGTGGATCACGCACTAAATAAGGAAATCCTGTGTAACAAAAAATACTGTGATGTATTCATCCCCCCGTTCCTTTAAATTCTTTCCTAGACTGTTGCCTTTAATTCGAGGTCACAACGTAGAATGGTGTTTCTATGGTAATGTGTAGATTTTTCCAGTTGCTTATATTTTTTACACTGCAATTGAGGATTGTTTCAGTTCCCAGAAAAAAAGAATCTAAGGTCACATGACAGGTGACCCATTGTGTCATATCAATAATATCTTCTAGGATTTTCAAACTTTAAATTTCACTTTTGTGTTTAATGATCATTCTTTGATTAAATAAAGCAAAGAATATTCTGATAGATATTTTTGATTACAGAAAATCTCGTTTATTATTTTCCATTATCGTTCCATACATCGTAATATTAAGCATGCTATTACTGGTGACATGATGGATGACCAGTTGTGTCCCATCAAAATATCTACCAGAATTTTCCAACTGTAAATTTCGCTTTTGCACTTAATGATAGTCATTCCATGATTAAATAAAGCAAATAATATTCTGGTAGATATTTTTGATTACAGAAAATCTGGTTTATTTTTTTTTTCATTATACATCATAGTATTAAGCGTACTATTACTGGTCGCATGATAGGTGACCAGTTTTGTCATATCTAAATATCCACTAGTATTTTCCAACTGTAAATTTCACTTTTGCATTTAATGATAGGTATTCCATGATAAAATAAAGCAAAGAATATTCTGGTAGATATTTTTGATTATACAGTGGTGGTCAAAATTATAAGGACAAGGTAAAAAGCGCCACATCCTGGCCACATTTGGCCGGAAACTTATGCAAATTTAATAGCTGGAAACCAATGAAAAATGAAGAATATTTTTATAAGTTTTTATGGAAATATGTGGAAAATTCATATTCATAAAATGTATTATGGATTTATACAGCCATCTGATATGGACAAAATTATAAGAATAACTGTATTTGTGTGTTCTAAAAAGTAAAATTTGCATATTTTTTGCTCTGCACACGGAACTCCCGGACGATATAAATGCGTAGTAAGTGTTTGGGATCGTCATATTATGTTTTTCAGTCGTGCCGCTAGGTACAAAGTTTTCGGAGTTTGAAAAAGGGAAAGTGGATGCATTTAAAAGTTCCAGACTTTCTGTACGCCAAATTGCGACAAAGCTTAATAGATCAAGAACGGTTATTTACAATTATCTTAAAAATTCCGGTAAATAGGGACAGCAAAGACATACAGGTTGGCCATCTTCTGTTTCTGTACAGGAGAAAAGAATGATAATAAGGCGAGCTTGCTCCAAAAAAGAAATGCAACAGAAATAAAATGTGAATTGAACTTAGAATGCAGTGCTCGAACTGTTCGACGTGCTTCACATAAAGAAAAAAAGGTTCGCTATCGTAAACATATGTCACGACTGCTTCTTACAAAAGTTCATGGGAGTCTGAGGATGGAGTTTGCCAAAAAATGCTTTACTATGGGGAAAAAGTAGGATGATGTTGTCTTTTGAGATCGCAAAATGTTTAATTTGAATGGAACAGGTGGTTTTTGCTACTTCTGGTATTATCTCCATAGATAAAAAGAAATTTTCTCAAAGTACGCATTTGGAGGTGGATCAGTAATGGTCTGGGGAGGTTTCGCAACTGGTGGAACTACTCCAATAGTTTTTGTGCAAGGTAGAATGAGTTCTGAGAGTTATATTGATGTATTGGGCGATAATCTTTTACCCGAAACAACGTTAATAACGAGTAAAGACTACTTTTTTCCAGCAGGACAATGCCTCAGTACATGTTTCTCAAACTTCAAAATCGTGGTTTGTTGCTAATTTCGTAAAACTACAGTAGACTTCCTTAAATCCGCAACCCTAAAATCCACGAACGCCTAAAATCCGCATATTTTTTCAGATGTAAACAATGAAATCTACAGTTAAGTTCCAAGAACAAAATTCAAGATGGCGCCAAAATCAGCAACTACCGCAATTTTTTTTTACAAAATTTTTTGTTAATCCTTCTCTTTTGGCTATTACAGCTGATTTATTACTAAATAAATTTATATTACTTTTGAGTTTGATATAAATTAGCATATCTATATAAAAAATTCCAGGGTCCGAAATGGAAAAATCCACGAACTGGAACGCTATTTTTAAATTATTTTTCTTGTTTTTTTTTTTTTTTTATTATAGACAAATTTATTTCTAAACATACAAAGCAGTATAAGAAAAGCATTCAAGACCCTAAATAAGAATGAAAATTGCCGTTCTCCGTCCACGTAGTGCCAAGAACGAATAATGACGTATCGATCTTACGATCGCTTTACCACTAGATGGAAGCATAGGAATTTTGGAATCGAATTGAATCGATTTCATCGATAATAATTTAATATTTTTAATTATTTTAATAATTACTTACTTTTAAACTAATAAATTATTTAATATTTTACTTATTTTAATGTTTCCCTTTATTGTAAGCATTCATTATAATTTCCCTTGCTTAACTACCAATCAAATTAATGTTTCAAAAACTGTAAACAAATCAATGACCAGAAATCTGCAAAATTCTAAAATCCACACAACCTCTGGTCCCAAGCTGTGCGGATTTGAGAAAGTCTACTGTACTTGATTGGCCGACCAGAAGCCCTGATCTGAATTCAATGGAAAATCTGTTGGGTATTCTGGCACACAAAGTACACAAAAATGATATACAATATGAAAACAAGCAAGAGTTCATGTCCTCCATCAAAAAAGCCTGGTCAAAAATTTCCAAGAACGTTTTTAAGGAACTGTCAAACTTCATGACGTCAAGACTTGGTAAAAGTGATTGAGAAGAAGGAGGTGATTATTAATTATTAGTGCGTTTCAGGCAAAAACATTCATTGTCCTTATAATTTTGTCCAATTTTTACAATGACATATTTCATTAATTGTGGCAAAACACTCACATTTTGCATTTTCCTATGTTTTGCGTTCTACAATGATTTCAATGATGATATAAAAGCATTTTATGTATAAATTTCACTTTATTTAGTTCAGAAATATTTTTTTTTTTCTGAGCAATTTTCAACGTATTACACGGATACATTTTTTTTTTCCATTATACATCATAGTATTCAGTTGTGTCAAATCAAAATATCCCCTAGAATTTTCTAATTGTAAATTTCACTTTTGTATTTTATGATAGGCATTCCGTGATTAAATAAAGCAAAGAATTCTTGTAGATACTTTTGATTTCAGAAAATCTTGTTTATTATTTTTCATTATAATTCCATACATCATAGTATTAGGCCTGGATACAGCTGAAACGCTTCCCGTCACAATTTGGGTCGCAGTTGCAAATCCTGCCGAACGTGTGATACAAATGAAACTCTTTCCAGTCGGGAGCATCGTAAAGTTGCGACTGTTGTCATGAGCTGTCTCAAACCTCTCACAACTCCGGGAAACATTAACAGAACATGTCAGCATAACAAGTAGTGCGGCGATTTTCAATCAAATATCGCCAAATGTTGGAGAAATAATCATATTTAAACAGCAACAATTAAAAGCATCGTGAATATTATGTTTTTGTATTTACTTTTTTGCCAGACATGCTAAATTGGATCAATTTTATTTTGTAAAGAATTAATCCATACATGATGTAAAAGTTTTTTTTCTTTATTTTTTAAACTCTTAAAGCAAGTTTTTGCTATAATTTTTCGATACGTAAATTTAAATATTGTAACAATTAAAAACTTGTGATTTTTTTTTTTTTACTTTACCAATAGCAATTTGTTAGCTAAACTTCAAACAGACATGAAAAAATACGCATCATTTTGCATTGCTTATAAATGAATGATTGCTAATATTGATTATAAATAATTCATTGAATTTGAAAACAAGGATAAGATATGAGATTTGTTTAATAATTTGTTATATTAAAAAAAAAAAAAAACTTACAGGATAGAATTGGATACATATAATTGTGATTTTGAAAGAGTGATTAATAATAATAGTTAAAAAAATCATAAAATATTTCAATTTTATAATAATTGTTAATAAATCATATATAACATATCATAATCATATATAATCTTTATATTTAAAAAATATAAACCTCATATATATTTATAATTCTGTAGATGCTTAATGTCACATATTACACAAATTAATGTATGTGATACATATTCAGTAATTTTTAAGATACTGTTTATACAAAAAATAATAAATTTAGTATATTATTTTTTCAAATTTCGTGGATATATTAAACCAAGCTTTTAAAAATGATGAATGATCAAAAATTTGTGGTAAAGCTTTCATTTATTAAAATAATAAATAATAATTAAAATGCTATATTAATTGTTTGTTCAATGCGATTCACAGTGGTGGTGGGGGGGGGGGGGATAGCTACACAAACTAACTTTCATTTATAGCCTGAAGGACATATAAATGAAATTATGTGCTGCATAAGTACTTTCACATTCAAATTATTAAGAATATATTGGAATCATGGACTCATACAAAACAAAATAAAGAGAGGCAAGATTTGGGGACAAATGTACCTCTGATCCACTGTACTATATGTAATTTCAGTTGACTTATCAAGGCCATTTTTTGGTCCTTATCTTAGGGGAATATCTATGGTAACATCACATTTGTCTGATTGATTACTCTACATTTTCCTATGAAAACGAAGGGTAAAAGTGGGGAAGATGGATGTCTTTTAGAAGCCAATTGAAATTACATAAAGTAGATTTAAGTAGCCAACATATACCATACAACAAATCCAATGTAGTCTGCATTTTTTTTTAAATGAGAAATATAAATATGAAGTAAACAAAGATCCCTCTATGCTATTTTTCTCTCCCAGCGTATTCTGTGTCATCTCCAAAAAATAACGTTACACTACAGAAGCCAGCCATAAAACAAATGTACAATTAAATACTCTATAGCAATTTTTTAAACTTCTAAGCATCGCACATTTTCAATTTTTATACTGTCCTATTGGGAAAAAAAGGTACTTTTAAATGCAATTTGTTTGAAAACTACATGTCTATTTATTTTTGAGACATTAATTTTTTTGTAGTTTTTAGGACACTTGTTTAATTTTGGCAACTCAAATACTCCATTTCTGTAGAAGTAAATAAAAAATAGTTGGAAAATAGCAATTATATCTTTTTGTTGCCATTTTCTCATAAAAACTGAAAAAAATGTAATTAAACTATGTGCTATTTTGAAAAAATATAAATGAATGATTTCTGATAAAACACAAAGCTATTATAAACTAAATTTAATTTTAAGTATCTATATTAATGCTACAAACAATTGAAGGTCTATGAATCATGAGATAGGCGATTTTTGTGTGTGTGTGTGTGTGGAGTTTCTTGAATGATGAAATCTCTTGTTTTGGATTTGTGTATTATTCAGCGATAGTGACGTCCTATGCATACTTTACTGTAGATGTTGTTTACTACTGGATCGCAAATGAGGAATTCTTCAGCGGATGCGGATGAAGTGATTTTATATAAAATAAAAGCGTATGTTTTAAGCTTTAAAACTGAACTACAGTAGAGTCTCGATTACCCGAGTCCTGCTTAACCAAGTTGCCGCTTTAACAGAGTTATTTTTTCTGATGGACTGATGACTTCCATTATTATGAAACAGTCATTTTAAATGAAGTGTTAGGTGAAGTTGAAAGAGCAGTCGTAAAAAGTTTGAACTCTGATTTTCTGGTCAGAATGGCGGAAAAAATTATGGCCATCCCCCCCCCCCCTCTTCTGACCAGAAAATCATAGTTCTAACTTTTTATGACTGCTCTTTCATCTTCACCTAACACTTCATTTATAATGGCTGTTTCATAATAATGGAAGCCATCAGTCCATCAGAAGAAAGGGATCCATTCCAAAGGTATACATTCGATTAACTCGGATAATGCGGGACTCTACTGCATCTATATTTATATACATTTTTTTTTCATCGGGGGCAACACTAAATTTTGAAAAAGTAGAATTCCTGTTTTCTAGCGTATATTAATGTTTTTGTCAAATTTTATTTTATTTTTTGACATGAGAAAAAAAAAATTTCTTGTTCTACCCCGAAAGTTATTTTCTTCTTTTTAGTGCATTTAAAAAATATATTTATTTTACATTTTTGTTGTACTGACCGGTAAACTATCACAAAGAAACTGACGGAAAATGGAACCCTAATGCGCAAAACTATATTTCTTCCATCTCTACTTGAAATCCTAGGAAACAAACTCGGAAATTTGATTTGTCGAATTTTCTGATTGGAACAGAATCTACCAGAAATATGAACTTTCAAGGACATTCAGAGGTATTAAAAATGAAAGGTGTAAAAACTATCTTTTTCTTTCTTTTTTATAAAATTTTCTTCTATTTTTATATATAAATCAGATTTTTGACGTAAACTTTTTCCAATTTTCTGTTATGAAATACTTTTAAGAAAAATCTAAGACAAGTGGTTCATCTGAAATTTCCTAGATGCATTTCAATATCCCCAACTGCTCTTTACATAATCATAGGTATTTCCCTGATACTGGCACGTTGGCATTTTTTAAACAAGTTGGAAATTGCTCGTCAAACGTGGCAAATGAGGTGCGTTCGTACTATAACTAGTTTTATAAATATTGTTTGCACCGCATAGTGTACTGAATGTGTATTTTAGTGCACTCCATAAAGTGCATATCAATTTCATTCAGTTCGAAAGGCTGTCACATCATTAAAATGCACTTGAAATAATTTTTTCCCATGGGCCATAATGTAACGGAAAACTTTTGGCTGTCCCTGTCATTCAACTATACATCCGATTTTCATGAAATTTGAAATGACTCAACAAAATTTCGCAACAATAGTATATTTAAAATTTCAGACCATTCGGTTGTGTAGTTTTTGCTCTGTTATAGGCGGACGGACAGACGGACAGAATGACGACTATAGGTGCTACGTATTTATATAATTAAGAACGCACCTAAAAAACTTGGTGCAACTCACACTAAATAAATTCAGATTTTTTACGAAATGATATCAGAAATTTTGACCAAAAGAAAAGAAAAACTTGATGAACTGTTTACAGGGCTTGTTTATGTACGTATCTAACAAAATTTCCTTCTGATTATACACATGAGGTAAATTTATTTCGACTGTATATAAAACGGATCAATAGCTTTTTTGAAGTAAATACATTGTGTAAATATTGAAATACTTAACTTTGTGAATTAAACTGTGATTACTTAGTAAGAAATGACGGGTAAATTTCTTCGTTTTGTACAAATACCATTTTCCCTATCAAGGACGCTATCACAGAGAAGTACTTAATCCTATTGTGTGGTATGAATACATTTTAATTCATATTCTGAAACTTGAAGCATGATACACAATAAAGCAAAGCAGATAGGACTTTCCCCGATACCCAGCAACATTCTTTGTCTAACGGGAGAATCGAATCATCCAGTCACCCGGAAAGTAAATTTCAAAGGCATGATGCAGATTCACAAAAATGGGCTAAAATCTTGATAATTGGTAAAAATCTGGTCCAAATGCATAGAGAACGGTGTAAAATAGTGGCGATGATAACATCTTCCGGATCATGAAACTCCTTCTGAAAACTAAAATTTATGATCCCACAAGATCTTACTTATCTGAATTACACTGTACTACTGATCCGGGAAGAAAATTCGTTATTAGAAATTACTTGTCAGATTGTTGCACGATTGTTGAATTGAAACCAATTGTTGTTTTGCAGGGTTTTAAAAAGCAAAAATGCATTCATTTAAGAATGATCTACTCATCTGGCGTTACCACTGAAATGTGCAAATAAAATCCATTGTTAAAAGATCTTTCCGATGTTTATCCAATTGTTGACCAAAAGGCGATTGTTATCAGAATGTTTTGTTCAACTCGTTCTGTATGTGTGTATTGCTTAAATCGTGGGTCTCTGTGGCTGAATGGTCAAAGTACCATTCTGCTAATCGCTTGAGAAAGTAAGAGTTTGTGGGTTCGATTCTCGCTGGTTCCATTGCACACACTATTTGTGTGGAACTCCCAGAGTGTATTTCTCTTGTGCTATCTTGTCTCCGACTTATAAGCGGGCTCTCATGTCAAGCACACAAGTCGTATGTTTGTTGTTCAATAAATAAATTGCTTAAATCTGTCAACGTTAATTTCATCCACTTCCGATTACGTTATTCGCCAATAATTGGCACATTTATAGAACTTACATGGCAATACATTTAAAAACAGAAAAAAAGTTGGATCCTTTCCATGCATTAAAGCACCACAAAACATCGGCCAAAAAATAGCACATTCCTCAGATCAATAACATTACGGTTGATTAATTTTAATTCAGAAAGATCGATTGTTTCAATTCTAATAAATTACAACAATATTGTTGTCCCCTTCATTATGATGTCAGCATTGCACGATGTGTAGATTTGTGCTCTATAATATGGGTTAAGTTGTTGAGCTTTCACCTCAAAAGTAATTGTTTTGAAAACCTTGCTCCAACTCTAGTATGCTTAGCCATTTTTTTGCATATCCGTTACTGTTAAAATCTCCGCCAAGCTGGTGAAGAACTATCACCCAATTTGGAGCCAAAATATTGCCAGTAAGGAAGCCGTCTTGGTTAAAACTGGCAAAATTCTCACCGAAATTCAGTATTTACAAAAACTGCGAATGAATCATCTATAATCGGGACCCTCACAGTTTAGCTTCACGTTTTCAAGTAAAATTAGCTAAAGTTTTAAAACTAACAGAGAAGCAAGCTACCTTTTCCTTTCGGTACAGTCCAGTAACACTTTTTTCAACTGAAGCCGGAGTATTTACTGTTTACATATAATTTTTTCTTTCACCACACCTTTTATAAAACGTGTAAGAATTCTTGATAAAAAAAGTCTGTTAAAAGTTTATCAACAGACATTTTCGTTTGTAAGAAGTTATTTTATTTTTGATAAAAAAAAAATAAACTTTTATGTTTATTTTTTTTGACAAACTCTTATTTAAGGTGCACTAAAGTGGAAAAAATAAACTTTTCTTAGCCAGAATAATAGAAAGAATTCTAGATGTACATGAGACTAAAATTAAACTCTTGGGAAACGCAAAGAATCATGGAACAAGATGAATATAATAGTACACTACAAAACTTCTGCTTTTTCAGAATTTGAGTGTCGTCCCCGATGTGAAAAAAATATATGTATATATATAAATAGTACAAAACATATTTCAATTTTAAGACTTACAGCACACGCTTTTATTTTATGGAAAACTAGCAGGCTTCGCTGGTCGCTTTTCCATATGAACCTTGATTAAACAAAATTATGAATTCGACCTTGTATTTTAAATTAATATGGACCTTCACCTGGAAAGTCTTTCCGCATTTGCTGATTACGATGCAAATGCCATCTAGCTATTATTAGCCCCCGGTATGGTATACTATTTCTTTCATTTTTTTAACTTCTAAGCATCGCACATTTTCAATTTTTAGACCGTCAAATTGCGAAAAAAGGGTTCTTTTAAATGCAATTTTTTTGAAAACTGCATCTCCATTTATTTTTGAAATATTAATTTTTTTGTAGTTTTTGTAGCCATTTGGTTAATATTGGCAACGGAAGTACTTTATTTCTATAGAAAGTAAAGGAAAAATAGTTGTATAATATCTAATATATAAAAATGAAAATTTGTCTGTGATGCTAGACAAATCCACAGTTTGGAAGCAAGAATTCTGAAATGTTACGTACATGTGTATTAAAAAATGGCCGAGGCAACTAAAGCAATCCAAAATTGAAATAATTTATAGATAACTTTTAATTAATAAAAAAACACCAATTTTTCAGTAATTTCCTATCAATTTTAAACATTTTTCGTTATAGCAGCTGCCAATAATCAAAAATCAAAAATTCACAATAAAATTCTAACAAAACAATTACCTTTCTATTGCAAGACGCATTGCCTATTACGTACGCCACTCTGGAAAATAGTTACTAAAAAGCTGTAGCGGGTATTACGATAATTCTTTTACCTCACATGCAAATAATTAGGGATATACATATTACGTACGTCACGCTGAAATTCTAAGAAGCTCTAGCGGGTATTACGATCATTCTTTTACTTCACATGCAACTTATTAAAGATTATTTAATTGCGCTTACTTATTACATTTTTTTTAAACTAAAGAAACACATTTTATCACAAACACCAACAAAACTTTTTATTCTATTTATTCCCTTATTATAAAGGCAATCGTTTTATCGTCAGCTGCCATAGTAACATGATCAATTAAATTTCATTAAAAAAAGGCACAGTAGCAGAAAAATATTTTACTAAATCGAATAGTTATTTTTAATTTTGGTTTTAGAATTAAATACATGAACTCCCGTGCATAGAACGGGTTAAACAGCTAGTTAACTATATATTTTTGTTGCCTTTTTTTCATAACAACCGAAAAAATGTAATTAAAATGCGTGCTATTTTGAAAAAATATAAACGAATGATTTCTGTTAAAACATGGAACTATTATAAACTATATTTAAGTATCTATATTAATGTTAAAAACAAAGGAAGGCCTATGAATCATTAAACAGTCTTTTTTTGTCGAGTTTCTTTAATGGCGGCATCTTTTTGCTGCATTTGTGTATTATTTCGCGACAGCAACGTCCTATGCATGCTTTACTGTAGACGTTTAAGTGTGGATCGTAATTGGTGAATTCTTGAGTGGATGCGAATGACGTCATTTTACATAAAATAAAAGCGTGTGCTGTAAGTCTTAAATTGAAATATGTTTTGTACTGTTTAGATATACATTTTTTTTTCATTGGGGGCGACATTAAATTCTGTAAAAGCAGAATTCCTGTTTTCTAGTATTATCCTATGCTTTAGGCAAAATTCAGGTTACTCAGAAGAAACTCTTCTATAGCAAATCTTTAAAGTAGAGGTTGGGAAGGAAATATGGCCATTATGATCATCAGAAATTAAAATGTTCTCTAGTCACCACACAACTAAAATGAGAGATAATTACAATGATTGCGGAGAGTGGCCACTGAACATTAATCATGTTCGGATTATTCACTATCGTTTGTTAGTTTCTGAACTCCGGGCTTCTCAGCTTGGTGCTATGTATGCTTCTGGTAGCTTAAATACAATATCTCTCTACGCTACATTATATTTCGTCATATACGTCTTTTTTCTGGCAGGTCTACTGCAGTTTTCTATCTTCGGATTGCAAAATAGTAAATACAGTCAAAAAATGTAATAAATTATTTGCACACAAAGAACTGATTAACTTTCATATTTAAAAGAAATGTGAATCATATATAAGTGGATTTTTAAAACTGAAGTGTTTGAATAAAATTTAAATAATATCATTTTCACTGCCATTTCTTTTTTATAAAACCAATTGCAATCATGTGACTGTTAACCTCGAAAAAAAACATGGATAACTGATTATAATAGAAAGATAAACCTCTTGTTTTCATCCAATCGAAATCTCCCCAATCTTCCTTAATCGGGTGCACAGGTAAGTTTGACGTCAAACATTAGAAGTGTTTGCAAGTACATGGTTACAAATGTGCCATGGTTACAAAGTTAGATATAAAACAAAGGTAATTATGAAACAAACTACATTCCATTAAATAAAGTCAATTTGCTGTTGACTGAATTATATTAGATCTTTCACCAAAAATACTCTTTGAGGATGATAAATAAAGTCAGTTATACAAAACTTAATAAACTAGTACGCATTAATCTTTTTAATGCACCGAAGATTTTTTTTCATTTCTCTAATGAGCATAATAACAGGGGGAAATAAATAGGCGTTTTAGTTTGAAAATTACATTATTCTTCAATCTGTTGTCAAAATAAACCTAAAATCGTTAATTTTTCACTAAGTTTAGTGGCTAGAGCAGTGCGTCAGATGTTTTTCCGAGTATTGTCCTTCCAAGTATTGCTTATTTAGTGATAATAAAATAACTACAGATGAAAAATGTATAATACTAAATCTTCTTTGTCCGTTTGCTTCATAATGAAAAACCATAAATTTATTAATCGCTAAGTACAAATTTCATGCAATCTTCTGCAATCGGGATCACTGTCCACAGAGGTCTCTTTCAAATATAAAAGAAACATCCAATAGTTCAGTAAATACGCTAATTAGCGGGTAACCTGATTGCGGAAAGATAAATCCAATAACCTTCAAACAAAGAAAAAAAAAATGAAAAAGGAATGCTGAATTAAAAGGAGTATCGAAAATTTATTTCAGTAAGCAATTTTTATTGTAAAATGTTTTTTTTTGTGTGTGATATAAATAACACATAATTGCATGAATTTTCTTAAGAATAATCTTTAGTACTTAAAATTTAAAACAGTCGACATTTCAAAGAGGAAAATTGGCGATATGTGTTTTTAAAAAAAGAGTGTACAATATTCGCTGATCTGAGTTTCGAGGTTATAAAAGTCACAAGTTTGGGGTATACAAACCAGCATGTTTCCGTAGTAAAGTATGAGAAAAATATTTTAAATGTCTGAAATTAAATTATTTAGAATATGTGTGTATGGGAGGGAGCAGACATTTTCACTAAAATTTAAATCCACTTTTATAATATTAACTGATATTTATATAATTTAAATTTCAATATAAAAAAAATTGCTCCAAAAATGCTGCCTTATATTTGAAAAATCACCTATATAATATGAACATCGATGGGGCTGATGTCACGTTTACGCCTTTTTGGATTAAAATCGAATTATTTGGCGACAAATGTAAAATCAAAATAAAGAAACATGCAACTCATAAGTATCGTCATTTTTTATAATTATATCTGCTAGTTTTTTTTCTGTAAAGGTTAGATAATAAAATAATTTTAATACAAAAAATAATAAAAAACAAAATTTTTACTCACAAGGAAGGCCTCTTTAAAGCGCATACTCAAAATATTTTGAAAAAGGAAATGCTAATAAAATTCCTCATGTATGTAAAAAAAGATCAGTCAAATGCAGCGGCAGAATCCCAGTAGAAAATCGGTAAAAAAGATATACTTTCAAGTATTTAAGCGCGAAAAGACGAACGCTCTACGCTATTTGGCGAACCAATATATTTCCTTGCCCAATGCAAGACATTGTAATGCAGGCGATATTTTCTTATTAGCCGCATGCTAAGAGTTATTTGCCAAGATTTTGCTACTTATGGCATCCTTTTATATTCTGATAATTTCAGAGCTTATACATGTCTGGTAAATTGGTGTTTTATTTATATTATTTTATTTATTTATTCATAGGAAAGTTTTTTACAATGGATATCAGCCGTAAGAAAATGAACTCTTTATTTTGTTTTAAGGGCAAACGGATTAATCTTTCGTAATCGAGCTCCGCACGATATAGATAAATTAAAAAAAATATATTTCATGCTTTAAAACTGTTTTTAAAACCATAGCCAATCAGTAAAGTGAGATGAACTTTGCAATCAAATTCCATTTGAAAAGAAAATCCTATTTGGGGATCTAAAAATTTAAATTGTACGAATATGTTAGATTTGTGTTTTTTCAATATTATTCTTTTATTTGTTTATAAAAGAAGCATTAATTTCGTTAATTTGTCTTTCACAAATATGTTAGATTGGTGGGTTTTTTAATACTATTCTTTTATTTGCTTTTAAAGGAAGTATTAATTTCGTTATGCAAAAATAGTCAGAAACAAATGCTGCAAAATATTTGTTGCTTTATGTGCAGAATGTTTATTATTATTATGTATTGAAACCGGCACGTGATAAGATAAACTTGAAAAAAATTATGCTTAAAAATTACTTTAGAAAATATAATACATCAGAAAATGAATACAGTTTTTAAACAAATTGCATTTGAAAGTAAATTTTTTTCCCCTATGGGACGAAAATTGAAAATGTACGATGGTCAGAAGATTAAAAAATTGCTGTAGCGAAAATTTCAAGATTGAAATTTGATCGTGAAGTGTTGCCATTCGAAAAATGACGTCAGCGTTACGCACAGATATGTTTGTTCTTTATAATATAGATACTTAATCAGTAAAATATAATAAAGATCCGTTATTAGGATGTGGTTATCAATTGAGGCTCTTATGCTTGGATTTCCGGAATGAAAACAGCAATTTTCACCTTCTCAAAATTTCCATACGCACTTCTCATATCCATATTCACCATTTAAAAAAAAATTATTTTGTTTGATTATTTAAAAATTATTTTAACTCAAAACATGAAGTCACGATTGTCAGCAACATCTTTTATGTGAACAGACGCACTCTTTACTTGAGATTCTAATCTCAATTCCTGAGAGTAAAAAATTCCATAATTTATGTTTTTTAGACGCATTTGTGTTAAAATGTTTAGTTTTATCTAAGGAAATGATTGTTTTCTTTTAAATATGACTTCATTTTCACTTAAATAAGCATTTCGCGTAGTGTCTGAAACTTAGTTCAGATGCAGAAAGAAAAACAATATAGAAAATTTATGAGGAAAAATGCCTGTTTTCAAAAGCAGTATGTCATTTTCCGTTATTATGCCCTTAATATAATATGCTGCTCCTAATGGGATTTTGCGCCACTAAACCCTATACAACGATTTTGAATTTTTATCAGAAAATAGCATTATTTCTCTCTTGTCTGCAATAATGAAAGCTATCTAATTTTCATAATTTTGAAGAAATTTCATAAAATTCTTTTAAAATTAAAATATAAAAGTGGGGATATTTAAAAAAAAAATAGTGCGATCACATTACAAATGAAGAACTTTCAGTTAAAAAAAAATAATAATATTAAAATTGGTTCAGCAGAAAGATCACGACAGATGACTAAAACATACACTTGTGTTTTAAATATACAGATTATATAAAATTACAAAAAATTAAATTAAGCAAATTATGTTATTTTTATAAAATTATAGTAGAATGTCCTACAGAATAGCATTAAAATTTTATTATTCGAGAGAATTTTCGACAAAAACTTCAGGAACACGATATTATTTTAAACCACGAATTATTTGTTTGCTTGTCTAACTCGGCGAAGCAAATCCATCCAGGCGAGAATCATCAATTTCTGTAATATAAATCGCTATTATTTACATGTCACCTCTCTGTTATAAAGACACTCTAAAATTTTGTAAAACATTGCGTTTTATCAGTGCGCGATTTCGATTACATTATTTCCAAAAGTGAAGCATTTTCACCTGTGAAGAATTTCAAAGCAGCTGGGCTGTGAAAATGACATACTTCTACAAAACATAATTCAGGTTTAAGAATTAAAATGCACGCTTTTTATATAATGACGTCATTTGCATCCGCTAAAGCAATTCACTTTTACAATCCAGTCTTAAATTTCGTCTATAGAAAAGTGTGCCTATGACATCATTACCACGGAATAGCAGACAATATTTGTGACATAGCACATATTTTAATTTCAACTTTTTTTTCAGGTTTTACGAGAAAATTGCAACAAAAAGATACAGTATCTCCTATTTTAGACTATTTTCCGTTTACTTTCAATGACTTTCAATAGAAATACTTTTGTTGCCATAATAAGAAAAATGGTATTAAAAACTACAAAAAAATTAATATCTCAAAAATAAATTGAGATACAGCTTTCAAACAAATTGCATTTAAAAGAGAATTTTTTTCCTTATACGACGGTGTAAAAATTTAAAATGTGCGATGTTTAGATGTTTAAAAATTTGCAGTAGAGAAAATTGCAAAACCAAAATATTATTTCAAATTTCAAAGTGTTGTCATTCACAAAATGACGTATGCATTACACACAGATATGTTTGTCCTTTATAATATAGATAAGTAGATGACGTCATTCGCATCCGCTTAAGAATTCCACATTTATGATCCACTTTTAAACATCTAAAGCATGCATAGTACATCACTATCGCGAAATAATACACAAATTCAGCAAAAAAGATGCCGTCATTCAAGAAACTCGACAAAAAAACGGCTATCTAATTATTCATACGCGTTTGTTTGTTTGTAACATTAATAGAGATACTTAAAATTAAATATAGTTTATAATAGCTCCATGCTTTAACAGAAATCATTCGTTTATATTTTTTCAAAATAGCACTATTTTAATTACATTTTCTTTCGATTGTTATGAGAAAATGGCAGCAAAAATATATAATTACTATTTTAGAACTATTTTTCCTTTACTTTCTACAGAAATGGAGTGCTTCCGTTGACAATATTAAGCAAATGGCTCTAAAAACTACAAATAATAATAATAATAATAATAATAATAATAATAATATTTCAAAAATAAATGGAGATACAGTTTTCAGACAAATTGCATTTAAAAGTACTTTTTTTCCCAATACGACGGAATAAAAATTGAAAATGTGCGATGCTTAAAAGTTGCTATAGAGTATTTAATCATACAATGATACTTCTGCTTTGTTTTACGTTTGGCTTATACAACGTAGCGTTATTTTTTGGAGACGACACAAAATACGCTGGGAGAAAGAAATAGCATATTGGGGGATAATACAATTTTAAAAGAGCAAAACCCTCTTTAATTCAACAGAAATATTTTCAATTATATTCAAAACTATAAATGCCTCCACATAAATATTTGATTAACATCTTCACTCAGAGTTTTCTATAAAAGAATTTTAGATTTTACATCTTACACGTCAGTGTAATTATTCAGAGAATATCTTTTTTATACCAGTGGAGAGGTATTTACTTTTCCCCTGAAATAAACACATTTAAGCATAAGTATTTTTTTTTGTCTTCTTTACGATTAATCTGCATAATGTTTTCCTATGTTCCTTTGGCAATTTCTCCATAACTTTTAAGGAAATCTTCTACTACAATTCAACGGAGAGGTATTCACTTTTCTCTAGAAATAAATGCACCTCCACATAAATATTTTATTTCCGCCTTATTTAGGATGAATCTACAGTAGATTTTCCTATATTTTTTTGGCAATTTCTCTATTATTAATTTGAAAATCCTCTTCTTTAGATGAACAGCGAGGTGTTTACTATCTTCCAGAAATAAATGCATCTCTGCATTAACATTTTATTTCTGTCTTCTTTAGGATTAATGTACATGAAAATTTCCTATGTTTCTTCTGCAATTTCTCCATAATTATTTAGGAAATCCTCTACAACAATTCAACGGAGAGGTATTTACTTTTCCCAAGAAATGGTTGCACCTCCACATAAATATTTTATTTCCGCTTTATTTAGAAACAATCTGCAGGACATTTTCTTATATTTCTTATGCGATTTGTCTATTATTAGTTAGAAAATCCAAAATCTTCTTCAATTCAACGGAGAGGTATTTACTTTTCCCCAGAAATAAACACATCTCCGCATAAATATTTTATTTCTGTTTTTTTTTTTTTTTTACGATTAATCTGTATGAGATTTTCCTAAGTACTTTTTCTCTAGAAATAAATGCACCTCTACCACCTTCAATTGAACGGAGCGGTATTTGCTCGTATATTTCTTCAGAAATAAATGCACCTCTACATAAATATTTTATTTCGGCCTTCTTTATGATCAATCTGCAGGACATTTTCCTATATTTCTTATACAATTTGTCCATTATAATTTAAAAAAATCTTCTGCTTCAGTTCAACGGAGATGCATTTACTTGTCCCAAGAAATAAATGCATCTCCGCATAAATATTTGATTTCCAATCTACTTTAGGATCAATCTGCATGACATTTCCTATGTTTCTTCTGCAGTAAATTGGGTAGTATACAATGTTACTGAAATTTCTGAATTAATTTTAATTACTGAAATTTCATGGAACGAAATTTATTCCCTTAGGCTCAATACTAATTTTACCTCCATTAAGAAACCATCTCAGTTGAACTCCTTCCATGAGCGACCAGTTTCTTTGAAGAAAATGAAACAAATTCCGTTTTTTCCTGGTCGATTGAAGAAGGTTTTATTAGAAAAATAATGCCGGAGAGCGCAATATTTATCAAATTTGTAAACTATGTTTAGAATTTTTTAAATTGCGGTAACTTTTAAGTGTTTAAACCTCTTTATGCATTTTTAGGCATTGAATTTAACTCTGATGACAAAGTAAGAATGACGGTCCATAAACTCACCTGCCCTATTCTGTCAGGAAACTCTCAAAGAAATAGATAAATTAATGAAATAGCCATTATTTGTTTCCATCCAAAAAAATTTGCATTTATTTACTGAACTTCGAAAGGGCTTGGAAATAAAAGTTATGAAAGATAAAACCGTAAAATTAAAGCAAACGTCAATGTATTCATTTTTTAAACTCTGCAGTCATTAACGTATGTAATTAACTTTTGTTTTGATACTTAAATTTTTATATTTTTTCCTAATGGGAAAAGTTTTAGTAATGTTAATTGTTACCTTTTTTCAACAGTTAAAATCTAGATTTAAACATGACCTCCATTAATAGACTTTTATTTTTATTAGAACGGAACGTGGTCGTTTTAGGGAGGTTTTACTGTATGTACTTTTCTTGTGTACCTTTGTCATTTACTCAATGTTATTTCCGCGAATTTATATCATGGGTACAGTAATACTTACGAAAC
This sequence comes from Maratus speciosus, assembly GCA_963932465.1. Lineage (NCBI taxonomy): Eukaryota > Metazoa > Arthropoda > Arachnida > Araneae > Salticidae > Maratus > Maratus speciosus. Next base: position 9,337,335 of record OZ010800.1, read on the forward strand.
TTCCGTTTCCGATATAAAAGGCAACTTAAACGTCTCAGTGAAAGAAAGTTTTCAAGATATATTTTTAACAATGGTTTCGGCAGGCCTTTAATTGAGTTGTACGTTTTGCTGTCCAGTCCCAAGCAACATGTATAACTGGAGTTCAACTGTACATGGGTTTTCCTATCTTTATGTGGAATATTGCTAACAGTCTTGAAGTTCCACAGGACAATGAGTGCGGCACAAAACAGGAACAGATCTTGCGCTAACCGAATTCTTGGTGAATGATTCCTTGCTGATTCCCAATTCCTCCGATATCCATCATAAAGAGAGTCGGCGATTGTTTAACAAACAGCATCTGTCGCACCCACTCGATTTTGTCTGTCAGCACACTTGTTGAGGGTCGACCTGAACAGGGTTCTTCATCCACGGTTTCCTTCCCATCCCGAAAACGTTTAAGCCACGCATTTTTTTCTCACTGCGTCTGTTCCGCACATCTGGACCGACATTGCATGCGATTCCGTGGCAGTTTTTCTCAATTTGTAGCAAAATTTGATCGTTGTCTGTTGCTCCATTTCAATATGACGCGAGTTTTCATTCACTGAAATTTTTAGACGAACTTTGTAAAAAATGCGCCAATTCATGAACACTTCATTGAATTTTTTCACAATCCATATCTTCCTAATGTTATAGAATGAATTTAATTTTGTTTTATTTAAGGCTTTTCGTCAACAGTTTAACAGGACAACTATACAGGGAGTTTAGATAAGCATTCGACAAACTCAAAGGGTTGTTGGTAGATGTCCACAGGAACTAAAATTTCAATGGAACAGAATGTCACAACGTATTTAAACAAAAATACAGTAAAACCTTCTTAAAGCGACCACGTTCCGTTCCAATAAAAAATGGTCGCTCCGAGAGGTGTTCGCTTAATGGAGGTCATGTTTAAATCTAGATTTTAATTCTTGAAAAAGGGTAACAATTAATGTTACTAAAATTTATTTTTCACAATAGGAAAAAATATGAAATTTTAAATATCAAAACAAAAGTTAATTGCATAAATTAATGACTGCAGAGTTTAAAAATGAATATATTGACGTTTGTTGTGATTTTACGGTTTTATCTTTTATAATTTTTACTTCCAGGTCCTTTCGAAGTTCAGTCAATAAATGAATTTTTTTTTGGACGGGAACAAATAATGACGATTTCATTAATTTATCTATTTCTTTGAGAGTTTCCTGACAGAATAGGTCAGGGAAGTTTATGGACCGTCATTCTTAATTTGTCATCAGAGACAAATTCATTGCCTAAAAAGGCACAAAGGGGCTTAAACACATAAAAGTTACCGGAATAAAAAATAAAAAAAAGAAATCTAAACTTAATTTAGAAGTTGGATAAATCATGCGCTCTCCGGAATTATTTTTCTAATAAAAAATTCTTCAAGCGACCAGAAAAAAACGGAATTTGTTTCATTTTTTTTCAAAGAAATAGGTCGCTCATGGAGGGAGTTCAACTGGGATGGTCTCTGAATGGAGGTAAAATTGGTCTTGAGCCTATGGGAATAAATTCCGTTCCTTGAAAAAATGGTCGTTCAGGGAGGTGGTCACACAGAGAGGTTTCACTGTACAGGGTGTTTCATTCTAACTCAGCTTGGGTTGATGGTAATGACTTTCAGAAAACTGAACTACATTAAAATGAAACTTTTATTAGTCATGCTCATCTTTCTTGTTAATGTGATAACATCAAAGTTGTAAAGCTTTCCATTATACGTGCCAACAGCATTGCACTTGACGCTCCATGTTTTGGACTGTGATTAACAGTTCAACGGTATCATGAATTGAGAGAGCCCCTGTTTTTCCAGAACTTTTCATGATGTTCTCACAATTTCATAACAAACAAGGTTACAACAAACACTGTTACAATTTCATTACACTATTTTTATTTTTCTCAAAATGATTACTGTGAAACCGAGTTCAGTTACACAGATGAAACACCCTGTGTGACTAAATAAGCGGTTTGTGACCTCATGTTCAATACAATTTTTATTCGTCTTGAAGCTCTGAAAGAATCCTCTAAGTTTATCAAATGAATATCTGAACACCCTGTATATAGAAGTAAAACAACACCATTATTTAGTCAGATTACTCAAGTAACACGAGAAGAACAAGGAAATGTTTTAAACTTTCAGGTATCAAATTACGATTTAATGAAAATTTCAGTTTCCAAAGTACTTTTTCTGAATTTTTAAAAACACATTAGAAGATTTCTGCAAACAATTAATATATATTAAGAGAATTTCACCATTTAATTTAAGAAGTTTTGTGCACTATTTACAACTTCACTCAAAAAACAATCTTTAAAATCCTGTTTTTCATATTTTATAGAATTAGAAACTGCACAGATATAAACAATAGAAATATCTAAAGATTGAAACTTTCCACTGTCTTTCAATATCAAGCAAGATGGAACTGAAAGAAAAATCATGCATTTAAGTTTATTTTTTGTTTTCTACAAACAGTTATTCTTTTGGAACAAGATAAAGTAAAGTATCACTCGCTCTAAATTACTACTACTGCTAATTAAATGAATTTCTTAAATTTTTTTTAGTAGCTTAGAATACCGTCAAGTAATAAATAAAGGATTAAAGCATGCTGAACTGGGAGTGTGCACAGAAATTGCGAGGCTTGTCACCAATATGGAAAGAGTCACCTGCATAAACAGTGTATGTCTACACTCTATATAAATTCGGCCCTTTTGAGCTCAGTAATACAATGAACTGAATTTCACATTAATTTGAACCCCACTAATCCAAACACCGCTAATCCGAAAAGATTTTATTCTCGAAAATTCTCCGATTTTATTCTCGAATACTTGAACAGATTAACTAAAAAGATTGAAAGATTGTGCTAAAAACAAAAAGTACTTTTTACTAAGAAATTTTTCGGCTTACAGGATAAATGTCGGGAAGAACGTGTATAAGCTGGAATTAGACAAAAAATATCAGTAAAGCAGGTTTTTTATTTTTTAAACAACTTGAATAGAAAAAAAAAATACTATATAATGTAAAAGTACGACATATGCACACGAATATAAAATGAAAACGTGCACCGTAGGTCTACTCGTAGGAGCCATTTTAACCGTTAAATGCCGGATTTTTCAAAAATCATTGTAATAATGTTTTTTGACTTTCATTTTTTAAATAAATCAAGGCAAAAATACTTTTAAAAAATCCTATTTTGTTTTAAGTATGGTTTACGGCTAAAAAACAGTTTGTTACTCATCGGCCATACTGGTCTTTAATTGAAAAAATAATTTTCTTTGATGAAATTCTATATTATTAAAGACACAAGAATTTTAGGAACTGTAACAAGAAATAATTTTTATTTGCTCACTGCAGAACAAAATAGGGTATTTTGCAAGCGTCCAAACAAAACAAAAAGAACATGTAGCAACAATTGATAAAATAAATCTATCTTTATTCTTAAACAGCACAAGTGTTGCCATCTAAATGTTGAAAATCGATTTAATAATATTTTCAGAATGTATTTTATTGGCAACATTAGGCATTATAGCTTCAATATTATTCTAATAGTATTTTAGAAGCCTAAATTGGGTATGTTGCCGAAAAGCAACACCCGGCATTTAAGGGTTAAAATAATCGAGAATATCAGTTTGTTTACCAGCCACTATAAAATTCTGTTCTAAAGTGATTATGATAGTGAAAGTATTAAGATATAAGTAGCATATGATAAAAAGAAATTTTCCTTTCAATAGTTTGATTTCGCAAATTATCTACAGAAATGTTTTTTCTTCCTCAGCCGTCGACGTCGTGACTGAGGCGATTTTGAACCGTTTGTAATAGGTTCTTGCATAATTCCTTACTCTGAAGTTCCATTGGATTATTATATAAACATCAGGAATAGTTAAACAAGGAATACTATTTTTTCTCGAAAGTCGTGCCGGATTTTCCACCATGCCGGACCTAAGGATGCCGGATTAGATTATGTTTACTGTATTACTGAGTACTTATAACTTACAATTTTTTTTAGCTCTCATCTTTGTCTTTTCTATTTTTATCGAAATTTCAGGTTATCCGAATTTTTTTGTAATCCGAACAGGCACCGCCCCTAATTAGTTCGGTTTAGCGTGGTTTCACATTATTTAGGGTGTTTGGTATTTATTTATATCTGGGCCAGGAGACAGATCGCCAAAAATGGTTGACAATTGCAAATCTTGTTTGTCGTAGCCACACACGCTCAAAACAGTAGATTTGACATATGTTTATTAAATACATAACATTGTTTAAAAGTTTAAATAACATTAATTTAGTAAAATTAATAAATGATAAATAACATAATAAATAAGAAAGAATACTAAATGACACAAGAAATGGTAAATTAGTAGCATTAATTTAGTACACATGTACTAAATGCATAGGATCAGAATAGCAGTTTATAGCAGTAAAAGAAACCAATGTAATGCAAAACATTCATGTATAGTATGAAATTTTAACATACAAATAATTACTAGGACAAACTAGTCGGATTTACCAATCCCAAAACTTTCTTCTATCCATACATGTTAAAACTTCAAAAATTCGCTATGACACTGTCAAAAATAAATGGCAATATATGCCCCTTTTTGAGGATTCTAAAGACATGAAATTCCGTGTATTAGTTCTTGAGATATGACTATCGCTGAAATCGTGTAACTCCAGCAAAATGCAGCCTAGCAGCGCCACCTATTGGATGATTTATACCAAAACCTAATCAGCAACAACTTATATCAACGTCTGACTGAATCTGAAGTTTGGAGATCCGTGCATTAGTTTTTGTGTTATTGCAAAAATCGTGAAAATTCCAGCATAGTCACCTATTGGGCGATTAACACCAAAACTTAATCAGCAACAACTTGTGTCAACGTCTAACTAAATCTGTAGTTAGATGAAAATTCAGGCATTAATCTTGAGATGGAACTATTGCGGGAATCGAGAAAAATGGAGCACAGCACCGCCATCTGTTGGGTGATTTACACCAACACGTAATCAGTAGAAATTCATACCAAGGACTAACGGAATCTGGAGTTTGATGAAAATCCGAGCATTAGATTTGATATTGAGATCCATTGTGAAAATCGTGTAAATCCTGCAAAATGCAGCATAGCAGCGCCATCAGTTGGGCGATTTACGCCAAAGCTTTATCATCACCAATTCATATTAAGGTTTAACTGAATCTGAAGTTTGGTGAAAATCAGTCGATTACTTCTTGAGATAGAACCATTACGGAAATTCTTTAAAATGCAGCATAGCAGCGCCACCTGTTGAGCGATTGACACCAAAAACTAATCAGCACCAATTTATATCAGGGACTAACTGAATATATTTTTTTAATTAAATTCCGTGCATTAGTTCTTGAGATAGAGCGCCACAAAATTTGTGTCAGACAGACGGACAGACAGAGAGACTTACAGACAGACATTTTGTAAAAACATGTTTTTCGGGATCTCTGACTCCTAAAACGTGTCAGTCCGTCGAAAACCGGAAGTCGGAAATTTTCACGAATCCAATACTTTCTTCCTGTAAAGATAGAAGAAAGTAAAAAACATAAGGAAAGTGTTTTGAATGATTATAATCAATTATTACACTGTAAAAAAAACTAATTTTTACAGAAAAAACATCTTTTTACAGAAAAAAAAAACATTTTTTTTTTTTTTTTTTTTTTTTTTTTGCTGTCAGAAATATTATTCCTTTCTTTATAGATAGAAAGAAAAAAATTATGGTTTACTCTTATAACTGGTGCCATGCTTGGCTCAACTGTATCAGAACTGGCTCGAATAATATGTAAATACCAGGATTTTAATGCAGAACTGAACTAGAAAACTCAACAGAAGTATAATTCCACTATTATTTATTAGAATAGATACTCAAGTCACAGGAGATGTTAAAGGAAACGTATTTCCCCATTTGTCCCAAATTGCGAATTAATTGAAATTTCATCTTCCACAGTACTTTTTTCTTGAATTTTTGAACATACGTTAGAAGATTTAGGCAATCAATAACTTTTAGAAATATTTCACAATTAAAGTTAAGACCTAAGTCGGTGTTTATAGAGGTTTTTTGAAATATTTACAACTCCATTCAAATCTTCGTCTTTAAAATGCTGTTGCAGTATTTTATAGAATTAGAAAATGCACAAATATAAGCAATAGAAATATTTCAGAACTGAAACTTTCCACTAAAGAGAAATCAGCCATTTAAAATCTTTTTATTTTTATTTTGCACAACTTGCTTTTGGAACAAGATAAAGTAAAGTATCTTTGACTCATTCTAAATGGATTTATTGCAAATCGATGTGTTAAATGATCTTCATAAGAAGTTTTTCGAAGGTACATTAGAACGCCTTCGCGACATAAAGGCTTACAGCATGCTGAAATGGGGCATGCACACTTCACAGACATTGTTAAACTTCGTACAGATATGGGATGGCTCACTTTCATACCCTGCATATGAAAATATTCTATGCATAATCTTTCCCTCACAGGAAATTTTTTGCTTAGGGACTGGTACAACTACACCTTTGTCTTCCTCAGTACTGACCACAAGTTTCAGATCTAATCAACTTTCTCACAGATTTAAAAATTAAATACTATAAACATTTTATCATATATGTATAATATGATAAACTGTGTATATTAAAACAAGTTGGAAATTGCTCGTCAAACGTGGCAAATGAGGTGCGTTCGTACTATAACTAGTTTTATAAATATTTTTTGCACCGCATAGAAATCTGAATGTATATTTTAGTGCACTTCATAAGTGCCTATCCATTTTCTTCTGTTCAAAAGGCTAAAACATCATTAATTTGCACTTGAAATAATTTTTCCCATTGGCCGTAATATAACGGAAAACTTTTGACTGTCCCTGTAATTAAACTATACAACCGATTTTCATAAAATTTAAAATGACTCGACAAAATCTTGCAACAATTATATATTTAAAATTTCAGACCATTCGGAAATAGTAACATCATTAAAATTCACTTGCAATAATTTTTTCCCTTTGGCCGTAATGTATCGGAAAACTTTTGACTGTCCCTGTAATTAAACTATACATCCGATTTTCATAAAATTTGAAATGACTCGACAAAATTATGCAACAATTATATATTTTACATTTCAAACGATTCGGTTGGGTAGTTTTTGCTCTGTTATATCTGGACAGACGGACGGACAGACAGACGGACTGAACGACAACTATAGGTGTTACGTATTTATATAATTACGAACGCACCTAAAAAAGGGCGTATTAACAATTAACATATTGAAAAATTTTATAAACCCAAGATTTGGCTTTGCTTGGTTTCCCAGACAACCACAGTCGTCCTTCGGACGCTCTACAATGATCCTAAAAATCCTGTAGTCGTCATATCCTATAAAACTATCCTGTGAATGTCCGCAGAATACTAAAGAACGGACCAATTGAAACCGTCCAGCTGCAACCGTCCTCAAAACGACCGGAGGATATTCCAAGACGGATCTCGAGAATGCAACCGTGAAACCAGCCAACCTACTTTCCAGAAATGGCGTTTATTTTGATTCCTCCGTCGATGTTTAGATGAGATCTGTCGCTGGTCATGGCAAATTCAAATATGAAGAAAGTGAATGTGGATGTAAGGTAAGAATTTTCTTTCATTTTGTAATGCATTTCTTTATAACTATTCTCTCTATATATTTATATTATGTTAGAAAAACTTTTACTTTATTAAGATGAAATTTAAAAAAGAAATTAGGCCTAGTCATCGCACGATTAAAACGTGGAATAGAAGGAAAAAGATGTCAGCAATTCTTGTCGGTTGAATTAAAACTACAATATATGTTAAAGTTAAAACAGACAGAATTAAATGAATTGTATTCTTAATTCCAAGCGTATAAGATTTTTTATAGACACATCAATTTAAGCTGACATTTTAAATTCATTCTTTAACCACTTAAAAATAAATTTGAAAAATAGCCGCGTTTTTCGACACCCCTTTTTCGCTATTTGTTCACATTAATTTAATATTTATCAATGTTTATTTAGGTTCTAAACAGGGTAGGTAACTTGAACTTCTTACGATATATATATTTTTTTAATTTCTATGCAGGTGTTTTTGCATATCAAAACATTAAATACATTTAAGGATTTTCTTGAAAAAAAAATATTTCAGAAAATTAATATTACTTCTAGAAAAAATAAATAATACTTCTGAAAATTACCATTACTTCTTGAAATAAAAAAAAAAAAAAACTTATGAAAATTAATATTTCTTCTTGAAAAAAAAATTAATAATACTTCTGAATAGTGTGAATTTCTTGGTGCATTAACAAAGTCATTTTTATATGCGCATAAAATTTGCAGGCATTAATATTCAAGTGCTATAGAATTAAAGGAATAACTTGAGTATTTGCCCTGAGTCCGCTATCTATTTTTTTTTTTTTTTTTTCATTTATAACCACTTTAAGCTTAATTTTCGAAAATTCAAAAATTAAAAATAACAACAACAAAACAATCCAAATGGAAAAATTTTAAACAGAAATCGGCATTCTAAACCTCATTTGTAAAAAGAAAAATAGGGAGGGGGAATTTGTAAATAGCAGACAGCAAATATACATAAATTTTAAAACAATAGAATAAAAGAAATATTCATTTTTAAAAGTATATATTTCAAATTTACAAATGAAGAAATTTAAAATCGGCAAAAAAAATCTTGCCCCTCTCCAGGTGAATACTCAAGGGTAACTGAATTGAATTAGCATTGCCGATTTTACTATAAATGCATTATTATATTACATCTAGTAATCCATGGAAAGCTTATTTGATTTATATGTTCATTTTTCTCAAAACATAGCATGATTTCAGCTTAATTATTAAGATTCTACATGCTGCAGAATGATATACATTTTAAAAGCAACGTTAAAAACGCCAGAATAAACAAAAATTTGCAAAAAATTTTTATTTATTCTGGCGTTTTCAGCTTGTCTTGATAATGCATGTCAATGATGAATTCAGAGGGTGGACCAGCGGGGATATTCCTCTCCCTCTCCTGAAAATTCAAGAAAAATGCTGATTTCTATAATTCTGCCAGGCTGTTTTTTAAAAGAAATGTGAACACTATTTTATATGGTTTTCTTTGTAGAAAATATGTTTTGGTAGTTATCTCGTAGATACACCAATATTTCTTTTTGGTGCCAAAATCATAATGTTTTGTCTGGTATGACAACACGGCAAAACAGATAGTGTGTTTTTTATTAAATTAAACTTTGTGTCTGTTTTATAAAACAATTTGTATTTTTAAAAAATGTGTAATGTTTTATTTATTATAGAGTAAATGTGGGTGCCTTATAATAAAAAAAATGTGTTTTTTTTTTGCAATAACGTAAATGTGTGTTTTATATATATATAAAAAAATGTGTGTGTTTTATATTAAAGTGCATGTGTGTGTGTTTTCATTATAAAATAAACTGATTCAAAATATAATAAAACTAACATGTAGTTTTTGCACAGTATGCACAACAAGTATTTCGGACCAGGGTTTTCTTGCCAAAATGGCTCAAAAAAAAAAAAAAAAAAAAAAAAAAGCACCAACCTTGGTGTGGCTGCAGCATCTGTTCAATTTTGTTTTAGTATTTTTGATGTAGCAAGGCTGTTTAAAAGATTCAGATAATAAATCAATTTGAAAATGTTTACAATGATGTAGTAGGTCACTTTAAAAATGTAAGATGATTTGGATTATCAATTTTCTATTAATTACATGTTGTAAACAATATATTTTTGCTTTATTTTGTTCGATACATAAAAATATTCAATCCTGTGTTTTTATGTACAGGTCAGTAAAAAAATAAAGCACTCCATTGTTGCTCAACACTTTGTGTTGTTACATTTCAATTAAATTAAAAAAATTAAATATTTTTCTTTAATGTAATTATGAAATTTTAGATGAACTTCATGTTGACTCTAGAGAAAAAAAAAGGGGGGGGGGGGTTCTCGGATTGGAATTTTAGAAAAAAATGGCACTTGTGTCGCAAAAAATATTTTTGAATTTGTTTGTTTAGACTCCTTTTTATCAGTGGATTTTTGCTATATTTTCCCGCAGTTGAGTGAATTTTGCTAATTTTCTCTTTATTGATTGATGAGTTTCAGGATTTATTCCGTGCAATCAGTTGATGAATTTTGCATTTTTTTCTGCAACTGGTTGAAAATTTTCATGATTTTCTCTCACGATTGACTGTTGAATTTCATGTTTTTTCCTGTGATTGATTAACAAATTTTGCTGTATTTCAAAGCAACTTCCTGAACAATTTTTTTTTTTTTTTCCCAGCGATCGACTTGTGAATTTCAGTTTCTTTTGAAAACTGAAAGGCAATTTTTTTATCCAACCGATTGATGAATTTTATGATATTTTATCTCTACCAATTAGTGAAATTTGCCTTTTTTTGTCCTTTGCTACCAATTTGCAAAACTTTTGGGGCTTTTTTTTTTTTTTTTTTTTATATATATATATATATATATAATCGGTACTTGAATTTCACAATTTCCCCATGGCAGATCGATGAAGCAATTGATGAACTCCAGATTTTTCCTCATGATTTACTGGCAAAACTTGCAAAGTTTTTTTTTCCATGTGATTGAATGGCGAAATAAACGATTATATTATTTTCTCATGACAGACTGAAGAATTTTGCAATTTTTTTTTTCTCTAACTAAATTAATCTGTCAAATTTCTTTTTTCCCCCTCCTACATGACCGATTAACAAATTTTGCAACACTTCCCCACAAACAAATGCTGAAATTTATATACCTAATATTTCCTGTAAATAATGGACATATTTCATGAGTTATCTCCCCCCCCCCCCTTCCCCTCACAGCTAAGAAAAGAAATGAGTCGAAAGGATGCATCATAAATGTCAGCAAGGGACACAGGGTGTATAAAATAATTAAAAGGGCTGCCAGATGCATAAACTGTGTAAAAAAGGCTGTTCTGACGCCACATAAACGAGTTAAAAAGAGCTGCCAGGCGTTGCGCCCTGCAAAATTGGCCTAGGGTCCACACTAGAATTGCATTTATAACTTTTTAAAATATCTTTATTTAAAACTGTACCGTAAAATCCTGTTGTTTCCCCTCCCCCTAAGAAAGACATGACGAAAAATTGTAAAATAATCTGGGGGGTGCTTTCACAAGATTTTTTCACGACATTTGTGGGGGATTTTGGGGACATTTGGCGAACCTTGCAGGAGTTTTTTTTGCATTGCTCTGACCAAAATCACGTTTCTTCCGTAATACTTTGACGAAATTCTTTTTTTTTTTCATAACCCTTTGATGAAATGTGCAGGGTTTTTATTTCAATCCTTTGTTGAAATGTATTTATTTTTGCGATCCTTTGATGAAATGCGTGTTTTTCACTGGATTCTTTGACTGAATTTCTTTTTTCTGCAATCTTTTGACGAAATTTGCATTTTCCCAAGATCTTTTGATGAAATTCATGTTTTTTCTGCGGTCGTTTGACGAATTTGGCTTTTTTCGCGATCTTTAGACAAAATGTGGAGTCTCTGCTATCATTTGGTGTAATTCATGTTTTTTTTGCAGTCCTAAGACAAAATTGGCAATTTTTTCTGTGACCGTTTGTCCAAATTCACATTTTATTATGTCCGAACTGTTGGACTATGGACTGATGCCTGATTTTTTTATTTTCTCAACCGAATGCTTAATTTTTCAGAAAATTCGGAACAGAATAATCCCTGTGTTGGGAATGTCATGTTTAGAATTCACGCCCCTTTCTGATGTGGCGAAAAAATAATTGGTATTGATTCTGACATTGACATGCAGGGTGAAACTTTTTTGGAAGTAGGTGATGCTTTCTTGGGATTTTTTTTTTTTTTTTTTGGTACTTCTTAGTTATCCCGTCGACCAATTTCGCCAAATTATATACATTGACATAATTTTTATTTTAAATAACGAAAGAACAAATAAATTAGTAAAACATTAATAAATAAACAAATAAAATGTCAAATTAATGGTTTTATTGGCCATTATTGACATTTAATCTTACAACTAATTAATGAATGGCAACCATTATTGGCATTTAATCTTACAATTTGGCGACAGTAATTTGGTCAACGGGATAACTAAGAAGTATCATTTTTTTTAACAAAAGGTGGAGGGAGAGGACGTTATCGAGAAAAGTGGATAAACGGGATATTATGGTGTACCAAAAAACCATGATAAGTACCTGTAATTTTAGCTATAATATTTTACACATAATTTTAAATGTATACAGTAGTCTCAAAAACCATCTCTGTATAAAACTTTGTTTTTTAAATTGTACTTTGACACCATAATTATTATTAAAGTTATTCTTTTATTTTAGATACCTTGGAAATAATTAGTGAAAAATCTATATACAAATCGAGCTGCATGCTGTCAAAAAAAATCATCAAAAATTCTCTCCAACAGTGGTAAGTTTAACTGAATTTTTTTGTTTTTTTTTTTTGTTTTTGTTGTTTCTTCTAAAAAATATAAGATCATGTGAGCATGTATTTATTATAATATTTAAATTATTATATTTTATTATTATTTAATACAGTATAATATTTTTCTTTGAATAGTAATAGTTTTGGTTTCAAACATAATTATGAATTGTGTCAGTTTGGGATATTTTGATATTTATAAAAAGAAAGTTTGCTTTGTTATGAAAACTGTTTTTTTTTTCCCGATAATTTTAAAAATGTTTCTGTTGTCAGAAATTCAACCTAAGTTTAGAGAATAGACTTAATTTTAAAATGTAGTCTGTCCCGCTTAATTGCATACAGTTGGTTCCACTGAATTGTATGATTTAAGCGAGGACATTAATTAATGTTATCAGCAAACGCTATCATTTAATTATATGCCACAGATATGATAAATATTAATGGAGAATAATTATTTACCTAATAAATTAAAAACTACTGTATAACTGTACTGTACTGTAACTACTGTACTGTACTACTTATAACTTTAATAAATAATTTATTATTACTCTATATATAAAAGTATATGTAATAAAGTATAAGGTATTATAACACTATTTACGGTACATGGTTTAATTTTTCATTTTAATTTATGTGAAAATCAAAATGAAAGTTAAATAGAAAATTTTTGTTTTTAAATCATACCTTTGAAAATAAAAGTTTCTGCATAAATTCTTTTTTATTTTTCAATTATTTGTCAATTTATTTCTCTTTTTTTCTTTTGCCTACACAAAAAATCCTTTAGGAATTTTTTTTTTTTTTTTTCATATCTTGACATTGCATTTCTCCACTTCCAGCGCTAAATATTGATCTTTTATTGGTCTACTTTCCCCCAATTCCAGAATTTTTCAAAAAATACCCCCAGCATCTTGAGTCACTATATGTATGACAAGCTTTAAAAGAAAAACACAATTGTACAAGTTCAACACTCTCATAAGTTGCCAGAATTAAGATAAGTCATCTTACACGACTATTTCTGCTCTTTGATTGTAAATATAACAAACCATTGTTACAAAAAAAAAGTTCTTCCTTTTTTTTCCATTCACCACTATAACATGAATTCATAAAATCCGGATTACTACTAGTAGATTTGCGATATTTATGCAATTAACCGGGGATTGTTATGCGATAAAACGAGTACATTTAAAATTAGCCTTATGGGGAATGTCTCTGTTCCACGGCATTCTATGCATATAAGCGGGGTATGCAATTATCCATTACCCGATTAAGTGGGGCCGACTGTATTTTATAATTTAAACATTATGAAATGTTTTTTTTTCCTGGTATTTTTCACATGAATTTGAGTACTGCAGTATTATTTATGGATATCCCAAATTAACTCATGAATAGAAAATTACAGTATCATACCAGCCAAAAAGCAATGACTATTAAAATGCTTATGTCAAAGATTTTTTTTTCAGTCGTGTGACTATTGAAATTTTCTATTATACATTTTACCTGCCAAATACATTTAATTCAACTTGTATTCTTTTTCAGCTCGAATAAATCTTTATTTTATGTTGGAAATTTTTTATGTTATGACCAGGGGTGTAAAAGTGTAGGTGCCCAACGCGTCTCTCACCTATAAATTTTATTAGTTTTCTTCGTTTAAATTTTATTAGCATTCTTACAAAAAATTTAGACGAAAAATAATGAATAAAATTTATTGATGAGAGACTGCCCGCTGGTGCTTAGATTTTTACACCCCTGGTTGAGCTTTATTTTGAATGTAAATATCTGAAACATATTTTGATTTTTAATATTTAAACTCTAGGTGCGTTTCTATTATATCAACACCATTGTACCAAGCATGATAGTTGGTGCCAAATAGAAAAAAAAAAAACTTGGTATAAAAGTGATCATTTAAAAAATATACTGTTTCAAACTTTCACACTATTTTACTATATCAACACAAATATATACTTACAATAAAAGAACAAATGAATATTATACAATAAAGTAAAACTAGGTTTTTAATTCAGTCATGAAGTTATAAGTGTCTCTTAGCATTGTTTGTAGCAAACATTTGATTTATATATATATAGATATAAAGACGTCACACGATATCAATGCGATAAAATTGTAAACAATGACATATATTGCTATTGTTATAGCATTTTGCGACGATCTATATTCTCTTAATAGACTGGGTATGATATTCAGCACCAACAAAATTGTATCTAATTAGACTGTGAAATGTTCATAGTCGGTATCTCCAGGGGTCAATGCAGTTTTTTTTTTTTTTTTTTTTTTTTTTTTTTTTTTTTATGAGGCTTATTTTATGAAAAGTAAAAGTTGCTTTCGTGAAATTTAATTTTTTTTTTTTTTTTTGTAAAAAATAACATTTTTTAATGAAAAATGAAATCTAGTTACATAAATTTGAACCAATAATTTAATAATAATAGCTTATTTAAGTCCTTATGCTAAAGTTTTTCTTTCTGGCAAACTTTTTTTGTTTGTAAATTATAACCCAAGAAAATGGCATGGTTTGCAATAAAAATCTGTTGCATGGATAGGATTGTGATATCAGCATACATTTTGGCAAGGTGTGTTTGTAGGGATCTGTCCAGACTTTTCTGACAGGGTCCTGTTTTTGTGAAACTGAAGTTTTTCTGATTTTTGTGAAAATTCTACTCATAATTTTGTGAATTTTAAATTATTGATGTCTTCATGTTCTATCCTTTTTGTATAAAAAGCTAAGTAATAAGCTCTTTGGTGAGTTCAACTGCTTACTTACAGGCCTGATTTTATTTTTAAATGACTAAATTTGTGGAAAAGTTCAATTTGAAAGAGAAAACATTCTATGAAATCTCTAAGAGACAAATAATTTTGTGAAGGGTCCTGTTTTAAGATAAATAATTTTGTGAAGGGTCCTTTAAAGGACCTAAAATTTTCCTAAACATATCCCTGGTTTGTATAACAGAAAAGTATGAAACTCATTTAGTATTATTTAAGATATTTGTTATAGTTTTTTATGTTTATGAAAAAATATAATAGAATAACACCCCACCTGTCTTTTGGTTTATATAATAGCACCTCTCTGGCCCCTCTTTCAAAAAATTAGCACCCATCTTGCTGCTCATCCAAAAAATTTGCACGCTTCTTGTCTCTCAGTTGACAAAATCTTCCCTTTCTCTTTTTTGGCATTAAAACAATTGTTTGCATAATAAAAACTGAAGTGCCCTAAGCAATCCGTAAAATTCCGTAAAGATTTTAATTCATTATATGTTGGTGATCAGTATATTGGTACATTATCGTAGACACAATTCATTAATGATTCATTAAATTAAAAATAGATGATCCTGCTTTATTTTGTATAATGTCAGTGTAATGTATTGATGCTCAATTTATTAATTTTATTTTTAATAAACGGAGAAAAGTGATGAATTGTAATTATATAATGGTTATATATATTATATATACACATCGAGAATTTTTTTCTCAATGAAAGTAGTTATTTTTAGTTTCATTCGTTCCCCATTTTTAGTTTCAAAGTTATTGCACCATCCCTTACCCAACATGCCAAAACAAATTTCTGACTAAGGGCTTCTTCCATTTTAGAAATTGTTTTAGGTCTGTTTTGTTTAATTTTCTGAACTGTGTGTAGAGGGAAGTTACTGCGCTGCTGGTTGGATTAGCAGTTACCTGCTCTTTTCTTGCAGTGTGTGACATGCCTTATGTGGCTTCTCCTTGTGTCTGGCTGGGGTCGAGAGCTGCGATCTTTCATGGCTTTGATCTCGGCTTGTATTCTAGAGGAGCGATTGGGCCACCCGTTCTACTCTTGTAGGCCTCTAAAAAGGATATCTTGAACTTTCGTTCGGTACCTACCTGGAAGGTGTTTTGTTACATTCCCCTCGAGGCATAATGCCTAGTGACAGTCTAGGATGCATGTAGCTTTCGGCTTTATGGAGTGATGGTTCTGCCTTGTTTGATGTGCAGAGTTCTAAGTGAGGTAGCTCTTGTGCTTGACACTTATAGTACTTGAGGAGTACCCTCGAGGTATAATGTTAGCAATTCATGGTGAGAAGTTTCTGAACATGGAGTACTTGTTGGTTTGATGGTATCTGTTGTTCACCAGTGGGAGGGTCACCACTCGTCAAAATATTCCATGTGTAATAAATTATCAGGCTGCAGCAGAGACTATGTTGTGTTGTAGCCTTCTGTCTTCCTCGCTTAGCTGTTTCGAATGGCAGGTTGATGTCATGGTGATTGGGCGTCAGTTGATGCCTTTTGGGACAGGTTGCTACGTGATCCCCTAGAAAGGAGGACCGTATGTATCAGCTTGGCTCTGGTTCAGGGAACTTTGGTTTTTACATTCCTTAATCGGGAAGGTCTGTGTGTGTGTGTGGGGGGGGGGGGACAGGCAAACTAAACTTTACCCTGGGCACAGTTTTCTCTTTGTATGGTCCTGTTGCTTGTAATTACCATAATTTTTAATTATTAAAAATGGTATTCTCATCAGTTATAAATATTAACTCTCTTTTGATACAAAATGAGACAGGTGCTTCATGTTGATGTGTGACATAAAACACGATGTGCAATTATGCTGCTTTGTACTTTTTAATAGTTTTTTCAAGCATTTCCTAGGGCTTAAAATAATAAAATTCCTAAAAATAACTGTAAATTTTACAAAAAGATCTTTTGAAGAAACAAACAATAAGAAATTATTGTATATCTTGTGTATATATATATTGATTTATTCCTTTTGAATGAATGTGATGCACCAATAAAGTTTAGTAGAAATGTATATTTTGTCTTTTCTTCATTATAGATGTGTGCAGCGTAAAAATTATTTTGTGACAAGTGCAGGCAGGAGAAACTGGAAAGTTGGATTGTTGTTAAAAAAAAGTTTTGAAACTATATTTTGTAATGTGGAAGGTTGTAAAAAATATTTGTTTCGTATTTTACTGTGAAAGTTTTAAATAAATATTTTTTGTATTTTGCTGTGAAAATTGTAAATAAATGTTTTGCTTTTAATGTGACTATTTTATTGTGTAATTCGTAACTTTAAGCTTTTTAATATAGGAATTATTTTAATAATTAATAAACAAAATAATTCAACAGCGATTATCATTTTTTCGTACTATCATTCTTAACACTTCAGAATATATTTTATAAGTATTTCTTTTTGTCTTTTATTTTTTTTTCCTTTACTGGTCTTAAATTAAATTAGGAGTAAACTTTGACTTTTTATTTTGAATAACATTTTCAGGTATTCACTTTTGATAATTTTTACGTAAAGATTAAACTTTTCTTTGTCAAATAATTTAAGTTTATTGTTTTATATTCAGCATTTAGTGTAATATGTACAATCATTTAAAATGCAATTAAAATATAGAAGTTCTTATTCATTAAAATAAGAACAAAGGATGAAAAGAGTATCTTAACTTTTCTGCAATTTGTGTTAATTCTTCATGTTCATAAAAGGCATTTACTGAGCTATTACCAATTGTATAAAGTTAAATGTATCCATGGCACTCTCATATTTTGTTAAAGTAAGGTAATGTATTTAAAGGTAAGTAAAACATTAAATTTAAAGTTGTATTTTACAGCCAAATTATCACAACAGTAAAATGTGCTTTGGTCACTAAATATAAAATGGCATACTTTTTGTACTTTATTTATTTGACTTCAAAAATATTAAGATGTCTTATGCAGTAGCTTTTTTCTATAAAAAAAAATGTAAAACAATCATAGGAGCAACAAAATTATACTTTTTAATTTCATGTGGCACTTCATCACAGGACAATCAAATGCATAACATTTGTTACAGATACTGGGTGTTCCTAAAGTGCATAGTGGATCAGGTAGTCCCATGCTTTTTTTAGTAAGTAAATCAAATAATTGCAAAATGAATAAAATTGTCATTGAAAAAATGGTTCTTATGGCAAAAATAGTAAATTAGAAAAATGTTCAACTCCAGATATTAAAAAATATCTGCAAGACAACATCTTAAATAGTGATGAAGCTATGATGGAAAATTTTTAAATTGCACCATTTTGGATAATATTTGTTTAAATTAAGAATAAAGTATGTAAAACTATTATTGTATGCAAGTAAGGAATTTTACCAAATTTCTTAAATATTCTTGAATCTTATCAAAAATATGTAAGATATATTACTATCTTCAATTTGCATTTTTGAAATTCCTATATTGTCACTGAAAACATTTTTTACTTAATAAATTGTATAAACTAAGATATCTTGAAGATTGATTTTTTTTTAAAGAAAGGTTTACTGAATAATCTTTTTACAGGCTATATAATTTATTAAATAATTATGTTATAATTGATTATAATAATTAAAAGTGACAAGACATCAATGAATTGCCATAAATTTCAAAAATGCAAATTGTAGGCAGTAACATTCATTAAGCCATCCAGAGGTTATCGAGCCATCATAAAAAAGTCATCCACAGGATGTTGACAGGTGTGACATTTCGATAGCCAGGGGATGTCCTATTACTGTCTGCAAGACGACTGCATCCATCCACGGGATATCAGCTTATCCTGAATATGACATTATTTGGATGATTTTAGGATGTCATTAGGACCATCCAGAGGATATCATACAAGTGTCCTATAATTGTCCAAAAGGTGTCATGAAATGACATCCGTAGGATGTTGACAGGTGGGACATTTCGAAACCCAGGGGATGTCCTAAAACGGTCGGCAGGACCAATTCATCGGTCCGCAGGATATCAGCTTGTCCTGAATATGACATCTTTCGGATGTGTTTGTGTTGTCTGGGTTTAAGGTAAATAAGAGCATAAATTCTTTACAAATCTGCAATTCCTACATCATGAATGAATATTTACACTTTTAAATGAATAACTAATTATACCACACTTTTAAATGAATAACTAATTATACCACACTTTTAAATGAATAACTAATTATACTCTTAAAGAAAATCCTTCATTTCAGATTTTACAAACAAAAATTTCTTTTTATATGATATACATGTTTAACTACAAACACAATAAAGAAACTAGAAAGAAAAATCATTCATCAAGCAAAGATTATGAAAAATTTTCAACATATTCAGAATACTGTAAGAAAAGCTTCCATGCTTAGTAAGGTGAAAAAAGATATTAAAAAAATTGGTAAAAGCAACACATTTAAAAACCACGTTTCAATACTCATAGCCCATAATTAGAGAAGTATTCAAAATCTATGGGGAAGCCCTGTAATTGATCTATAGATTTGTATATATACAGCGTATTACGCAAATGTTTAGTTCAAATAAAAGCATAGGTTCAAATAAAAGCATTAATGGAAATTCCCTTTTGGGAATTTCCATTAAAAAACGGAAATGCACTGGAATTCTTTTGTGTAGCCTTACATATGATCTATAGATTTTATTCACACCAACTATTATGCAACAAATTACAGAAATTTCAAACACATACTACAACTGAATCCACTCTTCCAACAATTATCATTCATAGACAATACTGAAACCAAATTATTTTGTGTGTCCGGTAAATGATTGGTAAAATGCTATGCACATCATATTCTACAGTAATTTTCTTGTAGGGCACCTCAGTGATGTCTATCAGTTTCAATATGTTTAAAGTAGAGTAACATTAAAATACATTGGAAACGATTTTCTGCTATAAATCAGAATGTAACCAGTACAGAATTCTTGAGTGTCCCTTTAAATGAAATATAAATGCTACACACTTCATTTTCAGTGCCAATCATGCCTTAGAAAACCTCAGTAACATATATTAATTACAGAACAATCAGACTATATTTACACGAGTTAGAATTTTGACAAGCAAACAGAAGACCAGACAAACCAAATTCTTAAACACTCTTCAACTGTGTTGGAAAGTGTAAAAAGATCTTTTTTTGACAGGAACATGATGGATAAATTGAAATGTTTGTGAAAATCTTTAGAAAATGTTAGATCTTGGATTAGATCCAATAATAGTTATTAAATTAAGGCTTCACAAGATGAGGGGTACTTTTTAAAATGCAAACGTAAGTGGCAGTTTCAATTACAAAATTTTCTATGTTACAAATTTCACAAGAGCAAGGTTTCTTTTCAGCATTTACACATAGGTGAGCATCTAAATAAGAGTTTTAAGAAAGCCCTTTATTACGCATCTTACAAGGAAGGTCTCCATACGAGCATACTCCGAAATATCTAAAAAAACAGAATGTTTTTCTGATGAGGATATATATGTTTATAAATTTTTTTGGCGGAACCTCAATAGAGCGTACGTAAAAAAAATAAAGAAAATTTCGTTATTTGGCGATTTTTCATAGGTTGGCGATGGAATACAATTTCAAAAAATACTTTTTTACGATAAGAAAAGAACGTTTCATGTTGAACTTGTTTAAATAAATTTGATTTAAATAACTTTAGTTTTGTCAGTTTTAGTTTGTTTTAACTATAATTTTGTCATATCGATATTTGTATGTATTTATACTGAAATTTAAATATAAAAAAATAAGATTTAAAAAGAAATTCAAAATTTAAATTAATTAAAATTTTCTCAAGCTCAAAATTAAATCCAATTGAACATTGTCGATTCAATTTTATTGCTATGGAATCGACTTCATGTATTGAGATGTATAACTGCAACATTCTTCATCTGGCTTTTATTTTTGAATACGCTTAAATGTATGAAAATTTCATTATGATTTTTTTTTATGTATGAAAATATTTTTTCTGTGATAATTTGAATAACTGCAGCAACAAGTAATAACCATTTGTTCATATATTTGTGATTTCATCTTTATTATGTAATATAATATACAGGGTGATTCATAAATACCGAAACAATAGGCTATCTCCTTAATTAAAGCCCCTAGGCCCATACCTCCAATTGCAAAGTTTCATAAAAAAAGGTGGAAAATTTGATGAGATAAGTTACAACTCCATGGGAGGTCTATTTGCGAAAGTACGAAAATGAAATTTTTATACGGCCGCCGTAGTGTAAAATTTCCATTTAAGAATTTTTTCTTTATCCATTCCTGAATTAAACACAAAAAGTTCGTGAAGACTTATTTCTTTTTAGATTATTTTCTGTATATGCACAAATTTATAAATGCATGTGTTCACGAATACTACCTCTATATATACAGTATGGCGATTGTGTGTAAAATACCTGTTTCTTAAAAAAGAGAATCTATCGCATGAACCCTGACATCTTTCCGATCATGTTTTTTTGCTTCAGTGGACCATATTCTCAACTTGGGTTCGAGGCTACTAAAAATTTGTCTGCTTGGGAATAACATTCATAACCGCGCTATTGAAAAGCATTGTGTTAATAAAATTTATGCTTATATTTTATTTTATACGGAGTTTTAGACCTTTTCAGGGTCAGGTATGTGTTATACATGATTTCTATTCTCTATTGTAAAGTAATATGCATATTTTTCATTTTATTTAAAAAATAAAAAAATTTAATTTATTTAATACGTATATATGGATTTTAATTAATACTAGAAAGGTAGACCGTATAAAATGACGGAAATTTAGATATAAAGATATATACAACTCATGTGCAAGAATATGAGTTTTCTCGCTTGTTCCGCAGTGATAGATGAAAATAACACATTTTAAGAACGAAACACATTTATGAAAAACTGTGTACAGTAGAAGATCACAGTTTGGTTCCAAGTGTTATGCAGATTTGAGGCTTTTTGCGGTCATGTCTATTCAATCTTTGTTTACATTTTTTTAAATTCATATATTGGACAATTTAGATTGTTGAGCCTTAAAAATAAATAAATAACACACTTGAAGTAAGGTTAAAAACTATTAAATTATCGTATACGATTTCATGAAATGGTATTATATGGTATTATATGTGTGTGCTTCACGATCTTGGTTACGACGTTGGCGAAATTGGCTGCAACTTGTCATAATCCTAATAGTGTGGGCCGCTATAACAAAAAAGTAACCGGTTTTTAGTAAAATTTCTGATATAAAGTAGCTTTCAAAAACTTGTGTAAAATTGCAGGCCGTTCTCGTGTTATGTCAGTTCTAGGAATAATATTTCTAACACAGAAGATCTTCCATGTATATATGGGATTTAGAAAAGCTTCTCCAAAAGAAAGGTCCTGAAATGACATTGTAATTCCTCTAACTTCCAAGTTTAATTGGGCCCTGATGTTGAGTACTGAAATCTAATAAATACAGTTATTTTGAATATTACAACAGAATTAAACAGTTAAACTTATTTAACTTAAACCCGCTATTACTTCCCGAAGTTATTTTTTAGTATTAACAGTGGTGGAAAATTGGCGCAGAGGAGGAGCCTATTGACACCACTAAATTTGAGTAGTATTTTTCGGTATATTTGATGACAGAATTTCTGAGTTTTTATTAAGATGAAGCATACTATAAAATATTAGTGGTTTCAATAGGCTCCTCCTCTGCGCCAATTTTCCACCACTGTATTAAGAAAGAAAATTATTTAAAATTTTCAAATCATGCATTTATGATTTTTTTCCGTCTTTAATAACTAAATAATGAAAAAATAGGCTTTTGTTCTGAGCTCATAAATATGACAATAAAATAATGTAACTAAGAGACATTACAAAATTAAATCTTTGTGATTACAAACAATAAACAAACGATACCGCCACCATTTTATCTACTATGACGTCATTAGAATATTGCCCATTGATTGTTGGAGAACTTACTTTGTGAATGATTACCTCAATGATTTAATATTTTTGACGTTTCACAATGAATGAATCACTTGTGTTTGTTTAGGTTTATGGAATGAGATATTAAGCTGTGAACCTAATTTCAATTGAAGTTATCCAAGGATATATGTATTTTTAATCGAAATTAAAAACAATGCTTTGATCTCGAAATAAAAAGTTTTAGTTTGTATAATTTGTTATTTCTGTTAATTATTTATTTAAGTACTTTTCCATTATAGCGCATTTTTAAAAAAAGCTTGGCGCGATTCGGGCATCAGAAAGTGAGATATGTTGGGAAAATATATAAACAGCTATGAAAACAAATCTAATGAACTTTTATCTTTGTTTATATATGCACTTATATACATAAAAAAAATCGTTTCTAAATATATATAATTTTTTTTATATACAAATTACGGCACAGATTTCAGATATGAACCGGGATACCTAACTGGTGCCAAAATGGTGTTATTTTGCCTGCTATGGTAACCCGGCTATTGTGTTTTATTTATTAATAAATTGTTTATTTACTTTTATTTTCTCTTTTTTAATTATATAAACTGCTTTGTTCTATAGTTATTATTCAAACTTTTATTTATTTATAGTTATTTCCTTTTCAAAATGATAGCAAATAATTGAAAAATATATAAGTAACTGGTATTCGAAAGCGAGATTTCTGCCAAATTGGCGTCATAGAAAAATCACGCCAACCCCCATGCGTATATGACATCTGTGCAAAAATTATTTCTGTTTCTTTATAAAAATGGGTAAATAGCTTTTTTTATATTAAATTGTCGGCCCAGATGTCATATACGACCATATTGGCGCGATTTCTGTTTTGACGCCGATGTCATCAACGCACCGGGTACTTAACTGGCGCCAAAGTGTCGTTATTTTGCTTGTAATGGTAACCCGAATGTTGTTTATGCTGTTGATGTTTTCGCCAAATTGGCGTCGGAAAAAAATCGCGCCAATATGGGGTATATGACATCTGTGCCAAATTGTATACATATGGAAAAAATTGCTTGTGAGAATGAAGCAGTAAATAGGTTGCCAGGAAATACGTTGGCAAACTTTTTTCTCTCCAAGAAACTTTTCTCCGAAGTATTGTACATAAGCAATGATTGCTTGAAATGCATTTTTAATTATGATATGCGCTTTTATGTTTCACTACATTTATGCATACTATACTGTGTGTATAAAGGCTACAGTTCATATGCAGGGCTACATAAAATAATTCCTAACGGTTACTGAGTATGAGAGTAAATTGCTTAAAGGTGGTTTTTAAAGGAGTTATGCATTTTTACGCTGAACTGCATTTAGTTTCCTAAGAAATGTTTGTAAAATATAGACAAAATGACACACATGGTCACGCAAGGAATTGGATACATAACCGTCTATGGATGATAATATCTCGAAATGTGATTTCAGTAGTTTTAAGAGTAGTTTAAATTAAATTTTAGCTAAATAGTGGCATGTAATAACGGTACTATTGGCTATGGACGGTAACAGCTGAAATCAATTTTTAAAAATTTTTATGCGTTTTCTAAAATGTTTACTTAGTTATCTTATTTACCTTATTTCCGTAAATAACGAAGTTTTGTTAAAGCATTCAGGATGTGTTGGAAAGTGTTTCATATTCTATGCTTAACGCATGATTTTTCTTTCTTCTTTAGTC